>JAOYMU010000001.1:75456823-75468870 GCA_025802295.1 Psammodynastes pulverulentus | reverse complement strand
GTGTTTGCTGTTTGATTTTCCTTCAAATTAAACAACTTGCATTCATTCACCGGCAGAAGCAAACTTTCCAATATGAGATATTTTTAAAATGCAGATGGTCCTCAACTTATGGCCACAATTGAGACCAAAATTTATGTTGTTAAGTGAGAAATTTGTTAAGTGAGTTTTGCCCCATTTTATGACTTTTCTCGCCACATTTGTTAAGTGAATCACTGCAGTTCTTAAATCAGCAACATGATTGTTAAGTGAATCTGATTTCCCCATTGACTTTCCTAATCAGAAGGTCACAAAAAGAGATCACATGACTCCAGGATACTGCAACCCTCATAAATATGAGTCAGTTATCAAACTTCCGAATGTAAATCACGTGACCATGGGGATGCTGCAGAGGTCATAGGCATGAAAAATGGTCATAACTCACTTTTTTTCAGTGCCATTGCAACTTCAAATGGTCACTAAATGAACTGTTGTAAGTCAAGGACTACCTGTAATGCATACCAACTTGAAAGTTCCTGTAAAAAGAAAAAGAAGAAACAGTACATATACAGGTATATCCTGCATTTTTGCAGATTTTTATTCAAGCCTGGCACATCAATCAAAGATGATTGCATATTTTATATGGATTTTTACTAAAGCAAGATAAATAAACACCCATTTCATTTAACTTCAGTTGTGATTGAAATTGTTTGTCTGAAAAATCTTTGTGGTCACCTATATGAGAACGTAGTGCTGGGCAGATTACAACTCAGGCATCTGCAGGATACAGAAAATGCTGTGATTTGATGTTAATGCCCTATTCTACTGCAACAGAGAGAGTTGGAAGTCAGTGTTTCTTTTTCTTTTCCCTATCATTCCTCACTTCTCTCCCCCCTTCCCTCCCCTTTACTTTTGTATTTTGTATTTTATAATATTTTATCACTTAATAAAAAATGTTTGAAGGAACAAAGGATACAGAAAATGCTAATTATAAATATTTGTCTGCTTGTATCTTATTAATTCTAAAATTATACATTTTGAACTGTTTATTTTACTCATTGGCTTCTAAAATCCCATTGTAATGAAATCTCTTAAGATATGTTTTACTAAATTTCACTAAATCCATAATCTTCCCCATCTGGTCAATTAGGGAAGGGTTCAAAAAAAGTCAAGATGACGGCCATAACCATGTGACCAAAATCCCTTTATGTTTGTCATGTGCAAAAAGTTGGGGTGTTGTTAACATAGTTGTGGCTGCCATCTTTATTTTATTTTTTTGTACTCCTCTTTTTGGATAAACTTGTGGTTTGTCTTTGGATTAATCTTCCCCTTAGAAAAAAGCTGAGATAAAAATTTATGAAAATTGGTCTGCATAAGTTGATTAACAGATAATCAGAATTGGAAGGGATGATAAATATATTTGGAGCATATACTACCAAGTAACTCAAAATAGATTTTTTTTTTTGAAAAGTGTTTTTAGAAAAGGAAAAAAATATTAATTTGCTCAAAAAAAGTAAAAGTTAATGGTGGTGCAGAAAGTATTACCCAGGTTATCAGTAAGTTGGAGCAAGTCTCCTTATGTACTTAGTATATAAGGAAGTATATGATTGGAGCTGGTAATAAGGAGAGAAATAAAATACAGAGGAATTCATAACATTGGCATCCAGGACCATCCACTGTAATTAATTGGCAGGCTGTTCAAAGCAGATAAAGGAAGCATTTTCTCTGTTTCTACTATGAAATATAATGACTTTAAGGAAGAACAAATTAATAGAGGATAGCATTGGTATTAATGTGATAAATTCCCTCACAATAAAAATTATGAGAGACAATATAGCATCTCTGTATTATCAGAGAAACTGTATATATGGTTTTGATCAGGGCCTTTGAAAGATTAATTAATAATCAAGATTTGAAAGATTGTTCATCAATGATTCCTCAACAAATAGGAGTGAGAGAGTGACTGGAAAGTCGCAAGCTTCATCCTTGCTCATTCTACTTTTCAATATTTTTATTAGCCAGTTGGATTAAAAGGTGAAGGAATGCTTATTTCATCCAGGTGTACAAAATTACACAGAAAAATTTATACCCAGAAGATAGAAAAAAAAATTCAGAATGACCTTGATCACCTGTAGTAACAACATGAATTTTAACTGAAACAGGTTCAAAAATCCTTTCTTAGGGAGCAAAGATCAAATGTTTTAAATTAGCCTGGGGATTATGTGACATGAAAACAGTGCCTGGTGAGAGTAGTTGATGGGAAATTAAATATAGGTTAGTTGAATAATAGGTTTCCAAAAAGGTACTTTTAGGCTGCATCAACAGAAGTATAATGTCCTAATCACAGGAAGTAAGAGTTCCCCTTTATTCTATTTTAAGCAGATCCTACATCCAGTTCTGGCCATCACATTTTAAAAACACTTTAGAGAACTAACAGAATGTTTCAGAGTGGAAGGTCAGGATTTGTTTTTAATCATTCCAGAATGCAAGGCATGGATTAATGGATTAAAATTACAAGAAGGCAGATTTTGATAGAATTTTATTTAAAAAAAACTTTTTATTACAGTGAAACCAAGGAGCAAACGAAGCAAAAGGCTCCGATGTACCAGATGTTCTCAACTAGAAGCTAGACAGTGGATTTGGATTTATTTTGAATGTTTGCACTGAGCAAGGGATTGGACTAGATCTAAATATTCCTTTTAGTTCTATAATATCAGTCAAAACTACAAATGGTGAGATTTTGATACCATATATTTTGACAAATAGACTAGAGCACAGAAGAAAATTCAGGGTGCACAATTGTCCTGAAATGGATTAAAATGATTTCCCAGGGGAAAAAAACAAAAAAACCCACTTCGGATAAAAAAAACTGAATAAGCTTTTGAGATGACAAGTAGTAGAAACTTTTTATTAATTTGTTCAAATGTACTTCATGCAGAAAACAAAAGAGTGACTCAGGTAAAAGAATGTGTATGTGGATAAGAAGTTACTGTGAAGCCTCCATTTTTCTAACCCCTTTAGGCTGTCGATTGTATTGAATCTCTATTTTGCAAAGATGACTGGTGATAATCTACTATCATATCTGTCTGCCCATCTCTTTTCAGATGTTCTGGAAAACAGCCAGCTGAGTTTAAATAAAACATGAAAAAATTCTTTGTGTCCCAGATCTAAAAGTTACCTTAGCCACATTTTGGTAGTTCTCAACTGTTCAAATCAGATTTGTAGTGAAGGAGAAGCATGACTAGACACTGACAATGTGATTATCTTGGTCTAGTTATGTTGCTAGCCTGATATCTATCTGTCTATTTATCTATGATCTGCCTATCTGTCATCTGTCTATCATTACATGTAATTAGATACATTTAGGGCAGTGGTGGGATTCATTTTTTTTTACTACCAGTTCTGTGGGTATGGCTTGGTGGGCATGGCAGGGGAAGGATACTGTAAAATCTCCATTCCCATCCCACTCCTGGGAGAAGGTTACCCCTGGTTCTCCGAACTACTCCAAATTTCCACTACTGGTTCTCCAGAACTGGCCAGAACTTGCTGAATACCATCTTTGATTTAAGGATGTAAGTTTTTTTAGTTTTGTTTAATTACTTAACTGGATTTAATTTTTCATTTTTCAAGATCTTCAAATTTCTTTGTTGTTTTCTTCTCTTCAGAGTTTTTCTCTCTCTCCCCCCACCATTATATTTTGTTATATAACTTGCCAGAGTTTTTAAACTCAAATGGAAAGATGCTCAGCTACCCTGTTTAACATTATCTTCTACATTATCATTTTCTTAAATCCTAGGTACCCTGAAACCAGCTTTTAATTGGTAGGTCTTATGCCTTAGCTACATCATAGTCAAATTTGTTAGTAGAAGTAGACCATGTATCAAGCTGTTAAGATGCTGTTATGTGTTTGGATTGTACTTGAATTGTTGTAACATATATTGCATTGGTCTTGGATCATAATAATGAATAATGATAATAATGACAATGGCAATGATGATAAAGAACAAAAAGGATAAAAAAATACTCCCCACAAAGTAGAATATTGAGATAGCACAAATAATTGACATAAGAAGATTTTGATACCACCTACCAATTCATAAATCCTGAAGCTATAAATTTTAAGTCTAATCCCACTCTAATGGGCATGTAGGTCTTACACAGACAAGCACACCCTGGAGTTTTAGGGGGAAGAACAATTTCTGACTGTGCTTCTCTCATTGTTTCTTTCCTTCCTAGAGAACATGCATATGCTTGCATAGGAATTCTTATGAGTTTTTGCTAGTTTGATGAACATGTGTTAGCAAGTTTTGCAGAAATAGCAAGGATGGGATAGTTACTGGCCAGATGTTTACACCTAACTTCTGTCTCAGAGATATTTACCTTGTCTTAAGGTAAATATAAAAACATCAGGTTGTCAAGAGGTCTTCTCAGAGATTGTTTATTCCAAGAAATACCATAACAATAACAATAGCACTTAGACTTATATACCATTTTACAGTGCTTTACAGCCCGCTCTAAGCGGTTTACAGAGTCAGCATATTGCCCCAACAATCTGGGTTTTCATTTTACCAACCTCAGAAGGATGGAAGGCTGAGTCAACCTTGAGCTGGTGAGACTCGAACTGGCGAATTGCTGACATCCAGCAGTCAGCAGAAGTAGCCCACCACAGCTCATATGGTGACCTCTTATCTCTAGCTGAGGAAACCAAGATGGCTTAAGAGTTGTTCTTTTAGTGTGCTTCTCATCTGGTCCAACTAAGAATGTCCAATAAATTGTCTCTTTCAAAAATGTATCCTGACTTTGCAAAATACAAAATATAAAATCAGTTAGATCAAATACAGCAGTCCCCAATCAAGAAGCATTGTCAGTCCCTCATCAAGTAGCTGACCTAACTTAAATCCCTAACCCTAACATTAGTTAGCCCCTTTTGTGAAAGTTGTATTTCCTTGAATCATAACTTGCTTAAACTATATATACAAAAGCAATCTAGCTGCATTTTTATTTTTATATTTTATTTTTAATTTTGGGTGGCCTTTCTTAGAAAGAAGCAGCATGTTTGTTCTGGACTGGAATGTTAATGCTGGATATGAGGGCTTTAAATGTGTACTCTTTCTTGATGCCTGCAGGTTATGTTGCTGAAAAGTAAACAATAGTATCTGTTAAGTGTGGCTTGTGAGCAGGCTATGTCTCATTCCTTTTTTTGCCAAAGCTGTTCAACAGAACAGTCACTGTTGTATCCATGCCTGTTGAACTGTCCAGATAAATGTTTATCTTTTGTTTTTGTTTGATGCAGAAAAAAAAAGAAACTTACATTTGCAAAACTGTTCTGAAATTGGACATGAATAGCAAGCAGATGCAATAAACGTACATTGCAGCCTATTGGCTTAGTCCTTTGAAGAGAAAGCTGCGGAAGAAACACATTTTCTTGGCTTTTCTATAATAGCCAGAGGCTTATTCTCATTAATGCTTGTGCAGAACTGGGAATTTCACAAACTGCAGAAATGCCATTTCCTGGATAAATATTAATGATCAGGAGCCCTGATCTCCTTTGCCTTTAGCCACCCTCTAACTCCCAATTCATGTCCCCCATTTGTGTTTCATGTATATTTAAATCATTTTTCCCCCCTGGTGGCTAGATACCAATAATATATTTCTTTTTCCCAGCACAGTCTCATGATTTACAGAGTCGTATGGTAGATTTAGGTTGTGTTAGCAATGTGATATTTTACTATCCCCTGTGATTTTTTTTCTAAAAAAAGACATTTGATTAAAAAGTATTAAATAAGACACTGACATGCCTGCTACAAAAACCAAGAATCTTAATGGTTTGCAGGGATTTATCTGCCTTCAGTAAGATCCCACTGAAATGATAGAGAACATCCTGACAACCTAGTTTGATTTCTGGTAAATGAGTGGTTGGTGACTGGACTTGCATTCCACGCCAGACATTGTGTGAATTGGCAACACACACGGATTGTTTTGTGAGTAGGGCCACCATCTGTTGTTCACTTTTTAAATCTGCCCCTGGCTCGGAAGGGTTGTCTATTATGTTTAGGCTGTTGGTTTGAAATAAATGGCAGTGTTGTTGCAGCACAGGGACAAAGGGACAATAGCAACTGCTACCGTAGCCTCAGTTCTCCTGCTCACCAGCCCTCTTTCATTTACCCTTTGGAAGACAAACAGGGCTATGAGAAAAAGTAGTTGATCTTATCCATATTCTGTGGAACTAGAATGTGCAAGTAACGGCAAACCATTCCAACTGCAGTTGTTCTTGCAAATTGGGCTGAAGTCATATATTGCAGATGGAGAAAGAGATGAAGAAGGGGCCAAAAGGAAAAGAGCAGCTGCAGTTTGATAAGGGGAACTTGGATGTGATGCACTTAACATGGTAGGATCTCTGCAGGCATGAGGCTTTTAGAGCTTGCAGGAGTAGGTAATCAGCAGATCCAGGATTGTATGTATTCTCTTCCCCTCCCAATAAGCTTTGGGTCTAGTCCATAGTTTTTGTTTTTAATGTTACAATTGGAATATTATTAAATGTCTGGCGAACAATCCCATTGACTGTATTTTAATTTTGATTAACCTTGAATACTATTCTTGGCATACTATTCAAGGGGTAAGTCCTGAACAGCCAGAAAATTTCTGGAAAATGTCAAGTATTCATTTAAAACTATGAACTGTGTTCAATCTGGCACCCATCAAACGTGTTGGATCGCTGTGCGGATAATTCCCAATTAGTTCAGAAAATCTGGAAAGAATAATTGAAGAATTGTGCAGATTCATGGAGGAACCTGGACTGAATTTCAGTACTGTGGAAAGGTCTGATTTATTTAACCACAGTTTATTAAACGAAGCATATCATCTGGGTTAACACAAACTAAAACATAAGCAATAGTTTACCAACCATAAAGATTATTCATATTACATATTTGGCCAAATCAAACAAATAAAATTAACAGGTGTCTCCTTCTCTTTTTACTGACATTATTGCAGGATAAGCTATTGTCTGAGAACATCTAATAATTGAAATACAAGCTATGTCATGGAGTCCAACCAGAACTCTTAACAAGTGCAGATTATTTATATCCTTAAGAGAAAAAAACCTGATAATCTCAATGTGTTACTTGTTAGAAGAGGGCAAAATACTTTTACTCATCAAAGGCCTTATCAAGATTCATATTTGGGAAACAACAGCAAATGAACTGCGGTATGTTCTGCTAACTATATATTGCACTGTTGGCAGGCTATCAGTATACTGTATTATGTTCTGTTTCCAGATTTCGCTCTTTTCTAAACCAAATTTGGCAGGGCCGACGGATATAAAATATTGGGTAGGAAGTTATTGACACATCCCAGGTAGTGAAGTTTGCTAAACCATTAATACTGTTAAGTATTTATTTCCATTCTACATATATAGTTACAGATTGTCAGTTATCACTACAAGTGTAAAAATATCCAGGGGGAAAATATATGGGTTCCCAGAAAAATGTGTAATTTTTCTGCAGTTAACTATGGAGTTCCTTGCCACCAAAATAGATGATAGCTATGAATGCTGAACAAGTAATGAGCCAACATACTGCAGTGTTTTTCAATTAGATATAGTAAAGTTTGTAAAGTTCCATCAAATTTAGATGTAAAGAAAAGGAGCAAAAAAGAGTCAAAATCTGTATCCTTCAATCTGACTGAAAATGCTTTGGGAGGATTTTAAATATTTTACTATACGTTTTTAACTCATTTACCAACTACTAAGGTTATTCATTTTATTTATTTATGTAGAGTGTTGCATCCACAGAGGTCATGCAATCACTGATACACAAATTTAGTTTAAATGCAGCATCAACATAGATAAATAATAGATGATATAGATAGAAGAATAGATAGATAAATGATAGATAGATAAATGATGGATAGATGATAGATAGATAGATATAGATAGATGAATAGATGATTTTTTTATTTTTTATTTTTTTAAATAAATTTTATTAAATATAAACATTAAAAACAATGAACGTGATGGTCCTCGACTCACCAAGTTGTTTGTACATGAAGCTTATTTACATTTGTGTACAATGCTAAACATATTTACAGTATAATCAGTAGACACATTAATTCACCTTCTTTCTCAGATGGTTATTCTCCCTCTGTCCCTTCTTTATTGCAAATCCTCATTCTGTATTTTGATAGATAGATAGATAGATAGATAGATAGATAGATAGATAGATAGATAGGCAGGCAGGCAGGCAGGCAGGCAGGCAGACAGGCAGACAGACAGACAGACAGACAGGACAATACAATATTGGAGATAATATATTAAATTAAGATAAAACCATAATAAAATCACTTTATGATGGAGCCATAGAAGTTCAATTGGAGAGATGTTATAATTCAATATCTAGGGAAACTAATCATCTAACTGCTTCTGGTATGGATGCAATGAGATGTTTCCAGGTGCCTGGAAATTTCCTGAGGGGATGTTCTTGAATTATATGTGTTATAGCTTGGTCACATATACTTATATCATATACTATGGTCCTATTACATATTATTTTTTAAACTAAAATTTAAGTTGTAAGCCACATTATGAAGATACTGGCTCTGAAAAATAGGATAACATACTGTATCTATAAAACAATACATTTCAGTACAACTTACAGCTTTCCTTATAAGGAGTTACTATTAACATAAAGTGGCCAGATGTCCCGCTTACAAAAGCGGGACATCATTGACTGGGAGAGGAGGTGAACGCGCATGCGCAGAAGGGTGGGGGTAAGCGCGCACGAGCGCATGCGCAGAAGGGTGGGAGTGAGCGCACACGAGCGCATGAGCAGAAGGGTGGGGGGGAGTGTGGCAGAAGTGCGCGCATGCGCAGAAGGGTGGGGGCAAGCGTGGCTGAAGCACGCGCATGTGCAGAAGGGTGGGGGCGAGCATGGGGGAGCACGTACGTGTGCAGAAGGGTGGGGGAGTTTAGGAGGAAATATTTTTTTTCTTATTATTTATTTTGAAAAATCAGGACATTTGGACCACGTCCCGGGATGCGGGACAGATTGCCAAAAAGTGGGACTGTCCCGTGAAAATCGGGACGTCTGGTCACTTTATATTAACATCAACAAAGACTCTTCATATTTTTATGTTCGGCTTGTCAATTTTTCTTCTCCACACTCTTCCCTTATCCCACAATGTTTCATTTCTTGGCTACCTGAGGAAGGTGATTCACTTTGGAAAAATAAATTATGACCCACAAAACATGTTCTTTTTTTAACTTACAGGCTAGAATGAGGCACTCCAATGAATTTTTTGATATTTGTGAACTTAATTTCACTTTAAAACTGTCTGAACTGCTATCTTGGATAATTGGGATAGTTAAAGTGGAATGCAAGGTTTTGCTCCAGGATCAATCTACGTTTTTCTTTTTCTTTGCATCCTGTATTATATCCAGCCCACTCCAAATCGCTTTTAAAAATCCTATGATTGTGAATTTTAAATTTATTTCACCTCTTTAATACTATTTGACTTTTTAGATCCATGTAAGAACAAAATAAAATGCCCTTGTTCTGCTCATGAAATTGCTTCCATTAATATAACCAAGAGTAGAATTCCTCCAATTTCTCTTGTTTTCAAATCTATTTTAGATGATTAAAGGACCCTGTAAAGCAGATTTAAGTGAGGGACACAGAATTGCAGGAAAAAATGAACAGAGTCCATACAGTAATAGGTTCCACTTTGTTATTGATTCTAACTTACAAAGTTTCGTCATGCAAGATGGATTTCAACTTATGCTAGACTTTTTAAAACTTAGGTTATTTATTTCATACTCCTCAAAACTTGTTTATTTTTTTCACTTTTATCTCTTAACATAACAAATTATATCTGCCACATATACATGCATTTTTTCATGTGTGTGTGTGAACAAAATATCCCATCAATAGATCACATTTCAGCATTAGGGTGTTTTGATGAGAAAAAGTTTAAACTTACTGGAAATGTTCCAGTGTTAGAATCATTGAAGTTGGCCTTGCTGAGGTGAAGATCCAAATCCAATAGCACAAATTCTCCATCACCTCATGATCTATTGACAGTGCAGGCAGTGTGAACAGACAATGAGACTGCTAATTTGAGTTCATTTTCTTCTGACTTACTTCCCAGGCTCGTACACATGGAGTTCACATTCTTTGATCACTTTACAGTAAGATGTAATTAGCTAGATTGATAGGCATTGCTTTTTTGTAGCAATTGTAACACCTGTTTCAATAATCCGTGATCAAGTTAGATTCCTGCTTTCAAGAATTTTCACAAGGATACACAGAATATTTACATCCTCAACATCAAAGTATTCTGGCAGAAATGGACTGCTCTGAATTTGAACCAAGTTTTCTGAAATTGGATGACAACATTTTGGCATCAGTTTGATCCAAGCACAAAATATTTTACATACCCCTAATGTGCACAGAATCTGAAGAAGCAAAACCTTCCTTTTTATATAAAACATTTTTTTAAAGTTCAGTATGGCAGTTCCACACTTGTTTTTCAATCTTTTATTAATGTAAGTACAAACTGTGTTTAACAAGTCAGTCCATCAAGTTATTAATGCAGTATCAGGGATTTTCAATTCAATGTATAGAATGTGAAGGATGTGTGTTTGTGTTTGTAGTTTATTTTATATTCAGAATGTACACAGAAGAAGGTATTTAATTTCGTTGTACGAGGTACAATGACAATAAAGTGAATTAACTTAGTATGAGTAATAAATACATTCAGAGTAATATTAATGTTAGGATTGACAATAGCTACCTTGTTGATTTTATCTTATATCTTATTCTGATTCTGTGAACATTCAGGGAACTAGAGAAAAAAGAAAAACAAATCATTAAAATATTGCACAAAGTTGTGTTCCAGTTAGTCTTTCCAGAATGTGTTAACAATTCTAGTGTACTGTATATGTTCTGTCTGGAACATTGCACCCTTGTCTGTATTATTATATAAAACTGCTTTGAGGCATCTCTTAAAATAAATTTATTTTGACTGACAAAAAGGGCACTAGCAACAAGAAAAGGGTATTGATTTAGTGTGTTACTACTTTTGTAATTTATTCTAACAAGTTTCACATTGCTCATCATTTTTCAAATGTTCAGTGATTCAGAAAAAAGTATTTAAATTCAACACATTCATAATGCAAGCACACAACTGTAAACAGAATATCCAAAGCAGCTTCTATTAGCAGGGTTTGAAGCAAAGACACTTATATAATGTACATATGTCAACAATTCCAAAACAGATTTATGTTGTGCAGTGCATTTGAGAAGGCTATATGAAATACTGAAGGAAAACCCAAAAGTGATAGAAAATTAAATAATGCAGTGGTTTTGCATAGCTTTTTAGAAACTAGGGATTGTATTATTTTCTGAAATAGCTTCAAAGGAGTACTTTGGCCAAAAATCATTGAAGTGAATCATCTCTTTGAAGTTTTGACTACCTTAAATCGTGTTATTCAAATATGACTGCAACATAGATTTGCATGATGGTATTTTGATATTATTTTATTCCATCCTTTCCCTAATGATCCCTAACATGGAATTTGTCTATTTTTATAGCAATCACATTTTGGATATCCTGGACTGTGGTTGAGATTTCATGATAATTTATTAACTAATGAAGCTGAATTTCTTAGTAAACCTGGCCACTTTTCTGCTCACTCTAACCCCAGATCATTTGTAAATATACTAGTAAGTATTGCTGTAATTCTAGTCCTTGAGGAAATTAACTGCCTACACATTTCCACTGTTAGAGTTCATCATATATTCCCTTCCTCATTTCCTGTTTGTTGAGTAGTTACTCAATCCATAAAAAATAATGTTTTTATCACTACCTGCTTACTTTCCCAGGAATCTTTAGTCAGAGGCATAATTGAAAGCCTTCAAACTTCCAGCCACCACAACTTGTATACTCATTGATGTTGATTGACTGATTAGATGCCGTTGTGGGAAGCCTTCCTTCCTTGAAGAATGAAATATTTTGAGGAATATTAAAAAGGCAGAATATTATATTTCCCCAAAGGGAGAAATGGAGAAACATAT
>JAOYMU010000001.1:75276177-75287519 GCA_025802295.1 Psammodynastes pulverulentus | reverse complement strand
CCTTAACCTCAGGGCTTTTTTTCTCCCGATGAAAGGTGCCAGAACGCACCCCCCGTCGTCGCGCTAAATATCCCGGACGTAATAGCGCGCGATTGGTGGAGACGGAACACGTGACACGGACTTCAAAAAGGATCAGGAATGCCGTTCCCCCGAGTTCCGGGAGAAAAAAAGCCCTGCTTAACCTTAACCTTAACCTTAACCTTAACCTTAACCTTAACCTTAACCTTAACCTTAACCTTAACCTTAACCTAGACCAAACTGGCTCTCAAAATTATATAGGAACCTGGTTTTGTTTCCTTTTGAACATATTTAGTGTTTCTCAGCTGTTACCAAGAAGCAACCCCTTACTTAATAGGTATCTGGAGTATATTGTGCCACTTGTCTCCTATTTGCATAGCCTTCCTTTTGAGTGGGCCAGACATGTATCTGAAGTGCTTTTGTGCATATATGAGCCTTTGTTAAATCAAGACAAAATACCAAGTATTTTTTTATTTCATCAGAAAGTATCAAACTGAGTTTAATCAGATGTAGATTACAGCACATTCCCATCATGTTTAAAACACTGTGGAGAAGCATACAGAGAAATTGCTCATGGAGACTTCAGGAAATTAAACACTTTGGTTGTGTTTAAAAATGTAGACGATTATTTAAATAAAATCTGGCAATTTTATATATTTTAGTTAAAGTTTGGATTAGTTTGGTTTTGCTTATGAAAGATCCCAGAAGCTGGGTTTATAAATCAAATCAAATCATAAACAATCAAAGCATAATCTGTGATCTATTGAATAAATTGCTGCTAGCTGAATTCTCAAAGCATCCTGAACCATAAATTCAGGTTTACAAACCACAACAGCAGAGTTCATTAAAGAATTGCTAAAAGAAAACCGAACTGTATTTTATGTTCGTGTGATCCCTTTTAGAAAATAACTTTGCAGAAACTCCCAAAGATATTTTATAAGATCATCATGGCAATATGCTATTTTATTACTACTGGAGGAAAAACTCTATGCAGTTTGGGAAACAAAGTTAGCAGGTATGCTTCCTACTAATCAGAGAAAGCTTTGAAAAATATTTTCAGTGAGACTCTTTTCACCAATGAGAATCCCTATCTTCATAATGCATAACTATATTTCAAATGAGAGTGGAGAGAAAAATGCGATAATGTTCTGCTCATCATAGCCAAAAAAGCTTTACGGAATAAAAACTGAACACAGTATAGATCAACATAGCTGCTTGGTAAAAAGCCAAAGGCAAGGAAGTTAATGGTGAATCTTTTCTGGTTTTATTTCTGTTTGCTGATAACAGATTTCAGCTTCCTGAATTGAGAAGGAATTCTAGAACCCTTTCACAAACTTAGTTTAATGTAAAATAGAATGGCATCTTACAGTTTTCACGTTTCATTTTTGCAGCCTTTGAAGCCTGTTTTAAGGATAATTGCTGGAAATTGAAAAGCACAGTGCCACACCATTTTGACATGGGTCTCACTCTTTTAATTCTTAAAAGAGACTGAGACACTTCCTCTTCCACAAATTCTGCCTTGCCCATGCGGGTAATGGTTCTATACTGTATATGTTGTTTTTAACTTGCCTAAAATGTTAAATGAAGCTCTTCCCAAATATCCTACCCTGAAATAGAAGGACATCACAGTTTGAACTCTCTTCATCTTTCTCCAATGTCTTTTTATTTATATTTATTTGTTTACTTATCAATCAATCAACTGGCAAAGATGATGAGGAAGGTACCAAGATACACATGGGATGAAAGTACAACTTTCTTTTAGTCCATTAGCCAGCTTCAGTTTAGCACTTAGCACTTAGACTTATATACCTCTCCCAATGGTGGGTTGCTCTCAGTGCTGCCACTGATTCGCTGAGTGTGTGTGTGCATGCGCTCTTCCCCTTCCATGCATGTGTACGTACCTACCGCACATGCACATGCCAATCAGCTGAGAGGAACTCTTTGATCCTCTCAGCTGATCGTCGGAGCTTTTTTTGCCACCAGTTCGCTCGAACTGGTGCGAACCTCTAGATACCACCTCTGACTTCTTCTACACTGCTTTACAGCTCTGTCTAAGCTGTTTACAGAGTCAGCATATTGCACCCAACAATCTGGGTCGTCATTTTTACATGGAAGGATGGAAGGCTGAGTCAGTCTCGAGTTGGTCAGGATCGAACTGCTGTCAGTCAGCAGAGTTAGCCTGCAATTCTGCATTCTAACCACTACACCACCATGGCTCTTACGATGCATTCACCAGCAGGGCCCCAGGCCAATTGGCAGAGCCAATTATATAGCAGTCCCATTTTATGATTTTGGAAGACAACTATAAAATTATGGGAGATATATTTCAAATGATTTGACTTGTCAACATTTTTGTCTTTCTTTGAATCATGCCTGTAATTCTGAAATGTTTGTCTTTTAAAATTGTTTCTGCATCCTATCAACTGTAGCTTAATGTGTAAAGATAATATCTTTTGAGATATTTTCTAATGCAAACATAGGGGAAAAAAAGAAACATTTTTCAGCTGTGTCCCTTATAATTTGATACTGTTCTTGTGGTTCTTCACTGGTTCATAGAGTAACAGTGTTCACATTCTATTCCAGATTGGACAAATTGAACCAAATAGGTCACGAACAAAGATCAAACAAATTTAATCAAATCAAATTTAGCAAGTTGCAGAAATGTGTGTATCATTAGAACAGCCCTCAGTCATTAAGTGCAAGAGTATTTTGTTTGAACATTATCAGCGTTGAGAATGTTTTAGAAGTTCCCTTTATCTAGGACAATTTGTTTAAGGTTTCAAATTTGTTAGAATTTCTAAGTGACCTTCTATCCCAGAGAGAGAAAAAGGAAAGGAAAAAAGAGGAAATGCGTAAGTCCCATAAGAAAAAGACCCTCAAAATCTAGAAAGCAATCAGTTCTGCTGTGTGACTTAACATTTCAGTGAGTTAAAGTACACTGAATTGATACCAAGGTGCATTAAGCAGCAAATTGCATCAGCCTAAAATTGAGCATAGTATTACTAAGAGGGCTGAGGGACCTAGAGGAATAATTCTATGGCTGAAAACTTGTTGTCTATTCTGTTACAGAGACAATCATGATTCTTTACTTCCTGTGGCAACTGTTGTGGTCCACTGGTGGCCTGCGGAGCTGGCAGCAGAGTCTGACAGTGAAGAGGTTGGGCAGGCTGAGGAAACCTCAGGCGAGGGCTCTGTGTTCAACGCAGAGATGGGGCCAGGGCCATCTGGGAGTTATATGTGGACTCCGGAGTCTCCAGACTCTGACATAAGTGAGGTAGAGGAACAGGATCTCCCTGTTACCAGTGCACGCATGCGCAGAGCTGCCAGAAGGCAAGAACAGTTGGGATTGAAAGAGTGACTCGGGAGTAAAGCTTGGAGATGATTGGCCCCTCCCATAAGACATAAAAGGAAGAGCAAAGTCACAGAAGCTTTCTGCAGGGAGCAATGTTGTTTATTCAGTTCGGTTTGCACTCTGAATCTGTGTGTGTGTTGTTGGGACTCCAGTTGGTTTTGCTCAAGCTAATTGGCACTTAGGTTGTTGGCAGCCATTCAAGTAAGATAAAGGGTTATTAGCTTGTTCTTGAAAGACTGTGGTAGACAACTGTTGACTTATTTCTGCACTGTTTTGGACTTATTAAAGGCTGTGAAGGAATATAATTCACAGCCATGAAAATAAAGAGGTTTTTTGGACTTAATTGAGTGTTTGTTAATGTCTCAGGAAGCCTAGGTCAGAACAGCAACAGTTTTGTTTTATTGGGGCTACTATTACAGGAAAGAGCAATCCCTTCCTTCATTTTCCTTGGATGGGTCATGTAATAATCAGGGTTGGGATTGTCCCAGTATAATAACCAGTTCAGTGATCATGCACTTTGCTTCATGTTTGCTTCTATAAAAAGGCTATGTTTAAAAGATGTTACAGAAGAAGGACAAGTTTTATCTGAAATGATTGAAACTGATTTGAAAGTAAATTAAAAAATGACAGACTGCAAGAATGACATTAGAAAGAAGTGTTACACTGGATATACAAAAGAAACTGGCTTATGTCTTAATATTTAACAGGATATAGAGACATAACAAATGAAAAGGATGGCCTGGATAATTTTCCTACATCAGATTCACAAAAGAGATTCGTTAAAGCTTTGAAGAATTTTGTGAAAACGGACAAAGAAAAAATAAAAATAAATCAAAATCTAGTCCATTATTTGAAGGGACTAAAATAAAGATTTTTAGAAGTAAAAGGAAGGAGCATAAGATTGGCTTATGTGGTCATGCTTAAAATAACTATGTTATATCTGGACTTAATGGACTTCTGCTGGCATCAAAACTGAAATAAGGTTTCTGCACCTTCTATTTTTTCTTCCCTTTTTAAGTTGGTGTTAGTTTTTATTGTTGCAAGTTGTAATCTTTAATAAAATTACTATTTAAAAATGTTGTGCACATATAAATGAGACATTATGGCTTGGTTCTTTTGTTGCTAACACAATGTATCTCCTCAACCTCAGACTTCAAATTACGTTTTTAAAAGACTTTTAATACTTCATTTATATTCATGGAGGTGATGTTAAAATTGTTTGTTTACTTTCTGTCCAGAATTAGGCTGAGTTTTATTCTGCACACAAATCGGAATGTAATTAGAAGTATTTCATAATTTATAACAAATACTTTATTAATCTATAAAATCACAGTATTTGTATGCATAAAGATTATATTAAAAACAGCATTGCATTTATGAGATATCACTTTATGCGCATAAATAAAATATGAATGATGAAACTATCAGTATAAAGACAGTTGAAAAACTTGATGTTCTCAGTGGGATTCTAGACTGATATATGCCACATGCAAGCAAAATTGAAGTGTGAAATTCATCATGTGCCTCCAGCAATTATTATGAAATTGGATGGTAATAAGTAGCTGAAGCTTACTAATTACTTGATCCATTTTCACAGACAGTTTCCTTATTTATCAAAGGAAGAGAGTAATCAAAGAACACCAGAAAACTAAAGAGAACTTCCCTCACCATCATCCCAATCTTATATATATTTAAAACAATGTCAACATATAGCATGATAGTAATTGGTAGATTGTGTTTCAGATCCTAAAACAGGAAGATAAGACTTCTTAATCTTATATTAAATTGTAAAGATGTACCAGTTTTATAGTACCAATATTAACTAACAAGTATAGGCTATGTGTTTTCTTGAATTAATTTTCAGTCCATCAAATCCATAGATTATACACCCTGTAGCTCATTAAATGGACTGTGATCTGCAAATCTTTTGCAATAATAAATGTGAAACTCTTTAAGGCGCCGCAAGATCATTTATTATTTTTGCTGCAAAACACTAATGGAACTATCCTCTGGAAATTATTATAAAGTAGCAGTGATTAGTATTCATTTGAGGAAATGACCATGTAACCAGTATGCATTCTAAAAAGTCAGGTAGTACATCTAATATCAATGTACTTAATTATGTATAGTGTTCATTTTCAAGCATTAATACAGAATTTTGTGCCCATTACCCATTTTATTCTCTCTTTTAATTTATTTCATAAAATAAATTTCCTAAATTTCCAAAAACTAACTGGGTGGGAGCCATCCGGATCTCATGACTGTAGGGCAGATGTCATTATGAAGAATATTCCTGCCTTTTTCTTTACAGGTGGCAGGTTGTAGATTGAATGGGGGGGGGGGAGTGTTACCCAATCATCATTGGCTTTTTCTGATTCACTTCCAGAGTTACTAAATGAACTATGGAAGGTGCTCTCAAGGTTTTGGCTTATGTGAAGAAAACTGAGGAATAAATCAAATCATAGCTAAGCAAGAAATAAATAAATAGTACAAAGCGACATAGGAAGAAGACAAAAAAACCAGTTTAACAATATCCTTCATTTGAGAAACCTATCCTTTTGCAATACTAAATATCTCTTAAAAGATATTTTAAGTATCCTTAAAATATTTTGCATATCGTTCAAAGTATCTTTTATTCTAAAAACCAATCCCAAAGTATCCCTGATGTGTTGCCAAACCATGTACAGTGTTAAATTTCAAGTGAACCTTGGCTAGTTTTAAATGAATGAAAAGGATTTTAACTTTTCCTACAATTTTTAATAAGAAACAGCAAATTTAAATAAAACTTGTTTTCACCTAACTATTTTTTAAAGAACTGGGCTCAAATGTAAAAAAAAAAAAAAAGAGTAAAATTTACCTGGTGTCATTTGGGGAATTTAACATGTCTCAAGATTGTAATTCTTATTAATAATAGTCTCCCCTCCAAACTGCGGACTTAATAGCAGATACGGCTTGAACACCTGCAATAGCATAAGGATACTTTCCTTGAAAAGAAGTGGAGTCCTTCCTTTTTTCAGAAGTCGGAAGCCAAAAGTACAAAACAAAGAACTATCTTCTTCACACAGCAGGAAACGCTAGAGACTGAGAGGTTATCCAGAATAAGGGAGGCAGGGAATGATGAAAGATTAAAAAAAAAAAACTTCTTGGACTTTGCATGTAGACTTCAAAACTGTTCATGTCAGGAATTTGTTTCCAGGAAGCCAGGTGGGAATGAATTTTCACATGTTCAGAAGCAAGCAGCTGGATACCAGATCTGGAAGGTACCCAAAGAAGGACTAGATTGTTATTCTCTCCTGCTCAAAACAGAATCACTTCTAGACCCATGGGTTGCTGGGATGAGGAAAAAAAGCATAAGAATTTGGGCATTTATTTCGTTTTAAATAGAGTTTGCATTTGATACAGGGCAGCACCTGGAATTCTTTTCAATAGGCTTCTTAGTTTTTCTGCAATATTTATTTATTTATTTATCAAATGTCTACATCACCCATTTCACCTAAATGACTCAAGAATGGTTTACAAATAAAAACCATGTGTAAAAAACCAATAAAAACAAGGTGTAAAAAACTACAAGAATTAAAAAAGGTGAAGGGAACCACGCTCAAGAGACCAACCACCTCCAAGGTTGTGTCACAGTCTTTGAACCCTATGCCAGTTGGGACATACTTTAAATCTACTTATCAGAAGTTCTCTCAGATTTGTGTTGATTTGGTTTTCTTTCCAGTCTGGAGGAGAGAACTGAGGGCTGTTTTGGTCACTCATGAGACAGGATTCCAATCAGTCTTTGAGAGGGAAGTCAGATGTCTCACCTCCCTAAAATAAATTACTGGCAGAGTTCATGTATACCTTTCAGGGACTGAACTTTGGCCTCTTCTCAAGTGAGAAGATTGGCTCCCTTGTAGCCATCCAAGATCCTTCCAAAATATCTCCTGAACTCCTGGATTCCGGAAAGGCCATACAGAGCCAGCTGCATGTTTGGTGATTTAGACTTACCTGCAGATGGGATGAGATATTTTTGAAGGGAAATATTAAAATTGTGATAAAACATTGAAATATAAAAAGCAATGATATCTTCCATGGCTGGTCAAGATAACTTGCTAGCTAGCTAATAATCATTCACATTCATTAGTACCAGTAAAAAAAAAAGTGGCCTGCTTATATAAAACATGGAAATCATCCAAATTTTCTGCTTGTCAGATCCTTTGTAAGGATGAGGGGAGCGGGAGAAAAAGATGAAGATATGACAGTTGCAAAGGAAATGTAGTTTGTAAAATATAGAAAAAATGACACAAACATCTTGAATAACTCAATCAAAATCGTGTCAGAGGGCAAAGGGATGGAAAGCTTCAAAAATCTGTTTTCCATTGGAGCTTGAACAGATTTTTGATTTGTTACTAATTTTGGTGATTAGAAAAAATGGAGATCAGGACATGAATTATTCATTCAATTTTGATTATAAATAAAAAGGGAAAGGGGGAGAATGGATGAGTTTATGACACTATCCAGGGCCAGTTTGACACTTGATGAAGTAGTTCCACTATAAATGACTCACATGATGTCTTTTCTTTTTTAAATGTAATGTAATGTAAAGTAGAAAGCACCATTTCACTCTCTCTTTCCCAAATTATATTCAATTCTAAAGTTCCATAGAAATATGACCTGGCACATCCGTGATGAAAGGCAAAAATATCTCTTACATGTGGACAGGATTTCACTTCATCTGTTATATAGCATCCAGCTAACTTTGGCTGTGTCCTAATCAGTTGTTTGTAATCAGAAACAACAGAAATTTACATGTTTTCTCGATGGAACCGGAAAGGCTCCTAATGATTTGCCCATATAGGAAACTCCTGCCCATTCATCCTGTGCTCCGATATTCTCAGCTTTGCATTCCAGAGAATATTAGAAGCATAAGCATAAGAGAAAACTTAGGAGTGGTCAGAGAGCTTAGCTTGCTGACATCTCCTACTTAGCATTTGATTTATGGCACATTTACCATGTCTAGTTGCCAATGAATTATAAGGCATTATCCGCAAATCCTTGTGTACATGTTGTCTTCCCAATTCTAATAATTATTACTTAATTGGAAATTGCTGAAGGCCTGCAGCTTTGCCATCAAGCCCAGTAAACTCTTCAAGTCTTTTTTATTATCATTCTGAGCACACACATTTTTATTAGCTATCTGCTGTTTCTTAAAAGTCTTGTGAAGGTACTACAGACATGGCTTGATTGATGTTTATTAGTAAGTACAAGGAATGGTCAACTGTAATGATTGCACAGAAGAGCTGCCCGAGATTGGACATCAGAGCTGCAGGAACCAGCTAAGCAGAAGCACCCTAATAGGATCTGACTGAGATATGGAGAATACCCACCCTTCTTTTCCATTTGTCTTAGGTTAGAAACCTCTCAGTATGGGAAGCGGCAGTGATTAGCTCATTGTCAGTCACTGCATTCCTTTATCCTTTCTCTGCTAAGACATGTGGAATGAATCTGACACATAATAAAACAATGCTTAGGTTGTCAAAAGTACATAATCAAATCTCAGGCTGAAAAGTTTCATTTCAGGTTAAGGATGGCTGTCAAAGGAATTAGACAGAAGAATGAGCTAAGGCTGAAGTAGATTTGCATTCACACAAATGGAGCTTTCTTTCTTTTTCACAGCCTTGTAGTCCAGATTTATTTCAGAAGATCTTTTAAAACTCCAAATTTGTTAATATACAAAGAATGCAATAAGAACAGGAGAGTCAATTTTGCCATGAAAAGGAAACTTTATTCTGTGTATAATTATATTAAATTAAAGAGGAATCTCAAACATGTTTTTAACCTCTCTCCATATAGATCTAATATCTTTTTTTCTTAAATGGCTTGACCGCTGCTTCCAGAAATACCAGAAGTTAAGCATCAACACGTATCTATTTTCCTGGCAACCATTCCAATCTCTGAACTGAATTTAGTTATTAAGGTTGAAATATATTTTTATATGCATTTTCAGTTTGTTTATTACTGTAGTTCTACCTTCTGGTTGTTAAAATTAAGTGATAAGAGCTGTGGTGGTGCAGTGGTTAGAATGCAGTACTATATAGGCTACTTCTGCTGACTGCCAGCTAACTGCAATTTGGCAGTTCAAATCTCACCGGCTCAAGGTTGAGTCAGCCTTTCATCCATCCAAGGTGGGTAAATTAAGATCCAGATTGTCAGGGGCAATATGCTGACTCTGTAAAACTCTTAGAGAGGGTTGTAAAGCACTGTGAGGTGGTATATAAGTATAAGTGCTATTGCTATTGCTACCGGCTAATAGAACAGCAGCTAAAACATGGAAGTCCCAGAATGTCAGAGGAAATAATAAAAATTAAATCCACACTCTCTATCTCAAAGGAAGAGCATCTCCCAAGCTTAGAAGGTAATTGTCTTTCATCTTATTCAGTTAACATGAGATCAGTTAACATGATTTTTCAACCTGGGTTTAAACCCACATACTTTTGAAAGTACCTCCCCAGAATTGTGAGTGTGTATATAGGATGAAAGCTTTAAAGTCTTGTAGAAAGGCTAGATATGCTTTCAATTGATTACATGCTGTCCTCTCTCTTTTTAGCTTTTCCCCACAAACACTCACAAACAACATCTGCAGTTAAATAACCCTTCTGGGAAAATTTTGGAAATGCATAATATTTGCAGTTGGGAAAGAGAATCATCACCACTTTCCCATTCCATCCATAGAAGCTTTTGGTGAATGTTCAAGACACTAGGGAGATATCAATCAAAGTCTGTAGTGATGCTAATATGGAAGAAACAGAAGGAAACAAAGTGAGCAGATGGGTGGATTTTCCCATCCTTTATAATAAGATACTGTATCTTAAAGGCATAATTTTAATATTTTCCAAAATAGTTTTAAGTTTGGACAAATTAGCATGGGATGAAATAGTTCCAGAAAATTATGTATTATTTCATCTCTCTCCATCTCTTTCTGCATGTCTAGGCTAAGAAACAGCAAAGAATGTTAATTAATATGCTTTCATTTTAATGATGCCTAAATAAACAGGAAATGAATTTAAGAGTCTCAAGAGCATTTTTTTTTAAAGCCATGGTGTACTAGCATAGTTTTCCATAAAATGAACATTTCCAAAGGTACAATGTTTATGCACAAAATTATGTTCACAATGCAGAAAGGCTCACTTGTGCCTTGAAGACTTTTACATCTTCTTTGAATGACATCCCCAAAGCTACTTTACAAAGTTTCTCATGTTTAAAATCATCTTACAAGCAGTATCAGTTTGCACTTGGGAAAAAAATCAAAACGTGCTCTTAGATTTCATCATTTTGAAGATAATTGAGAATTACCGTTTTGCAGAACATGTCCGTACAACCTTGCAATTCTTTCCAAATCTTTTTTTATACATAGCAGCATTATATTTGAACATACACACATTAAATTCTACATTTGTGTGTGCTTTGTGTGTAATCATGCATGCACACACACAATAACATTTAAAAACATAGTAGTCAAATTTGATTGAATATTTGACTGTGAAATACTCATAATTCTGCTTATACACAGTTTTAATGTATGGATGTCATTAGCATGTCCCATCAGATTTGGGAAGGATTCCTTGGAGTAAATAAAGCAGGTCAAGAGTTCTGGGAGTGAGAGGTTCTGATGGAGGAAATTGCAGTTCTATTGGTCTCTTCCTTGATTGTTTCTCAACTAAATTAGTATAATAGTCTCCTGGCTGACATCCCTGGTTTCTAGTTTTGCCCTGGTTCTGAGTGTAATTTGGACTGTTCTGGACCTTCCACACAATCATCAATTATTGATAAATCACATAGCTATGATGTTTGTGTATAAAGGCCTTCTGTATCAAAGTAAAGTATAAGCCTGACCTTATTTTATAAATAGCCTAAGGCAGTGTTTCCCAACCTTGGCAACTTTAAGTTGCATGGACTTCAACTCCCAGAATTCCCCAGCCAGCATGGCTGG
>JAOYMU010000001.1:75144260-75157139 GCA_025802295.1 Psammodynastes pulverulentus | reverse complement strand
GGGCAGTGTTCTTTCCCCATCCTGGGCTCATGGGAAGATGATTCCAGCCAGCAGAAGGCCTGTCTAGTTGGGTTTTTGCATTAAAGAGCTTTCTTTGCTTCTGGCAGAATGCACCTCCTGACTCTGAAGGAATTGACATTACAAGGAGGCTTGCAATTATTTTGCAGTTTTAAGCATCTGGGAGAAAATTATTTTTTTCCCCACCATCTACTTATGGTGGCCCCAGTCCACGAACACATGTTGACTTGCCTGCCATATCATCCTAAACTAGGAACACAAAATGAGAAGCATCTAAAACAGTATTTTTCAAACTTGGCAACTTTAAGATGTGTGGGCTTCAACTCCCAGAATTTCCCCAGCCAATATATGCTTTTTCTTTTATCAGTAAAGGGAGGGGAAAAAACTTAAAATAAAAAGACTAAAAACGCACCCATTTTGGTGTCATAGCACCCTCTAGTGAGAAAGAATAAAAAACAGGGCCTGGAGGTTCAAGAGGAGGACATTTCTATTGCCTGAAACACAACAAAAATAAAGTTGTATTTTAAAATAATAAAATAAAAACATTACTTTTTCACTGACAATAAAATATTTAAGAAATAATAAATTTTAAAAGCGTGCAGACCTTGATGTGCTATGCAACCCTTGCACAACATTCAAGCTGAAATAAGGTACAGATGCCTGCCTAAATCATAATGTGGTTTGATTAGCTTTGGATTACATTCTATTCATGTGCTATTGTGAGACCGACCAATTGCAAATTGATTCACTAAACCACAGTTAAGTGAGCCTTGTTTTAACATGTATAAATTAGATTGTTCCATACCTAATTAAGAGTCAAGTGCATACTTAACGTGATAGTGCCTAACTTTATTTTTTTAAGTAAAGTCTCCATGAACTTGATTCCTGTTGACTTCTTTATGCTGCTTTCTGACAACAATGCATTCCAGACTGATTTGTTATTCACCAGTCTAGCCTGCCGACCTTGTACTCCCTATATCTGCCCACCCAGGTTCTCAACTACTCTGACCTCCCCAGCCAGATGGTAAACATGTGGGATTCTGAGCCCTAAGCAAGTAGCTTCAATGAAATAAAGCAATAGTATGATAATATTATAAAGATTATATAATCTATGGGTTGACTTTTTTCTCATATTGAATGTATTATATGTTTAGGTGGGAGACGTTAAGCAGGAAGATCTACAAAGATGTTAATTTCTAAAACCATGACTTTATATGTGGATGGATTCTGAGCTGTCTGTAAAACCAGGAAAAGGTCTTGGGGTCATGGCGGGTAACTCAAGGAGAATGTTGACTCAGCGTGCAACAAATCAGAAAAGAGTAAATCTCACACCAGAGAATAATTAAAAAAGGGATTGAAAATAAAAAGTGCCAACATTGTTCGAATACAGTTTATAATTCTGGTTGCTACACTTAAAAAAAGACATAATACAGCTACAAAAAAAGGAAGATGAGGGCAAATAATCTCAGGATCAAACATATTCTTTCTGAGAAAAGGCTTTGAAGTTTGGGACTCTAGATTTTGTTTAAAAAAGACTGAGACGAGATATGATTGGAATTTATAATATCATACTTGGCATGCAAAAGTGAACAGAAATATTTTCTTTCCCCCTTCCACTTTGTGAAAACATCAGGTTTATTCAATGAAACTGTTTAGAAGGACTTGTAAAAGGAAGAAAAGAAGGCACTTCTTCACTCAGCCTATAATTAATCCATGGGATTTAGAAACCTAAAAACATGGCGATAGTCATTAACATGGATAGTTTTAAAAAGCAGTTGCGTTTTTAAAAAGAGATTGGTTAAATTTATGGAGGACAGGTATATCAAAGACTATAGATCTTGCAAACTGTTATTTCCAGATTGGGGACAATATGCCTCCAGATTCCAATTTGAGAACAAGGACAGGAGTAAGACTTAACGTCTGTTTTTCATGTTTACAGGTATCTCAAAGGCACTGAGTTGGTCCCTTGCAAAACAAAATGTTAATCTGCGATGGGCCTTGGCCTGATCTAACCTTTTTCTTTCTTTTTCTTTTACTATTTCCTTTATCATTTCTTCCTCTACCATTTACCAATAATTTCCTTCATCATTAACAAAATGGCATTTTGTTCACCATTTCCAAACATATTAAAAGTATTCTGATAAACAGAACTGCTAGCATGTCTTTTATCTGGCGCATTGCCAGTATAAGATTTGTTCTACACAATTTATCTAACGTTTTAATGAAAAAAATACAGACTGTTATTTATGAAGCAGTTCCTAATTATACTAGCAGAATAACAGTGTAATCAAATGCCACAGACAGATCTAACAGATTCATGAGGGGCAGACTGCCCTCATCCAGGTCTTGGCATAGGTCAGAGATGTCAAATGTTGAGCACAGCATGTCAAAAATTCGGAAAATGCCTAACTTGATTCTGGTGGAGTGTCACACACAAGCAAACAAACAATCCTTTACATGTTCATTTTTTAAAAAAATACAGTCCAGTCATAAGCATGGTCTCCAAGATATTCCACGCACCACTTACCTATCAGGTGGCATTCTCTTTCTGTTGATAGGCCCCTGCGGCCTATTTGAGGCTGGCCTTTTCAAAAAGAGGCAATTCAGTCTCTTTCAAGGCTGGTAATAACTCCTGTCCTGCAAGGAGGCACTTCCAATCTCACAGAGCCACGTGATTATCTTTTCCCCTACTCTACACAATAGCCAGGAAGCCCAGGTTCCAAAGAACAGGTGACAGGAAACAACCTAAACAATATTCCTTCTATTTCTTCAGAGTTCCCAGGCTGAAAGGAATTCCAGATACGGTAATAGTGCAAGACAATGCGCTAATCACTATAAAAACAGTCCATATGGGCTCAAAACTATGTTAAAACTGAGCAATTTTATCAGCAAAGTATTATAGAAAATGGTCACAATGACCTAGGGGGAGATCTGTATGTTAATATCTCCATATTAGGAAGTTGGTTGTCACAACAAGACTGCCTGCTAATACAATACAGGAGAAATAGCAGACATGTTTTGCCTTCCTTATTGCCACAAAGTAGGCTCAAACATGGGCATGTATTTATTCAGTTAATTCAATTTTAGTGCTCCCCACTTGCTCATTTAGATTTGCTTTTCATCTTTTTCCACTGCCCCTCTAGATCAGGGGCGTCAAACTTGTGTTGTCGTCACATGACGTATCACAATTTTTCCACCTTCGCTAAAATGGGGTGGGCCAGTGCGTAATGCATCTGATCTGGCCCAAGGGACACAAGTTTGACACCCCTGCTCTAGACATTCTCAGCTTTCTGTCCTGAAGACCACCATTAAATCAAGAACTTGACTGGGAATGAAGTAGAGACTACCAAAGGGGCTAGTCAGGAGGCAATACTATTCAGTCTGATTTGTCTCCCATTGCTAGTTATTCAATAGCATTGCGCAGAATTGCTTGCTGGATAGTTGGGAAAATATTTAAGTGCACTTTAGATTGATTAGACATCTTGGAAAGCACATTCAAATGTCATAACTGCAGACAGTTCCTATATGAGGCAGTCTCTAAGCAAGGAGTAGCTATATCCACTGTAAGACAAAAACAAGGTCGAGTTTATGATCACCTATATATTAGGTCTGATATTATTTAAGCAAGTACATAGTTGCCACAGAGAATTTGAATTCCTGAGCCTTGCCAAAGCTGGTACCCAGAAAGGTTAATCAAACACCAAAAGATGAAGGTTCTTTACCCTAAGCCAGTGCTTCTCAAATAGTGGGGGGCGCGAGGCTCCAGCAAGGGGGGCGCGTTTGACCTCGGGGAACATACTTTTCTATTTTGATTTTTTTACTGTTCTAGAATAAAGTGCAGACTCTACTGCATTAAGGGGCAGTGGCGCTCTCATTGGCAGAGTGTGCGCAGGGAGCATTCGCTCGGTGTTTTGTTTGCACTGAGCATGCGCGCTTTGCATACATTATAGACAAATGATACTATTTACAGTCGCGCGGGGGCGCGAAATGTTTTCTTCTTCCTAGGGGGACATGACAGAAAATAATTGAGAAGCACTGGAGTAGAAGAAGGCAAGGGTCTAAATTAAGAATTATCCCTTTTCTTGCGAATGCACTTAGTTTACCAGATTACAAGCATTTGCAGGCAATCAGGCATTCCCCAAAAATATTCACGAAGGAGACATGTTTTTGTCATGTAGACAGGAAAATTCTTCCAGCCCCAGCTTCTTTTGATATTGAAAATGATTGTATTTCTTTTAAACCAAGATAGATGTTGGGAACAAAGGCCAGGAAAAGGACTGAGGTTTCTTTGTCTGCTTAGAACAGGGGTATCAAACTCGTGGGCCATGGGCTGGATGTGCCATATGCTGGTCATGCCTCGCCCCTATTTTAGCGAAGGTGGAAAAAGTTGTGATACGTCACATGATGACAAAATGTCATCGCGAGTTTGACACCCCTGGCTGAGATTTCAACTTACTGAAAGAAGCAAGTAGCTCAGGAATAATTGATCCAGATAGAATATCTGTTGTACATAAAGGTTAAGGCAGGGGTCTGCAACCTGTGGCTCTAGAGCCACATGCGGCTCTTTCAGTCCTCTGCTGCGGCTCCCTGTCAGCTGATCTGACCACTGGCTGGCCCCACCTCTCCCCTCTCTGTCACTCCTCGCCTGGCCTGAGAAGGTAAGAGTGATGGCGGGGGATGGAGACTCACTCCATATTCCAGAGCAGGAGGTGACTGGGTGGGAGCGAGTAACGTCGAGTTAGCCATGCCTACTGAGTCACACCGGTTATTGGCTCCTAGTGTTTTCTTTTCTGTGGGAAACAGGTCCAGATGGCTCTTTCAGTGTTTAAGGTTGCAGACCCCTGGGTTAAGGAGTTGTTGAAACATTAATCCATTGGTGGTTTTTTTTAATTAAGTTACCTTTAATATCAGCCTGGTTACACTAATAACTCACCATTTAGTCTATCTGGATTCCCAGTCTACTTGGGTTCACTCTATTATGATGTAATACAATTGACCAATATGATTTCATTTCATTAAATGTGGTTACATTTTGCTTTGCAATTTGTAAACTACATAGTACTTTTGACTACCACAATTTTATAATTATTTTTATTGCCATTTTGATTTGTTGTCTCAGAATATGTTTTATCTATTATGAATTGATCAATCATTGTAATAAAGTTTATTCATGTACAGGGCTTTCTCTGTACATATTTAATCAAAAATTAAGAATTACTGATTCCTCTGGGTAGTTATTGTTTAATTGCCTTTATTTTTCTGGACAAGTTAAGCATTTATATCTTTAATGTCTACTTGCTTTCATCTATGAAATATTTTGTCATCTACCTTCCTTCTCTTCCATTTTCTTTTGAAGACTTTGTAATTGTGACTGGAATATGCCATCATCTTATTTTAGAGCTGTTGGTTTTTTTAAAAGGTATTATTTGGAAGTAGTTATTTATAAGACAAATCTTTATTTATTCCGTTCAAAATAAATTTGCTATTATTTACTGATCTTGCTTATTCATTCTTGCTTGTCCATTCTTGCTCTATTTAATTCCCCCTGCTACATCTTTAACAGAGTTGCATAACTTAGTTGTGCAAGATGCCTTTGCTATGAAATAAATAGACACAATCCATTAGAAGGGATGAAGAACAAGGCAATTAAATACATTACTAAAAAGTTGCATGATGTATGACACTGACTTTTACAAGCCTCTTATTCAGCATGAAGATTGCACAGAGATTTCTTTGACAAATTAGCCTCATTTGACTATGTAACAGCTGACAAGGGATGCGAAATAAGGTTATAATAATAAAAAGTGAAAAGAATCCTATGCCACCAAAAAATTCCTCTCTCTGCACACTCTTGTAGCTGAAAATAATAAATAGCATTAATCATGCTAATATAATGCAGTATTTCCTTGCGCTCTGACATGATCCATTTAAATATTCAAGAAGCTAGTTATATCCTCCTGAACTTTAGACATATCATATCATATTAATTCCGTACAATTAAATAGGGGTTGGCAAAAGCACTCTGAACAAAAAAGGCTACTTCATCAATGAGAGTCTTATCTTTGATGATGCTCTAATTAGTCCTTTTGTGGGGATGTGGGTGTAAATATATTTTTCAAACACTAGTCTCTTGCTCACTCATTTTCTTTCTTGCTGTCTCTTTCTGTCTGCCTTTCTTCAGGCAAACATATTCAGCTTCATTCTGAGTCTTCCTATTATGTTGTTTTTGTTAGTTGCGAAGTTGTGTCCGACCCATTGCGACCCCATGGACAACGTTCCTCCAGGCCTTCCTGTCCTCTACTATCTTCTGGAGTCCATTTAAGCTTACACCTACTGCTTCAGTGACTCGATCCAGCCACTTCATTCTCTGCCGTCCCTTTCTTCTTTTGCCCTCAATCTTTCCCAGCATTAGGCTCTTCTCCAGGGAGTCCTTCCTTCTTCTCATGAAGTGGCCAAAGTATTTGAATTCCATCTTCAGGATTTGGCCTTCTAAAGAGCAGTCAGGGTTGATCTCCTCTAGGACTGACCGGTTGGATCGCCTTGCAGTCCAAGGGAATCGTAGGAGTCTTCTCCAGCGCCATAGTCCAAAGGCCTCAATTCTTTGGCACTCAGCCTTTCTTATGGTCCAGCTTTCACAGCCATACATTGCAACTGGGAAAACCATAGCCTGACTATACATACTTTTGTTGGCAGGGTGATGTCTCTGCTTTTTAGTATACTGTCTAGATTTGCTATAGCTTTCCTCCCCAGGAGCAAGCGTCTTTTAATTTATTGGCTGCAATCCCCATCTGCAGTGATCTTGGAGCCTACTATATAAATAAAAATATATTAGGATCATCCGTGTTTCAGCCGGGCGCCGTGAACATTGACAATGTATTGCAATCAACAGTCTTTGCAGTGGTGATGTCACTTGTTCATCTACTACACATCTAATCAATACACTTCTGGGGAAAGAAGCCAGGTAGCGTCACACATTCTTGTGTCAAATTAGCTGAGCTGGAATGGCTGACAGCTTGCCTTGGCTTTTCATGTGACAAAATGAAATATTACTCCCTTCTTTCTCAGTCTCTGAAGTCTAAAAGAAATTTTAAACTGCTGGATACTTAAATCATGGTTCTTCATTAGGCAAAAATGTTGTTTTGTTTTCGTGGGGAAACTTGTGCCAGATGGTTCTTCTAAGAAAGCAAAATATCATTCTTGTCTTATGAATATTAATATATAGGCTTTTTTGTCAACGAAAACAAGTTCCATCATTATGGTTTCTTTATTATCGTGGTATATTCTTTCTCATTTTGTGATCTTATTATCCCGTCTCAGAATTCTTATTCCAGCTTCACTTTAAATGTGGGGAGAATTAAATAGAACACTAAGTTAAGAACCATAAACTTAGAATCAGTAAAAGCTTCCATATTAGAGAGAGTAGTTTTCTTGGCATCTTCCCTTAATAACACAAATCACAACAGAATCATTGATCTGCTTAACATATCATGAGCCGTGGTGGCGCAGTGGTTAGAGTGCAATACTGCAGGCTCCTTCTGCTGACTGTCGGCTGCCAGCAGTTCGGCAGTTCGAACCTCACCAGCTCAAGGTTGACTCCTCAGCCTGTCATCCTTCCAAGGTGGGTAAAATGAGGACCCAGATTGTTTGGGGCAATATGCTGACTCTGTAAACACTTAGAGGGGGCTGAAAAGCACTGTGAAGCTTTTCTAAGTAAGTAGTATTATTAGTATTATTCGTATTACCGTAGTATTATAAGTAAGTACTATTATTAAATGCTATTAGTAAAACGTTCCTAATAAACACTGGAAAGACATCTATTGAGAATTCTTTGATCTGCTTTCCCAGATGGAGCAGGGATTGGGCTTGATAGTCTAAAGGGGTCAACTCAAACTAAATTTATTTTTATTGTGCTCGCGTTTATGTACAACATGCATTTTTTAATGCTTTTATTGTGTTGCTTTTAATTCATGTTCAAATGTTTTATGTTGTTGATCTTGAATATCCGGGTTTGTTGGATGGAAAGAAGATAGTCTACAACAGTGGTGTCAAACTGGCGGCCTGCAGACCAGATGTGTCACATGCTATGCCTACCCCAGCTTCACACAGGGAAAAAAATGTTGAAATACGTCACGTGACAGCAACATGATGCCGCGAGGTTGACACCCATAGTCTACACAATATACCCAGCTTTTTGTCTGAGCACACATTGATCTGGTCCACCTTTCTTGACCTTGACCTTGAGTGATGTCCACTCTCCCCAGCCCTTGTCTCATGTGTTGTGGAACTCAGTTGCACTGTGCTCACTTCATTCACTAATTTGGTAAAGATCTTGGTTTAATTAGGGCAATCACCGCAACCCTGACACTTGCAGCGAATCTAACTGGATATGCTCTAACAAGAAGTTTTGTTTGTCAGCCACCTTCTTGGAGAGCCTAAAGGAACACAAAAACCTTCCTGCTCCTGATCCAGCACCTTAATAAGTACGTTGTGATGCTCTCTGAAGATGAGACACATAGGCAGAAAAAATACTATAGTTGAAGTAAACTGTTCAATACAAAGGGCAATTTCCCCAAAGACCAACTTACTCATTTTCTTTCCCATATATGCCTGTTAAGAAAACTGAGCAGTGGCCAAATATTACGTCATCCTCACATGAGCTGATATTGTGAGTAATTAACTGCTTGGATTCTACTCTGCAAATTTCTTTCACCCTCTGCTTGGATGCAGCATCTTTTGCCACAGGTAGCAAATTCAAATTCTTCGTCTACACAGCTTTTTGTCTACTCGAAAATTGATCTGGTCCACCTTTCTTAACCTTGAGTAATATTCCTTCTCCACAGCCTTGCAGACCAACTGAATGCTTATAAACCAAGATGGGCAGAGGACATTCAGTTGCCTCTTTTATTGTTAAGCCATGGGTCACACCCCCAGGAAACAAAATAAGGGATTCTAAAAATAGGTTCCTCAGAGGGATTTGAGTCAAGGCATATGTTCCAGAAAAATAGAGGAAAGGTAATTAGCTTTCCCCCCCTCCTCTCACCCTTTATAATGCACAGAGAAACACATACACATATATACACATACTGTACACACACACATACATAGATATCTATACACATGCATACACATACATGGGGCTTATGTGTTAGAAGGATAGTGATTGTGGTAGGCATAGCAAAAAGAATCAGAATAGAGCTGGAAGGGACCTTGGAAGTCTTCTAGTCCAACTCCCCACTCAAGCAGGAGATCTTATACCATTTCAGAGAAGTGGCTGTCCAGTCTCTTCTTAAAAACCTCCAGTGATAAAGCACCAGTGGTGGTATCCTCCTGGTTCAGCCCGGATTGGGCAAACTGGCAGCTCTGATGATCAGTGTTTGGGAGGTTTTTGGGTCCTCCCACCCTCCCATGCTCTTTGGTGAGCTTTATCCGCTCAGCTAAATGGCGTGGCAGAGTGGATTGCTGTGCTAAAGCAGCTGGGGTTTGTCTGAGCTGTGCATGCTCGCGTGCTATCACTGAACTGGTAGCATCACCGGTAGGAAACCACTACTGTGAAGCACCTTCAACTTCTGAAAGCAAGCTGTTTCACTGGTTAATTGTCCTTACTGTTAGGAAATTTCTCCTTAATTCCAGGTTGCTTCTCTCCTTGAAAAAGAGAATCTACGGATCTAAAATGGTTGTCATAACAACTGTTCTGAAATGGTTTCAACGTTTGTAATGAACTAAATTCCAGTACTGCCCATATACATATATACACTGATAAATATGAGACTGCTTTACAGAAGAAATTGCTTTTTTAACCCCACTGTGTATCTTTTAAACATATACAAGATATCTAAGAGAAAAGCTTGTCACAGTGCAGAACAATAAAATCCTAATTAATACCTCAGGCTCTAATGCTGGCTCCTCAGTTTCCAGCCCACACACACGCTGAAGTTGAAACAGCTCAGCCTTTCAGAAACCTAAAAAAAGAAACATTAATTTCAATAGGATAAAGCTGTATTCTGGTCTTCTTAATTACTTATTTTGACTTCTTGGGCTTATGCATATATGTATGATTTTTAAAAAAATAAATAAAATGCAGTGTGATTAAAATATCCATAAATGAAAGTGGGGAAAAAATCCTTCCTTTTGCAATAAGATGCCGTATTGAATAGGTTAAAACTACACAGATACTGAGTATTAAATATTGTACTGACATTTCAATGTAAAGCTACATTTTCATATTCCTTTTGAGGTTTCAATTGCTATACGGTGCTCACTTAACCCCAATGGATTTGGAGTGGGGTGGAATAGTTATTTTCACAGTTGTTGAAATGAATTGTATCTCTATTAGCTTCTGAGAAAACTGAAATACAATTTCTACCAAGTCAAAATGATTTTTACATATGGTTTAATTCAAACCATTCCATTTCATGTGAAAGAACTGCACAGAAAGTGAAGAAAAGTTATTCAATATTTTTTTACTAATTTCAGATTTGTGTTTATTTTCCGCTTTTAGTTACAATTGCTGCTACCATTTTCTTAACATCTACGTATACAGAGCTGTGGCAAAACATTTTCTTAACATCTATACAGAGCTGTGGCCACACTTGCATGAGCTGATGCTGTGAGTACTTAGCTACTTGGACTTTACCTAAACCCGGAGTGTAAAGCTCAAGGCCCGCGAGTTTGACACCCGTGCCCTAAACACTCAGCAGTGCTCTAGAGAAGGGTGGGAAAACCCTCTTTACCAACTTTCATTTTAAAAATGTTTCCCCAGTCTCCTAACAGAGAAGAGCTGGATTTTCCCCATATCACACTTATTTGCAAAATTATGCAAGATAAGCCATTCTTCTTTAGGGGTAATTTTAACTCCCATAACTTTTTGTGCCAAATGAGAATGTTACAATTGATGGACAATTACAGATATTCAGTAGACTAATGATGGTACAGACATCTGTGACCAGATGGTCTCAATATAACATTTCCAAATGCATTTGAGTCATTTCAAATAGTAGTGAGTAATTCCACCAACACCAACACAAAATATAATGGGCATGGCCTGTTTCAGTGTGTTTTTTATTTGGAAATGGAACACCTCACAGTGGATATGTTTTTCTACTCCATTTGCATTTACAATTGATTAAATCCTAGGCTGATTCTTGGGGCACTGCTAACCTAGTAAAACTGTCTAAAGATGAGTTTTGAATGTCACAGACACCAGTCACAGAGAATAATAATTGGAAGGAGCTTGAAGATATCTCATCCATTCCTCTGTTCAATGCATGATCTACTAAATGCAACTATGGTCAATAACTCCTGTAAAATTTCTAGGCTGCCCACTATTTTCTAGTAGTGTGCTCTCTCTTTTGGAGGACTTTTGTCTCCTCCAAAAAGCAGTAAATAAATGAGATGAGATGGCTGGAGGAATAAAACACGTTTCCAGACATGCTATTTTTCTTCTTCATAGATAAAGTAATCTTTCTGAACCTAAACCATCAATTACTATTGGAGAAAAAGATATTTGAGAAGATTATAACGATTCAAGCCATTCTAAAATGAGTAAAACTGAAGAAATATTCTTGGAAACTCTTTTCATTTTTCAGAGAAAGAGATTAGGGTAGTCATATTCCCAACCTATTAAAAAATGACAAATTTGCATAACAATGTATCTATTAATCTATCAACATAGCTACAAATTCAGAAGTGGATTCTTATTGAAGTAGAAATACATCTTATAATTAAAATGTATGCCTTCTGTAATCTGTTTCTTAACTGTCAATTTGGAGTGAAAAAATTGAGACACAAGAATATTGTCTTCTGCCTCTTCCTGGATAATTCCAAAATGCCCAATTTTTATTGTTTTAAAAAGTTGATATCATATCATTTTATAAGCTAAGATATAAGACAAAATAAGCAGACAATATCCAGTTCCAATCATATTGTTTCCAGAAGAGGTGGTTCTAAATTAATATTCTTCTCAGTTTTTCATTTTCCCAGTAAGAAGAGATTGTAAAATCATGTTAGAAAATAAGGAAGTCATTTTGCTCGGTGAGGTTTATTTATTTATTTTTCACATTTCTGAACTTCCCATCTCCTCAGATGGGTTGCCTTTGAACTATAGTGTAACTAAGCCCAAAGAAAAGATAACAGGAAAGAAAGAAGTCAGTAATATCTTCAGCTCAAAACATATTTTTGAAAATCAGAGCTACAATGAATTTCTAAACATTTAAAAACAATTATCTTGCATATATGAACTGATAAAACCCATCACTTCTTACATAGATGTTGCAAAAAGTCAGACATTATGCTATCATGGTGGAAAAAAAGAGTTAGTAATGTGTGACACCCTGGAAATACACTACCATACTGTTATCTAAACTCTTAGCATGTTGATTGTGTTTTCTTTTTGGGAAATATAATGGGCAAAATAGCAAAATCTAATACAAACTAAACTTAAAGAAAGGAGACTAGAAAGAAGGAAAAATCCAGGGAAAAAATAAAAGAGAAGAAAGATAAAATTAAGAATATACTAGGGAAAGAGAAAAGGAATATATAAAGAAATTATTTCAAATCTTCAACACCATACATATAAAGAAATTTAGTGATTCTTCATGTCCTACAGATAGTTATCTCTTCATTCCATATCCCATTTCTTACCTATAAACAAATTGATAAAACATCATCTTTTCAGTGTTAGAGTCAGCAGAAAGTCCATAAAGAGTTTTAAGACATTCATTCCTTTTGTTGCTAACAACCTTAATTTTTAATTTGTTCAAATATTATCATAGATTAGATGTTTTTATTTATTTCTTTTTTTTATTAAACCAGTTTTACAAATTTTAACAAATTTTCACCCCCCCAACCCTCCCTAACCCCCGG
>JAOYMU010000001.1:74929336-74940742 GCA_025802295.1 Psammodynastes pulverulentus | reverse complement strand
AAAGCCAGATTGACTTAACAACCATTTACTTTTAATAAGTGCAGTGATTCACTTAACAACTGTAAAAGAAAGGTTGTAAAATGGGGCAAAACTCACTTAACAAATGTCTCACTTAGCAACAGAAATGTTGGGCTCAATTGTGTTGAGAACTACTTGTACGTTAATGGATAGATGAAAGAAAATGATTTTTCATCTTTTCCCTGTCTGTATTTGGATAAAAACATGTGGCAAAACAAGCAGACTTTAAGTTGTCTTGTAATCTGAACACTAAAGCAACTAATTTTAAGTGATGCCATGTTTTAGGCATGTGGTGTGGTGGGAAAGTGTAGAATTGTATATTTCTTCTCTCAAAGAAATATATACATTTTGGCCCAGTTATGGATAACCAACAGCAAAAATTTCATCACCTGGAAAATTGCCACAAATGAGTCTGAGGGAAAAAGATATTAGCAAATTATTGGCAAATTAGCTGCAGGTCTTAGAATGCAACTGGGAATGTGACCTAGAGAGCCAGTTTGGTAAAGTGGTTAAGGCACTAAAAAGCAGTCTAAAAAGCAGGAGATTGTGAGTTATAGTACCACTTCAAGCATGAAACCAGCTGAGTGACTTTGGGTCAGACATGCTCTTTCAACCCAATCACTTCATAGAGTTGCTGTCATTGCGAAAATAGAAGGAGAACGGAGTATTAGGTGTGTTAATAACTCCTTTGAGTTATTTATCAAAATAATAAAAGCAGGAAATAAATAAACTAGGCTACTCTTTGTTCTTATTACACATTCCTTCTTTCCTTCCTGATTTCTACCCTAGTTCCCAAATCCCTTGAATCAAGTGGAACCCCCCACTCCAAATCTCATCCCTATCTTTCTAGTAGCACCATAATGGCCTCTTGTGGCCCTGCCCTTCAAATGTTGCCCACCCTTGACTTAGTGTATGTGAACCCACCATATTTCAAATAGTGACTCTGCTAATGGCTAGAGCGTGACAACAGATTGATGCCATGATAAACAAGTTTGATAACAACATCTGGGCCAGTTTGAATATGCCAAGACTCATTGGCACTAAGGCTGGTCACTATGGTATTCTTTCTTCTTTGCAAAATAGCAGAGATAGGAATACATAAGGAAAAAAATGAAATGAGACCCTTCACAGCTAGAGTCATGCATATGACTATCTAAAGTTTACTTCTTGCCAGGCATTGGTAAAATAATAAGTACAAGGTCTATAGTTATCGTTTTCAAAGGTATAGAACTTTTTTTGGACTTGGGACTTGCTGTATACATCTGGAATTTTGAGACCATCTGTGATTTTAGAGGGGAAACTCTTAGGCCTTCACAAAATGGCTGTCATGGTAGCAACTGTCAGTTATAAAATACCATCTATTTATTGGAAGACATTTCGATCATATTTGTCTGTGTCCTTAATTCTAGCCTTCCAAGAAATGATTTTCCCTAGTTTATGTCCTTTTTTAAAATAATGCCCGTAAGAGCCAATATGGAGCTCTAAAGCATCCTGGGAAATAAAGACAAGGCTGGAAGTAAAGTGGTGCTTTGTTCTACAACTTACTGAAAAGTGAGGGAGAGAATGTAACCAATCCTAAACGAAGTATACATAGCCAGTATACACTGGGGCATGGGGTTGCTTATCTCTGCTAGAGTAATTTGAAATGCTTCAAGTAGTTCAAGAGGGCTATGTAAATATTTTAAAAGTACAGGTAGTCCTCAACTTACAATCACAATTGAGCCCCAAATTTCTGTTGGTAAGTGTAACACTTAAGTCAGTTTTGCTCCATCTTACAACTTTTCTCGCCTCATTTGTTAAATGAATCACTGCAGTTGTTAAGTTAAGCTGCCTTAAGAAAGTTCAAAACATTCTGAAAGATTCATCTCATCCTGGGCACTCTTTTTTTGAACTATTACCAACTGGTAGATGGTACAGGATAATAAAAACAAGGACAAATAGGCTGAGAAACAGCTTCTATCCTAGGGCGGTAACTTTATTGAATTCTACTGTATAGTGCAATATTAATGCAGTATCAGGGATTTTCAATTCAATGCATAGAATGTGAAGGATGTGTGTTTGTGTTTGTATTTTATTTTATAGTTATAATGTACACTGAAGAAAGTATTTAATTTTGTTGTACAAGGTACAATGACAGTAAAGTGAACTAACTAACTTAACTGACTAGCTTATATTCTATTCTATTAAAGGGGGAAACCTCAGGTATGGACATTTGTGTAGAAATGATTGTGTAGCAAAGGGAAACCTCAAGTGTGGACATTTGTGTAGCAATGATTAACCTTGTGTTTAGAAAAACTAACCTACAAATATTACTGCAATAAAGTGCTGAGTCTCTTAATTTGACTTTTCTATGAAACAGAGTTTTTAATTTTCTGCCTGAATAGTTCATTTCCTGGTAATAGAAGAGGGATGGACTTTGAATGCTCACCAACCTTCAAATCATCAAAGAAGTAGAACTTTGCAACAGAGTATTGCATTAAACCCCAGATGTGTAGGGGAGTTTTTGCTAAATGGGTATGAAAAATAAGTATTAGCAATGAAGAGAGAAGTCCCTTTGCTAATTTGGAATCATTTTCAAATGTTAATCTTTTCTTCTTTCTTTTCTGTCAAATGTAATGGAATCATGGACTCAGAAAAGAGATCCTCCATGGATTCGTAAGTTATTAAAATGTGGGAAGGAGAGAATAGGAATAGATGATCTATTCTTTCAGTGAAGTTACCCAAGAAGCTATTCTTTTCCACTTGTTCCCAAACAAGATGGATTAAGCAAGAGCCAGGAAATGCAGATACCATCACATTATTTGGGAAAGTTAAAATATAAAACTATATCAAGCCAAGGAAACTTTTGCAATCTTGTTATCAAGTGCAGGAAATCAGGGCTCTGGGCAGTTCAAGTGAATATATAGTTTTACTGTATGCTAAAGATCTCTACAAGAATCTGAGCTACTAACAGTCAAAGCAAGTTGATGGTTGAAGTGGGCTGGACTTAGATCTCTTGTGGGCATGAAGGCACTTAAGACTGATGACACATTTGACCCCTTCCTCAGGGTCAACCTGGACATCTCTTACACTTGTAAAGCAAAAGGCAGAGATTTGGAAAGGTGTGGCCACGAAGTTAGCCCGATCTTAAAATGCATTGTAAGAGGAAAATGCGTATTTAGACTCAAACATGGTATGAGATAGCAGGTTACTGTAGGCCCATTGGAAGCAACATAGCTATGAAATAAACAGTAGCTGAATTCACACAATCAGCTAACCCTGGGTTAGTAAAAGAAAATCCCATATTCATATGTCCAAACAAATGCACTATGTTATAGTCTGGTTTACACAACAACATGGGTCATTGAGTGTCTGTGACATACTGAATTTCTCCTAATAATTAGGATCAAATTTACATTTTCTTCCCAAGATGTTTCATGTTTGTCTTGCAGTTATTAATGCGAAGCACTTGCAACTAAAGTCAAAAAGCAACTCCTTGGTAAAATATGTGGGAGCAAGAAAATCACTGCCTAATTGTGTTCATCATGATATTGAGATAAATCATTTTATTTCTGATAAGGTTAATGATACAACTGAAAATCAGAAAACTTAAAACTCCATCCCTGTATGGAATTCATAACTCAGATCAAGACAACAGAAGGATCTGGTTCCCCAATAAAAACTTTCTCAACATCTAATCATACTGTTTAAAATATTTAACAGGTACTAATATGAGAATCCCTTTAATTTGGCAGCATTTTTAGTTTTCTTTTTTCTTTTCTTTTGTTCAGTTTACTGGCTGAAACAAGAACTTCCTCACCATCTGTTCATTAATATGTAAAAAGCAATAATGATAGGCAATTAAACTGGCTGCAAATTAACATTGGCTTGGGGAGCAGTCTTTGGAGAGCTTGTTTTTTTCTTAATAGTGATTGTATTAAAAAGTTACAATTAAAAATACAAACTACTGCAAAATAAAAAATAAAAAAATAAAAATTAAATATACAAAATGCAGAAGAGATTACTTCAACCTTCATCACAGATGTACAAAAAATGTTAGTAACTTATCTTAAATTACAACAAATTATTTCTTCTTCCATTATATCATTTCTTATCTATAAACAAATATTTAAAGCCTCATTGTTCAGTCTTGGTCAGCAAAAGTCCATTAAAGTTTGACCAGATTTATTTATTTAGCGTATGGCACATGTTAGCCAGGGATCACCGAGGTGACTGGCTGCCTCTGTGAAATGACTTTTTCCCGCCAGTGTTATTTTTACCTGCAGGATGCCTGAATGCCAGTAGGCATTCAGGGGAGGCTCCTTTCTTGCCCCTGCACAGCTTATTCGCTCACAGGAATCGAACCGCCGAGCTGCCAACCTCAGTGGTGTGCAAGCCCAGCGTCTTACTATGTGAGCCACTGGGGCCCCCAAGTTATGCCAGAGAAAATAACATACAGGTAGTCCTTAACTTACGGTAACAATTTTTGTTGCTAAGCAAGACTTTTATTAAGTGAGTTTTCCCCAATTTTACAGCCTTTTTTGCCACCGTTGTTAAGTGAACTACTGTAGTTATTAGTAACATGGTTGTTATGTAAATCTGGCTTCCCTATTGACTTTGCTTGTCAGAAGGTTGCAAAAGGTGACTTCAGGATATTGCAACCATAATAAATACATGCCAGTTGCCAAGCACCCGAATTTTGATCACATGACCACAGGACATTGCAACAGTCATAAGTATGAAAAATGGTCATACATCTTTTTTTCAGTGCCTTTGTAACTTTGATAGGTCACTAAACGAATTGTTGTAAGCTGAGGGCTATCTGTATTTATTTTAGCCTTGATCAAATAAACTAATATTGTATTCCTTCCTTTTATTTTTAACTATCTTGAACTTTAATATCTTCAAATTATGATCCGGTCTACTCACTGGCTCTTTATTTTGCCACCATCATTGGCTCTGCTTTTACTCTTTAATTTGCCATTTCTTCCTTGGAAATCACTAATACAACCATCCTTTTAAGAGCTATTATCAAGTTCGGGATAACATTCATTTTAACTGCATTTATTCTATCTGACAGATTTATGAGGATTTTTAGCCATCTACCTATACTAATATTAAACTGAAATGAAACTAACCACTATCAACTTTGAAATCTTTCTAGGAACTTACAGACTATTAAAACCCTTATGTCTGATTTATTGTTTGTAAATATCAGTTGGTTGAAATGGTGCATCACGGAGCAACATTTTTTGAATCAACATACCTCAAATGATGCTATCTTACAGAACACATCCAAAATCTGGGACTGATAACTTTTGTGGGATTGAAATTTGGCAAAATTGTGGCTACTTCAATGCTGCTGCACTGCTACACTACTGCAATCAGACACAGGCATGTGTTCATCATTTCTAAAGTTTCCTGACAGCTTCCTACAAGAAAGTTAATGGGCAACCAACAAGAAGTCAAAAGTTGCTCCTGTTCTCACTGCTTCTTTGTCCATCCACGATCATTCAGTTTCTCTGTTTAGTTAAGAAAACGTCTCTGAAATGATGATCCGATGGGCACAGACTGTCTAGCACTTATTAATGTGCTATGCATTTTCTTTGTGGTTTTATGAATAACATTTATCCTTCACATTACTGCAGAGTTGAGGAGGAAAAAAACCCCATCCTAGATGCTCTAGTCAGCCAGCATTCAAAATGCAGGATAGTATTGATATCTAGATATAGAGATTTGGAAAGGAACTTTCAATTTCTAGGTATTCCAAAGAAAATATGCATAAGATTTGCTGATAAATTATGTAATAAACCACACTTGGAATATTGCATCTAGTTTTGGTCACCATGATATAAAAAAGAGGTTGAGAGTATAGAAAAAGTGCAGAAAAGAACAACACAGATGATTAGGGGACTGGAGGCTAAAACATATGCAGAATAGTTGCAAGAATTGGATATATCTAGTTTAAGGAAAAGAAGGATTAGGGGTGATGTAGTATCAGTGTTCCAATATCTAAGGGGCTCCACAAAGGGGGGGGGCAGTCAACTTATTCTCCAAAGTACCTGCAGACAGAACAAGAAGCAATGGATGGAAATTAATCAACCTAGAACTAAGGAGAAATTTCCTGAGAGTCAGAACAATTAATCAGTGGAACAACTTGCTCCAGAAGTTGTGGGTACTCCAATACTGGAGGTTTCTAAGAAGAGATTGGACAACCATTTGTCTGAAATGGTATAGGGTCTCCTGTCTGAGCAGGGGGTTGGACTAGAAGACTTCCAAGGTCCCTTCTAATTCTGTTATTTTGTAATCTGGGAATTATTTCAACAAATAAATGTGATGAATGAGACAAATCTGCCATCTTTCAACACCATAACTTCTTATAGATTGCTACTAGGAAATATATTGGGGAACTGATGTCCTAAATGTAATGCATAATAAAAAAAATTTAAGACTAACGTTATTGTTTTGTGCAAAGATAAACTGAAATTTGCACGTATCTCCATTACGGTCAGGTTTTTGCATCATTATACCCTTCCCTTTTGGAGGGTAAGGCCCTAAACATTCTTTTTCTTTTAGCATATATAGACCAGGCTGATTCCCCGCCTGGAAGACATTCTCCTTAACTTAGAGCTGAGTCACAGAGAACTTTAGGTCACAAAGTTTGACTTTGGCAGAAATAACTTTGAATTAGACTTGGAAGCATATTGACAATCAGTGTAGTGACTGGAAAATAGATGTGACTGCTGGTATAGTAGCTCTCGACCCTCATAACTGGTTATTTCATTTTGTATGAAATACAGGTTCCACATAGAAATGTGAGGGGGTTGAGATATATAGAATAAACATAATTCATCCATATGTTTATTTATTTATTTTTAAAGTCCTGGTCCCTTTGGTTTATTGTTTTTGAAAGTGCAGGTTTCAAGAGATCGTAGGATTATTTACATCTTTGTATCCTTTCATTTTCTTTCAGCCTCATTTAGTATTTCATAGATAGAAAGTTTTTTAAAAAAAATCTTCCCTACTATATATTCAAAAGCATAATAATGAAATTATTTCAAAGGCTTTTAATGCAAATACATTATCCCATGTGAAATTATATGGTACTGCAAACACAACACCAGTTTTAGAATCATTCTATGATGTCACCTATGAATATTATTCTTATGCTACTATTTATTGCTTGTAAGTTATTTGTGTCAAGAACTAAGCTAGGAATCATGACATTACCATTTAGTTTTGGAACCAACATAAAATGACTCCAAGGCTCCAGAATGTATTCTCTTTAGAATGCTGGCAGATAATATCTAAAACTTTGTTTTATGCCCTTGAAATGAGGGATATGAAAAGCAAAAACGACTTCAGACTGTTGAGAAAGGAAGCTAATTTTTAAATGATTTTCACCCTAAAGAAATTATCATTCAGAATGTTTTTTAAAAAGATAAATTCAGTGCATGGTATCTTTGTTTAATTTAAAGCATATTAGGGAACATCTGTCTTAACTCCTTTCCCCTGCAGTCTCTTTTTGTATTCCTATCTTATATGAATGCTTACACTTTTTGCTCAAAACTAAAGAAGAAAAGATTTTACTGCAGCTTTTTCCTGCTGCAATATAGATTACTTTGCTTTAGGAATTCACTGGAACAAGTTGCATTCCTGTAGCAACCCTTTCACAAGAATGTGTCAACTAAAATGTGAATACAAATATTTCATTTATATGGAACTTTCATGATAGCATGGAATACAATAGACATAAGTGACACAGTATATTCTAACCAGTGGTGGGATTCAAAAAATTTTACTACCAGTTCTGTGGGTGTGGCTTTGTGGGCATGGCATGGCTTGGTGGGCGTGGCAAGGGAAGTTACTGCAAAATCCCATTCCCTCCCCACCCCACTAACCTGATTTCCAGCTCTGTTCTCCTGTGCAGGGCAACAATAGAAGACCCAGCCAATCAGCTGGGACTCGGGAGGCAAAGAATAGATGGGGGCGGGGCCAGTCAGAGGTGGGATTTGCCGATTCTCTGAACTACTCAAAAATTCCACTACCAGTTCTCCAGAACTGGTGAGAACCTGCTGAATACCACCTCTGATTCTAACCAATAAGGAAATATGTTGTTCAGGTGAGGACTTCAATCGCCTTATTTGGAAAATGACATCAATGTAATCAGTTTTAGATGTATTTTATTCTTATACAGAGAGAGAAGTGTGTTACAGTGGCTAAAAACCATGATACCAAAGTCAACTGGGTGACTTTTGGCCAGCCCCTCTCTCTCAGCCCTAGGAAGGAAGCAATGGCAAATCACTTCCAGAAACTTTTGCCAAGAAAACTACAAAGACTAATTCAGGTTCTGTGCTTGTTAATGACCATACTAAAGTAAGTTATTTATTGTCCAGGCAGTCAACAATGACTCAAAAGCATTTAAACAAAACCCATTTCTATTATGCTGATTCAATACTGTCTTGAATACCATACATTTGCATGCAATGCAAAATAAACCCATTCTGATTTTATGGGGGACCTTGAATCTCACACATAAGCACTTCTAGCAAAACATAACATAAATTCTAAGAGGGCACTGATCTTTGGTGAAAGCACTTTAAACAGTAGCCCTAAGGAACAATCCACCAGATACTGTAATTACAGGTATTTCATATTGCCCATCAGCAAAAGAGATATCCAAACCTAATAACTGCCACAGCTTTGATAGTTAACAGTATAGTAACATCCATATTAGAAACTAGATTTTGAACGTATATATTTTCAAAAGTTTATGCTGCTATTCTGCATGTGATCCGTATTTGTATACCTTCTGGTACACACATCATTAGTTTTTACTTTGTGTGCAAGATAAGAAAAGAAAGTGCTTTTTTGCAGTTTCTGCTATTAGCACTAATTGACATTTATTGCTTGCTATGTCACTTCAAAACCCATTTAAGATTTCCATTGTTCTCTGTGCCACTTAAATGGAAAAAGCACTTAAGGCTTCTAACTGAATAATAATTATCTTAACACTTCGAGTCCAATCACCATACCTTTACAACTCTGTAGTCTGTTCCCATTCTGGAGAATGATATTACTCAATGAGGGATAAACACTTAGGCTTAGCTTTATAACACAGTTCATCCTTTTTGTTTGCCCATATTTGCCCACGTAGCTGCTTTGTCATCCACTCACTATTGATTCTTGCATCTTGTTAAGCATTTTCTGAACCAAAGAATTAATGAACCAGCAAAATAACATCATTTGCTGCCTTTTCAGACCTACGTTGGCCTTTTAATTCTTCAATTTGGATTTAATCATAGCTGTTGTGGTGGTGGGTAAAATCACAGTTTCTGAAGTCTTCTTGTTCTAAAGCATTGTACAGAGTTTTTTTTAAGTAAAAACAATCATTGCAGAAATAGGGTTCATTTCTTTCTTTGCAGTCTCATGTCTCTTTGATTCGATGGAATCCATTCACAGAGTTCCTGATCAAGTATTAGTATTTTTACTATTAGTATTAGTATCAGATATGTATGAACACCCCTGGGGAAGCCTATCACTTTAAAGGAGGGTTGGATAAGGTAGCCTTCAAAAATTCCCCCTAAAAGGCAGCGGCAATAGTAGATGTTCAGCAATAGACAGCTGCCACTGGAGCAAAGGATGAACTTCTAGGCAAAGTAGGGACTGAGATTCTGTCAACTTCATTCTAGAACCTAGCAAGATACTATCACAGGTTCAAAGCATCCTTGGCAAAGAATTATAGGAGGTACAACTTTGAGCTGGCCTTTCCTTTCCATTATTTCACCTCCTTGGTTCTTAAAAGCAACGAATATTGGATGAATTGCATATATTCTGAGGCTTAAAAATCTCCACATTTGATAGATCATGCCACTATTAATATTAGGCCAGTTGATTGATGTCTCTGAGAAAACAAGGGGAGAAATGTATGATGGTATTTTAATGACATTCTTAAACATTGCATCAGGCATCGAGACACAAAAACATAACATGAGCATTTGTTTGATGGTATCATCAAATGTATGGCATCATTATGATTTGCTGCACATATCACTGAGCAATTCACAGCTTCTAACTATTTAGGATAGCTTCTACACAGAGATTATGTAGAGAGAATCTACCTATATAAAGCCTTTTAAAATAAGAATGAGTTGATCAGGTGAATAGATCTGAAAACCTCACGGACCCAGCATAAATTGTTTGATGTTTGCTAAATCCCATCTCCATCTTTTCTTCCTGAATGTTTTTAAACTAATAGGCAACAAGATCAATCCCTCAACAAGCCTTGCTGAATATAAACATCCTTACTGTTTTCATTTCCATCAATTTGACAAGCATAGTACAAAATATTATAGGACTAGGCTGATTATACAAGTGTGTTTAAAATATGAACATCTTTCAAGATGCTTAATTGCTTTGCATTCTTTTATTTAGGGTTAAATTCTCTGAATTATAGGCAGAATTATTAATCAGTGACAAATACAAAATAATCTGTGTTGTCAGCTCAAAACTAATCTCTCTCATTTTGAGCCAAAACAACCCAGGTGATAGGCAAGAAAAATAGAGTGACAATAACCTAGAGCAACTAGAATTGAAACAACTGATCTGATTTTAATCAAAACATTTATTAAATTTCAGAACACAGCACCGCCATATATTGTGGTGGAGAAAAATTTCATTACTTCATCAATGTTATTTACAAGACTCCAGCTCTACCAAGAAACCGGGGATGATTGGTCTCTGTGCTTCAGGCCCTCTTGTTTTCTGTAAATGACATTCTTCTGAAATCTCACTATAAATTGATCCTGAAAATGGATACAGTATGCTTGTAGAGAAAGAAATGCAAGACTTATCCATGCTATTTTCATAGCCCTTTTATCATCATTAAATATTCCAGTTTTAGGAGGATATTTATAATAGCTTACCCTGAACAACCATGTTTGTTTGTTTGTTTGTTTGTTTGTTTGTTTGTTTGTTTGTAAAATGCATTGGTCATCCATCTTATCACAGGGTAACTCTGGCCCACTTACAATATTAAATATTCTACTTTAGAGAAATGCTAAATCATTTTTTTAGGAAGTTTCATCTTAATCAGATCTGATACGTATTATTAGAGAAGCATACAGAAGGGCCTTCTCCATGGTGGCTCCCTTTCTCTGGAACATCATTCCCCCAGAGATTAAATGGCCCCCACTCTAATACTCTTCCACAGTGGTGGGATTCAAATAATTTAACAACCGGTTCTCTGTCCTAATGACCAGCTGGGTAGGCGTGTCTGGGTCATCCTGTAACTGGGTGGAGCTCAGGCGACAGTAAGTCTGGGCGTACTGCCAAGAACCTTTACCTGTTATATGGGTTAACCAAGAGGCAGTTTCTGTAAGCAGGGCAATAAAGATTAGGCTAGAAACA
>JAOYMU010000001.1:74899505-74917692 GCA_025802295.1 Psammodynastes pulverulentus | reverse complement strand
CGTTGAGGATATATCCGCTGAACCAAACCTTCCTTTCTTTTTGTACAGCAACGGGTGATTTATTGTATTTTTTTTTTCTTGTATGGTTTTTCTTAAAACTCAATAAAACTAAAAAAATTAAAAAAAAAATTAAGGTTTCAGATTTATAGCTAAATAAGTTTAGAATTAGCCTTTATTAGCCACCCTAGATATTGCAGTCACAAGAAATATGGGCAGTAGAGTAATTTCAAAATATATCCAGACTTTATTGACTGTAATAAATGGAAAACTGTTTGGGCTTAGGAGGAAATCTTTCACCATATAATTTGAATAGCTAATAAAATTGTATGGATTTCAAGCTGAATATGGCCATCTTAAATCTAACACAAACTCCACAACCAGAGGTGTCTCCTGAATCCAGAGGTTTCATCAAAATGGCAAAATGTGTCTCATGACATCACAATGAAACTTCCAGGTCTTAGATAATTGAGATGTTACAACACTCAGCACACACACACACACACACACACACACACACACACACACACCCCTGATGAACTGCCATGTTTGTCACTTTTGCATTTTCTAGATAGTCAAAATGGAACAGAAAAGGAGTATAAACATCAATCAAACCAGAGGTGGTATTCAGCAAGTTCTGACCAGTTCTGGAGAACCAGTAGTGGAAATTTTGAGTAGTTTGGAGAATCAGTGGTAACTTTTCCCCAGGAATGGGGTGGGAATAGAGATTTTACAGTATTCTTCCCCAGCCATGCCCACCAAGCCATGTCACACCCACCAAGCCACGCCTATAGAACCGGTAGTAAAAAAAATGAATCCCACCACTGAATCAACCGTTATTGGGGAGAAAATTAAATGCCTTGTCACATCAGACTGTAAATGCCCAACCAAGTGTGGAAAGGTGGACAAACTGCACAAGCTGGACAGTTTTGTGCATTTAAGGCATTCTGCCAGAATGTAGAATTAGCACATGGTTTATGAAAACTGTGTGAAGACCATCCCCCTGCTTTTCAGACCACCCAGTGTTCCAATATCTAAGATTCTGCCACAAAGAAGAGGGGGTAGTTGTGAATGCTCCAACTCTGGAAGTTTTTAAGAAGAGATTGGATAGCCATTTGTCTGGAATGGTACAGGGTTTTCTGCTTGAGCAAAGGATTGGGCTAAAAGACCTCCAAGATCCCATCCAATTTTATTATTCTGTATTCTGTACATCAATGCATATTCACATGCATTGTATCCTCAAAGGCCAAAAATCAGTCAATAGGGATTTAGATGAGGTAGATACTGAATTATTTGTAACTATAACTCCTCCTTCCCTTTCATCATGCCTAACAAGTTTTAAACTATATGATTTCTTATTTTTAATACAATGAAGAATGTGTTAATTGGCTTTTTAAATGCAGACTTAGATCGTAATCTTTTAAAGAGCTAATGAATAAAAATGCAGGATATATTCTGGAAGGAAGTTGGACATAAACATCTACTTCTTCCCAACAATGGTCATTGTTTGCCTTTGAACATTTTGCTCACTTTTCTTTAGCACACTCAAGATTTACAGTATGAATAGGCACACATTAACAGATTGAAAGATTGCCCAACTATCATAAATAAAGCAAATGGTGTTTTAAAAATTCACACATAAAACAGAGTTTAAGAAAGCTAGGTATACGGTGCCCCATTCCAGCGGCAGTTTCCTACCAGTGCTGCCACCGGTTTGGTGACAGCGCGCGTGCGTGCGCAGCTCAGAAAAGCCCCACCCAAAGTGCCTCTCAGCTGTTTTAACACAGCAATCCGCTCAGCCATGTCATTTAACTGAGTGGATAAAGGTAAAGAAAGAGTGTGGGTGGGTGAGAGGGCCCACAAAACCGCCCAAACGCCGATCATTGGAGCTACCGCTCACCAGCGCTGCCAGCTTGCCCGATTAGAGGCAAACCAACAGCATACCACCACTGCACCATTCCCATTCCTTATTATCTTTATATAAGTAGTATAGTAGGCCCAATCCAACATAAACATTTTGAAAAGTGTAGTGATTTCTAAAGCATAATTATTTGGGATACAGTGTGAACCTCCCTAATGTTTAAAATGTGGGAGGAGTGTATTATTTTTGTTTGTTTTATATTTGTTTACAATTTAACTTTATACTGCTATTACAATTCTGGGTGGAAAAAACAAACAACTTGCTCACATTCTCTTAGCATTGGATTAGAGCTGACCCTATGATTGACACTGTATAAGAGGGATTGACCCCACATAGTAATTTGGTCTTCTTTCCACTTGGCTGAACTGTTATAAGACCCAGCTGGTAGTTGATTGAAACTCTACCTTGAGAATGGGGGAAAATAGGATTCTTTGTACTCGCAATGAATCAAGAAATTGTGAAGCCACTGGATATCTTGGCTACAACCACAGTAGTGAAATATAATCAAGGAGCATAGACCTGTGTGGGCCTTTTCTCTTTCATTCTCTTATTGTTAAATATATAAGTTACAAACCGTTTTTATTGTTTATCGTACCTGCAGATTTTGAGATACTATTAAACATGGATTTTGGTATCAGGAAGTTTGGAAGGAAGGGAATTCAAATGGATGAACATAATGGGAAAAGACAAGATATCAGATACTAGAAAAACGCTTTTGCAAAAGCAAGAGTTCCTCCTTTTTAATATAAACTGTATATTATACTATGCCATGCCGTGCCATGTGTTCCTTAAAGAATACTGGCAAATGAAAGCAAGTCCAGAAGAGGATATGCCAGGATAATAAACAGCCTGAAAAGAAAAGGAATGGTTGGAGTTATACGGTAGGTTTACACTGGTAAAGAGAAGATTTTGGAGGGACATAATAGCAGTCTTCAAATATTTCAAGGATTTTAATGTAAGGCAGAACTCTTCACAAGTATTCTTGAAGTGGGCCCAAAAAACAGTGGGTTTAAATTACAATGAAGCAGATTTCAGTTGAAAAACAAACAAACAAAATCTCTTAATGGTATCAGCTGTTCAAAAGTTATCAGATTGCCTTGGGGATTGGCTGGACTTTCCTTCACTGGACTTGTTTTAAACAGAGGCTGGATGCCATCTGTTGGGAATACCTTAATAGTGAATTCCTAAATTAGAAGGCGACTGGACTAGAGTCTTTCCAATTCTTACTTCTGTGATTCTTTGCCATGAAAAAACTATGGGGCTCCTCTCCATCACCAGAAAAAAGCAGAATCAGATTTCCTTCAGTTAACACTAAAATTCTTGTTATTTTGTTCACATACCCATATTCTACATCAGAAGTGCACAAGTTTGGGGAAATAAAAGCCACAGTGAGTTTTTGGGGATCAGATCAGAAGCTACATTTTAAAAGGGAGGTGGAGTTAGGAAACCAGCCCAATTTGATGTCATTTGATTATATTCAATTATATGTCACTAAGATTGAGCTGATTTAAATATAGTTACATTATGCATTTAATAATGTCATTAAGATTAAGTTGATTTAAATACAGCCACTATCCTTCTCTGTGTGCCTTTAATAATGTTCCTGTCATTTTGAGAATTATGATTTGATAGAAGTTTTTTCCAGGGATTCTTAAAGTTGTTAAAAGGAGGTAAATATGTCCTTCAGTCATCAAGTGGTTCTATTGTGAATTCCACTGAATGTTTGCCCAAGATTTGAAATTTAATGAGAAACACAGGTGGGGTTGCCTTGCTTTTCTCCTCTGCATCTGCAATGATTTTCCAAAATAGAAATAGAACAGTGTTTTGAAAGATATGTTTTTGTGGACAAAGTCAAATGGTCTTCATTGGGGCTCCAATATTTGGGAAGGTCGGGGTTAAATTCTAAATTGAGCATTGCTTGTCCTGCTGATATGAATTTCTTCCAGCTTATATATTTCAAAGACTTAAGCAGCATATATGGATACATGAATACCTGAGGGCATTTAAATCTGGAGTAGGTACCAAGGTTAAAAGAGGTGATTGAGTGTGGAATGTTTCAAAGGAAGTTTTAAGGCCTTGGTTGGGGAGGGACCCTTTCCCTTCACCCAGACAATTTTTTCATTACAGGCTAGTCTCAAATAGTGCATTCTTGGGTAAAGTCTTCAAAAAATTGGTGTCCTTACTGATCCAGATATCATCATCATCATTTTAGCAACTGTCTATCCACTGAGGATGAAGACCTCTTCTGCATGTTTCCAACCAATACACTCCAGAGCTTCCTTTTGCCAATTGGGCCCATAATATTTGCTGATGTTGTTGATCCATCTTGTTTTAGGTCTCTTTCGTGGGTGCTTTTTATCAAGTGGGATCCATTCTGTGACTGCCTAGATCCACCTGCCATCAGTTCTTCTTGCTATGTGACCAGCCCATTTCCATTTCAATTCTTTTACTCTCTTGATGATAATATATACTTTTGTTTGTTGTCTAATCCATGTGCAGGTCTTTCTATCTTGTCTTGTAATGCCGAGCTCTTTGCACCACTCGTAGCTCTTTGCACCACTCATAACTTTTGTATTGATTATGAAGTTAGTATCCATGTTTTACCTGCATGTGTTAGAACAGGTAGCTCTAAGAGAAAAAAATTTATCTTCCAGCATAGGGTTGTCTTGAAAATTATGCTTAGCTTGATAAATATCTGCCAACCACATTTAAGAGGTCCAGATGTATTTGGATAAAACTGATTATCTAGACCCATTACCAATTTCAGTTAGGATATGGTACTGAGATCACATCCTAATTGATCCTTGAAGGATGATTTTCTTTGAAAAATGATGGGGCACCGCAATCTTTTCAATCTCTTGAACCTTTTGGCCATTTTGACACCATAAGACAGGCTTTGTCTGAAACGGTGTAGGGTTTTCTGCTTGAGCAGGGGATTGGACTAGAAGACCTCTAAGACCCCTTCCAACTCTGTTATTCTGTTCTCTTATCTGTTTTTTGTGGGGGGGAGCATCTGCAGCTGGGGCCTTGGGGGCACTGCATTGCAGTCATTCAAGTCCTGCTTGTCAGGATATGTCTAGAAGGTAGTTGTGGGAGACAATCTTTGATACAGAGGTCAGTAACCTCTGCTTTCCACAACATTTGTGTTCTGTTTCTTATGCTGTTTATCTCCATAAAAATGCTGGCAGAACTCATTTGGGAGCTTTGGAATAAGATGACCTCAGGATGTTGGTGACATTCAATTTCACTGCTCCTTCCCTTCTAACTCGATGCTGACTTATTTACATAATGGAATGTGAAAGAACAGGTTAAAATTAAGTTTAGACAAGGCAGGTGCAGTTGATAACAAGCAAACTGTACTCAGCAATTGAAGTGTAGCAGATTCAAAGCTTAAGGTGCTCCTTGTTCCCAGCTGTCATTGGATTTGACGAGAAAAATGTTTGCATAACTACAGCTAGAGTACCAGCTACAACATTTCTTGAAATAACCTGCCCTTGTGAAAGTTCAATACATCTTAACTTCTGCAACATGTTCTATACAAGGCTCCCCTTGAAAAGTGTCTGGAAATCACATTTGGTGCACCAGTAAGTCTCCTTACTGGTACAATACAATAATAACATGATGCTCATACAAGAAAGCTGCTCTAGATTTTAATCTTTAAAGCCTTAAATGGTTCTCTGTTTGACCAATGCAGAATTAGAGGTCTTGCAGACAGCAATGCAAGAACACTGTTCTAGATAAGCTATTTTTATTCAGATACTAGAAACTGGAAAGTGTAACATGCAAAATGTATAGAAGAGTAAAATGAAAAGTAATGCCTCCATAACTGTAGATTTAGTAGTTGAAATAGAAATATTTTAATAAATGGAGCAAGAAAATAATTATTGAAATAAGGTCCTGTGGCCTATAGATATTTCTCCATATATCTACCACCATTTGGTATACACTTATGCCTGCGATGGAGATGCTTCTTAAAGCCATCATGAAAGAACTCCAAACTTTGTCTTTTCAACCAGATCCTAACTGTCCTTCTACTTCTGCTTCGTAGTCACATAGATGCCCATGAAAGCAGTTCTTTAGTTTTGGGGAAAAGTAGAAGACACATATTGTCAAGTCTGGAGTATATAGAGGATGGATAAAACAATGAAATCTAACTTCACGCTTGTCCCTTGGGTAGAACATAAGATGTGAAGCTTAACAGTGAGGCGTTTCTCCAACATTTCCTTCATGTACATTTGAACTCTGTTTGAAGCTATCATCTTTGCTGTGAAGAATCCATCTTGACCAAAGCTTCCAATATTGTAGAACATCAATAATGTGACCCACACGTTCCTGTGAAATGCCAAGCTTGAAAGCAATTTCCGTTTGAGTGATCTGCCAATTATCCTTAATCAGTTCATCAGCCTTTCTCATATGAAAGTCACAGGTTATCCATTTCATTCTGGATCACATAATTCAACTCTTTCTACTTTTCCCCTGTCCATTTGTGACATCAGCAGGAGAAGCTGTTTTAAAGATATTCCTATTGCCAGAAGCTTGGCTATAAGAATCAGGAGAAAGCCTTCTCTTGCATGGCTCCTACTGTACGCTACTGAATGTGTGTTTCTTTCCCATTCTCCCAGCAAGTTAGAAAATAACAAAAAGTATCTCTTTTGATTTAGAGTGTTCTGATTTTATTACTGGTTTTATGCTTTATATTCATTTTATTTTATGATATTTATATACAAAAGGCATGGAAAAGGAAGGAAGGAAGGAAGGAAGGAAGGAAGGAAGGAAGGAAGGAAGGAAGGAAGGAAGGAAGGAAGGAAGGTTCATTGGACTGGTCAAATACTGGTTATGATAACTGATAATAATTTTCAAAATTTAAGGCGAGTAACTCTCAATTGTTTTTTATGTTCTTTCACACAGAATAAGTCAGATTTTACATTCAAAGTGTGCACTTCGAAATTGAGCTATAGCCCATCCTTGAAACTGACAAATGAATGTCTGCCTGAAAGATATATAACATCTGTGTCCCTAAATGGTATTTATTTATTTCCAGCATTTCTATTCTTCCCAGTAACAAAATTGTAGGCAGCATGCAATGATAAAATATTAAAATATAAATCAAAACCATAACTCCAAAACATAAAATACAGCATAAAAACAGCAAAAGGAATCAAATCAAAACAACAGGACATGTACAATACAAGACATGGTTAAATTGATATCTTTAATTTTTAATAGACTTTATTTTTAAAGCTTTAAAAAAAACCTGTCTACAGGCAAAAATAACCCCCCCCCCAACTTACCCAAGCCTCTCAAAAAACGATTAACAATATGGGTGCCAAAATTGAAAAGATACACCATTGGATCTCATTTGGTGAGAATAATAGGCCCTGAACATGGCTCATTTCAGAAACAGTGCAACATCAGATCCTTTAAGCAACCTGATTCCAAGTCATAAAGCCTTGTACATCTTAAAAACAGCTTGAATTAGATTTGAAAATGACTCGAAAGAGTCTATTGGATATAAAATAATTCACAACAAAATTCTGCTTATGAATATGAGTCTCTCAGACTGATCAACCCATTGGCTAATAAAACTATGTTAGTCTATAAATGACTTTGTCTGCCATAAAGTCCACTGGCCTGTGGTGAATATGGGGCATTTTCTCAGAAGAGTGAGGGAGGCACAGAACCATGGGTGGTTTTCTTTTGGACCTTACTTACTCATAATCTGCTTCCACCTGCTATTCTGCAAGGCACTGGGAGAGAGGGAGGATTTTTTTTCTGGTGCCAGCACATATGCTACAACCTATTTAAACTGACCCTGACAAGTTAATGTAGGTTATAAAGGATTTGTGTCTGGTTAAAAAATCTGGCAGCCTTATTGTGGCTGAAATTAATTTTCTGGACCATTTCGCAGACAGACACATTATAAAACATTGCAATAGTGACACGATTACATTTGCAAGGTATAGTCATAATTGACATATCTTATAATATGTAGAATTTTAAAAAGAAGTTTTTTGAAAAAAATAATGTCCAAATTTTTATAAAATAGAATTACTCTACAACAGGGATGACAAAATGGCAGTCCATGGGCCAGATGCATCACGCACAGGCCACGCCCACCCCAGCTCCACACAGGGGGAAACATCGCAAAACATCACATGACGGCAATGTAATGCGGTGAGTTTGACACCCGTGCTCTACAACATCTAGAATATCTGGTCACAGAAGCAGGAGTAAGCATTCTCAATTGGACAAGCTGTCAAACTACTCCCAAACACAATAACAAAAGACCTCAAATAAGCATAATATGGTCTCTTGAAAATATCTTTCAGCTGTGGTATGTGTGCATGGTAGATAATCAAACCAGCTATGTAAGCCTGTTTAGTTCAATGGTTAAGCACTAGACTAGAAACCAGGAATACTGTGAGGCATGGAAACTGACTGGAAGATTTTGAGCCATTCACTCTCTCTCAGCCTAACCCTTCTCACAGAGTTGTGGTGGTGGAAAAAAATAGGAAGAGGAAGGAGTATGTTTGCTGACTTGAGTTGTTTATAAAAAAATAATAAAAATGGAATAACAATGTAATAAATAAAATAAATCTATTTGCTGACTTGCATGGGGCTCACAGAGGAACATGCAACCTGGGGGTTGATTGGCACTTTAAAGACCTTCCCCCCACCTTCTCATTTCTAATATATTCTATTCTTGTTTTACCTGCCTTTTTTATGGAGATATAGTATTTTTATATGGTTTTTATGTTTTTAATGGTATACATCACCCCGAATCGCTCTGAGAGTGAGATGGTCTCAAAATTTAATAGATAAATAATTTTCAACGTGTGCAATGTTCAGATGGGAGTCTAACTCTTACAGCTGCAAGCAAGGAGACTAAAGTTACTTGGAACAGCTGTTGGGCTAACTTTGTTCTGCTCAAAATTGTACTTTGAATACAAATACACTGCATCAGTCTAAAGAATAAGAATGGCTGCCATTAGGAGCAGGAATGAAAGCTACATTTAAAAAGAGAGAGAGGATCATGCTGATTTGCCCATAAAATGCTCAGCAGGTTCACCAATAGAGACTGATGTAGCAATGACCATGAAATCCCAGTGGAACTGATTAAATTGGATGTTTGCACAGTAGTTCAATGTTCTATAGTTTTCTATGGCAGTTTTATTTCAACTCTCCAGGATGTTGTACAAATATAGGAAATCATTTACAGACTCCAACATGACCATTTTTATATAGAGACATATACAATAAATATTCATTCATTCATTTCTACTTGTAGCAACAGGTGCATCAAGGCATAAGTCACCAGTGATACCAGGTTTCTGATAGATTAATGAGTTTTGAGCATTAGAGGAGGCAGGTCCTGGCAGCATCAATGAACCAAGGCATCAACCTGCAGTTACAGTAATGACTGTGGAGTCAAATTCTAGCAGTGAGGCTGACAAATGCTTAATGGTGTGTATGTTCTTCCTTTCTTCTGGTTAGTCAGCAAAGAGGAATACTGGTTGGTTGGCTGATTGGTTTAGTTGATTTACATGGCCACCTAGTTCCATAAGAGCAAATCAGGGTGACCTATTCTTTGAAGAGATAAAACAACAAGGAATGAAAAATAAAACAAAATGAAATATCTTCAAAATATTTTTAAAAATCAGAATGCATTAAAGAAAACACAATAAAAACAGAAGCAACTGAAACCAAGCAAATCATATTTATTCGAGGGGCTTATATCCTGTATGGCAGGGGTTTCAAATCCGATTGCATCACGGGCCATATCGTGATGTATCGGGATTGTTTTAGCCCTTTGTGGAGCCAGGATGGGCGTGGCTAGCACAGGCTGTATCCAGCCCACAGGCTGCATGTTTAACACCCTTGCAGTGTATGGGCTTGTCCTATGCTCTGACCCAATGCTTGGGGAGAAGTTGTGTCTTTAGGTCCTCGAGGAAAGCCTATTGTACAAAATGGTGCAAAAGCACTCAGGAAATCCTGGATGCAAATTAGAACAGGCTTTAGAAGTTCAACATATGCCACTAATAAGGTTTTTTTGTAATATTGAGGAAGCATTATCAAATCTAGAGAAGCACTGATCTTTTAAAGAATGGTCTCACTGCAATGCAATTTCAATTATGGCAGGAGGATCCTTTTTCATTCAGGATGGTATTTTTCCTCCATGTGGTTAATTCTGTTAAGGATAACCCAGATAAACCAGAAGTGGTTGGGTATTCACAGCCTCAGCCTTGCTTCTCCAAATTTCTCCAGAACCTGAGGCCAAAACTCACACTCAAAGGTATCTTGAAAAATTGCAACATAAATCCATACTTACAGACACAGGCGCACACAAATGTGCAGCCAAAATATCACTGTAACAAATTAACATCTACTGGGTTGTGCAAATTGTTCAAAACAGGTGTTTAGCACATATAAAGTATTTCTCTTGAATTTGATTTTTCTAAGCAAAGTTGAAAACAAAACAAACAATGATAATTAAATTACAAATATAATACTTCTGGTTCTCATAAAACACTCAAACAAAATACAGTGGAACCTTGGGTCACGAATGCTTTTGTTCAAGACAAAATCGGGTCACGACCCAAAATTTGGGGAAATTGTTGCTTCTGGTCACGAACAGCTCCTCAGGTGCCGATCAGTACAGCCACAGTGATTTTCCCTACTGCGGCGGTTTCCCCTTCCATGCATGCACAGAATTGTAGGCACATGCACAGTCAGTCTTGCTTCTGTTCGCAACCAAATCGGGTTGTGACCTGGAATGGATTATGGTCACGACCCAAGGTTCCACTGTATAGAAAAAATCAAAACAAGAAAAAAACAAATGTTAATGATGTCTATAAAAATCAACAGGGCAAAAGGCCATCAGATTTGAGGGGGAATATGCTGTTCCAAAAAAAGGCTGTGATTGAGAAAGTAATCTTTAAGAGGTGGTCCAGGGAAAACTAAATCCACCAAATCTGATTGGTTTGGCAGAAACTACTGGAAGAACATGTCCAATGGAGATCTTGATTTTAAATCATAAACTGGTTCAGAACAGGAATACTACCACCTTGAATTCCAAGAAAATGTCCTGTTAGTCAAATTCAAACTCCTTCCACATAATGTCAGACTGCACAGTCTCCATCATTACAATAGAATATGCCCAGTTGGCATCAAATTCAAAGCAGATCTGAACTATTCTATCTTCCAGATGACCAAAAAGAAAACCCCCCACAGAAGTGTAAGAAATGTTCTTCAAGCCTATTCTTCCTTAGCAGGATCCAGGTGATTTTAAACATAGTGAACAGATATCACATTGCAGAGGCAACACAAGTGTGGTCTTAAAACTGAGTTCTTACCAGAAGATCTATGAGTCTATCTGGGAGCTCGTACCACAATATGATGAAGGAAAACAGACAGATGCAATTTTTTCTCTCCAACTCTCCCCTTGTCCCCAAGATTCATATCAATTTCTAGGATAGATTTCTGATTGATGAGGTATAAGGAAGGATTTTCTTCTTCATCGTGGTATACGCAACTAAATCATCAAATAGTTCGGTTAGCTTAAAACTTGACTTCAAACTTTTAAAAAGTGTCATTGGAAGGTCTAATTCCTTTAAGCTTTGAATCACCCCTAAGAAATATACATTTGACCTGAATTTTCTAGTGCTTGTTCTTATTTGTTCTGATCTGTGACTGACAACATGTTAGTCTTAGTTATTAAAGTATCTGCTAAACATATCTGTTGGTCCTTAGGAGCTACCTGATTCCTACAGATCTGCTCCTTTACAAATTTAAGGACTCCCTTCATTCCTAAAAGAGATTCAGACCCAGTAGCAACTCCTTTCCTGCAGAAAAAAATAACTTCTCAGCAATTCCCTTTTGCCTCAGCACTACACTGTTAAATCTTTGAGCTTCTCCAAGTCTCCAAAGTAACTTTTGCTGTACAAAGATAAACGGGAAAGCAGGAATCAAGAGAATCTTGTTTCCTCCAGCAGAGTCACCTCGTGATGGAATTCAGTTCACGTTCTTTCTGGATCCAAATCTTTGGATTGGTTTTGTAATTAACATGCATTTTAAATGTTACGCTAGTTTTAGCACTTAACAATAAAGGGCTACCTTTAAAAAACTAGAGGTAACAGTTGTTCTCTCTAATACAATCAAAACTATTCCTACTTTCTTAAGCAGGGTCAATAATTATATAAGTCAAATAAATAAATAAATAAATAAATAAATAAATAAATAAATAAATAAATAAATAAATCACTGAAGAAATAAAATTAAACTTGAACATCTCAAATGATGTTTATCCAAAGAGGCATTATCTTCCAAGGCTGGCAGATAACTCAGATTCAACACCAGAGAATATTACCAAGGGTGGGTAGTATCAACCTGTAAATATAGCAAATGCATATATTTGAATGAAAAGAATACCAGCCAAGGAGGTTTCATTAAAATAAAATGCCATCCCCATGACAAAGTCATAAAAACAGCAAATGGCTGCTAAGTCTCCAGTAATCTAGTGTGTCACATATGGCAGAACAGATTTCTCGTTAGACTCATAAAATGAATTAAAATCAAACAATTGGGTTTTTTTTTACTTTCAGAGGATGGATGGGTGGATTTAACTGTTTTTCATCAACAAATTCAAGTGACCTAACTTTCACACGAGCAAAAAAAAAAACAACTCTCTCTATATAAACAAATAAGTGTATGTTTGCAGAATTAAAATTGCATTAAAATAGGGGTATGTTCTAAGACAAATTACCCCTATTACCACTGCATATGGGGGTAGAAATTTTTGTTGTTAGTTACAAATAGTAACCTTACTCAATTTAACAATAAAGTTAGATACTGGGAAAGAAAACTACCCTAAAAACACTGGGAAACAGCCACACTACTCTACTATGTAAGTCAAAATGCACGTGAAATGTTAGGGCTTGGCAGTAAATCTTAGTTCTTCAGACACTTAACCCATTATTAAGCACTAGGCTTGACTTGACAGAAGATTTTCAGCCACAGCTCAGCCAAATTAGAATGATTTGTCCTCTATAATGTAAAAAAATAAAGGCTTTTATCAGTAGCACCCATAGGTTCTCCTTCTTTCATCTGAATTACAAAAAAAACCAGCATTGTGACACTGCAAACTCTTCCTCTTTGGGACATGCCTGGGGCATTGCAATCCTTTCAGAAAAAGGAGCAGGGCTTGTGTCACAACACTGCAATGCAGCTTTCACTCTTTCCCACTTTTGCCTCCTCTCCCTAGAATATGTTAGCTGTTAGCTAACACAATGGTCTGTGCTTCACAATTTAAACCCCATGTTTTTCTTTTGTTGTTTTTTTTGTTTTTGTCGTTCTGGGAGACAACTAAACTGCATTTACATAACTGTTCTCTCTAGCCTGGGAACTGTTGGTTTCTGCATTGCTAGCTGATGTTTTCAGACTCTGAGTGACCACGAATCTATTCTGTATCATTTTAGCAGTGTAGCAACAGCTGCATTGTAGCAACAGTTAAGTGTTGCTCACAATGCTCAGTAATTCTAGAAGTCCAAATTCACATGATAGATTAGGAGCCTACACTAGGGTTTGTTTCCACATCAACATTGGGAAAGGGAATAACTCTAGTGTAGAGAGGTACCAGGAGGAAAATTACCAGCCTTGAAGTAGAGTGAAATATGTATGAGGCTGAATGTCATGAAAGGCAGCCAATGGTCAGATTATTTCACCCTTTTGTGTGTGTGTGTGTGTGTATTTAACACCAGAAAGGAGAAGATGCATTTCGGCAGTTTCATGAGTGATACAAAAATACTCTGCATTTTTCTTGGGACCGGATGATTGCTTCCCATTTGAACATTGCATTAGGCAGCAAACTGGACCAGCCCTGCAAGTGTTTATGTTCCTATCTGGCTTAGATCTTCTAATGTTTCTATTCAACTCAGCAAACTGAAACCAAATATGCCTATAAAGATTAGATTCCCATCTTCAAGGATTATCCTATAATACTTTAATTATCATTAACCATAAATTAAAATGATTGCCATCTCCCCAACTTTTCAATTAGCCTAAGTGGGAGATTAATGCATCTAATCAATGCTTGAAGCAGAGTTTTAATGTAAATTTAACAAAAAAAAGAGTCATACCATCATGAAGATGTTTTTTACATTCTTCAAGGTATGTTTAAATGGAATAGATTATTCCTGGAAGAATACAAAAAGAATAAACTTCTTCAGTTGTTAAATATAAATAAAAACAGTTTATCTAATCGTTATCTTGGATTTGTTTCGGTGGGGTTCTTTGATGGAGTTTAGTGTTATTGCTGTTATTTTTGCACCCTCAAGTGAATCTTGACTCCTGGAAATTTCATCCATGCAGTTTTCTTTTTGGAAATAGTTTGCCATTACCATTTTTCTAAGATTGAGAGTGAATGACTGGCTCAAGGTCATCCTGTTGGCTTTGTGCCTTAAACAGGACTAGAATTCAGACTCCTGAAACACAGTTACGAAGCTAGCTCTCACTAGTTAAATAGTGCATCAAATAACAACATTCATGTCACTTTAAAAAGTTTATTTTTCCTGAAAATCTAATTTATCTAAGAAAAATACTACCCTTTCAATGCAGTAGAGCATCTTTAAGAGATGCAGTATTATTATAATCTATTAAAGATTACTTGCAAAAGCTTGATACATGCCTGTGGTGTACGGCATAATCTGATAAGATTAGAAAAATCTTCCAGATGTTATCAAAGTGAAAGTGACCATTAAACTCATCCTTATAAATTGCAAATCCAATAAGGACTCACTATAAGTCTCACTGCCAGCTGATCAGGTAATACCAATAATAATACCACAGCTGGTAGCTTGTGAAAGCCATTCTTTCCTATTCCTTCTGACTTTTTGAGAACAGCCGTAACTATGCAGTATTATGGCATAATGACTAGGCTTCATTTCGGTTCTTGCCCTTGCTTTCTTTTTAGTGACTGCATAAAGAGAGCAAAATTCAGTGTATTCTGTTCCTCTTACATTCTGCTTAAAATGAATAAATATTTCACAAATGTTATCAGTTTCTAAAAGTTTCTAAAAGAGCTTTCCTTTTTCTAAATCCTAGATCTTTGTGTATAAGAAATATTTTTTCTTAAATCTGCCTAGATTACCTCTCAAAAACTATTGTTTCATCATTAGAAATGTACAGAGTGGTCCTACTTTCAAAGATAGAAAAGCTCTCTCTCTCTCTCTCTCTCTCTCTCACACACACACACACACACACACACACACACACACACACACACACATTCTCTCTGATAAATTATAGCCATTTCTCAGGCAAGAAAGTTCTAAGACCAGTCAATGATTAGAATTTGTGGAATATGTCATTTCCTGGTCAGACTCGTCATTGAATAAAAAAGTAACTTTTTGAAATCTCACATCCATAATTGAAGCACAAATAATATCTCTGTAGTTTTGTTCTCTTTTTAGAAATGTTGATATGGTCAAGAAACTCACTAAATATTAAGCATAATCGGAAAAATTGTGATACACAAGTAATGTTAGGAAAGCAAAGGTTTGGAATGAATATTATGTTCATATTTAGGAACTCTGGAAGCAAGAAACCAGACATCAAGAATAGCCCTTTAAATTAAAAATTCATATTAGACAAATCTAAGAAAATTGAAACTCCTTCAAATCCAGCTGAACCCTAATGACTTTGTGGAGACATTGATGTAGTTTTCTTGCCAGCAATGTGGAAGACTTTTGCAATAATTTGGCAACCCTGTATGGACTTTTAGCTGACCAGGATTGAAAAGTTAATATTTTATAGATTTGCTTATAGATAAGGGAAGGAACATGGGATAAAGAGATATTAATCTTATAGGGAATGAAAAGTTAAAAAAAATATTTCTACTCATTGTGATTAAAGTTGGAAGTCACTTCTTTGTATATTTTTCTTTTTTGTTACATTATTTATTTTATCTTAACAAATTTCAATGCTTACAGAGTTTAAATTAAACTCTGAAATTTAAGAGAAATTTTCATATCCTTTTAAATAGTTCTTTAACCTAATTAAAATCCATATCCTTATCAATTCACATCCATCCAATCACAATTAGACTACCTTCTAATTTATTTTTAAAACTGGACTAGCATGAAAGAAATTAGATCTGGTTAGAAATTAGATCTAGGTTTTTTTGGTTTTTTGGGGTACAGAAACTATTTGAATCATCCCGCAATGCATTCAAATCTCTAAGAAATTCTGTGGCAATAGTTAATTAAAATATGCATTAAGGAAATGTGTTAAGTACATCGATACAAATCTAATGCGCAGTATAAACGCCATGTTTTGATGTATATACTCTTACTTTTAACAAATTATGTCAGGCTTGCATCTGATGAAATTCTGATTTATTTCAGAATGATAAGAAATGCCACCACCACCCCCAGATCACTTCAGTCTATGTCCACCAGATAGGCTTGTCTGTTGAAATTTAGTAGAAACAGCAGAGTAGGATCAAAATCTAGGGAATGGATGGAAGAGAGGAAACTTCCCACAGTTTTCCTTCGGCAGTTCCTCAAAACCAGTTCAACAATGATTCCTGGTTATCTTAAGTTTTGCATACCTCAGAAACTGAGGTTAAATCCGTGTTGAATCACGTTTGAATGCAAAAAGAAAGTATGATCAGTGCAGTGTCCTGTTTGCTACACTGGAATAACCTTTTGAAGAAAATAAATTGCTAGTGCTCTTTCCTCCTGATATATGTCCAGATTTGTCTGGTCATTTGCCAAAAATATAAAATCTAAACAATTAATATAAGGGAACATCAGCTACAAATGCACCATTCCTTCTATTTTTTATTTAAAAGCCACTGAGAGCTATAAATTCAAAAGGGTTGGCATTTTTGTAGCCATTTTTTTTTCACAATAATTCATCCAAGGCAGTCCAGATAAAGGAGGGAAATTAACAAGCTTTTTATTCATTTTCCCATTCATTTGGTTTGGGGCCAGTCTGCTTGCTTGTCCTCTCCCCCACCCCCCCAAATACACACACAAAAACATACACACTAGAGCAGGGATGGGCAAACTTGTCAGCTTTAAGACTTGCGGCTGGGGAATTCTGGGAGTTGAAGTCCACAAGTCTTAAAACTGTCAAGTTTGCCCACCCCTGCACTAGAGCCTTGAAGTAGAAACTCTGCAGAAGGAAAGATTTAATATTTACCTTTAATTCAGCTGGTTTGTTATTTTTAAGTATTGTAAAATAAAATACTAGTGTCAGTAAGTTTCAAATACATGGCTCAACTTCCAAACACTGTTAATATCATGGGATTACTGAGGTCCAGAAGTACTCTCAAACTATCCCTTGTGTGGAGGTGCCAGAATGCATCCTAATTATCTTAAAGAAAATTGCAATGAGCTAGATATTTTCTAAATGTTTTTATCCTTTCCCTTTTATCTGATACTGCTAGCCAGTGTCATTCCATTAAGAAATCATAGCTTCCAACTTCTTTGTGATCTTCCAGTCTTCTGCCTTGTTGCTAGAACTAAGTCCTCATTGCACTTGCATTTGTTTTACCTTATCCCTGAGTTTCAGAGGTCTCCCCAAAAGTTCTTTGGTCATTTCAAGTAAGCAAATTAAGAAATCTATCATTCTCATCCTATATGTTTTTCTTTTCTTTGCAAGTACCTTTGCAGCACAAAAAACAAACTTTTTTTAAAAGACTGTTGCAGCCAGTATATTCAGAGTGTGAGATGCACAAGATTTCTGCTTTTGCCTGCTCAATCAGTTGGGGCTCTTCCTATTCATTTCTGCTCTTCTGCAGATGGATACAGGGCTTCTGAAAACCCAAGGCCCGTACAAGGTCAATAGAGCACATTCTAAAGTGGACACGGCTATCTTTAATCTAGGCTTTCATTTTATTGTACTTTATTTTAGTTTATTATATAATACTTATTATTTTAGAATTTTATTATTGCTCTGGAAGCCACAGTAATAGCAAGATCTTTCTGTCTCAGGTACATACACACTTGAATGAGCTGCAACCTTTTCTTGTTCAGATAGTGAGATTCTTTCTTCTTGTAGAATAATAACTCCCTCAACTGATAAGCAAAGGGAAAAAAACAGCTAAAGGCAGCATTAATTGTTTGTTTCTTTGTGGACAGATGGAAAAGAAAGTTGAAGAGGAAAATCACCCCAATAAGTAAGGCTGAGGGGTTTGGTTTGGTTTGGTTTGGTTTGGTTTGGTTTGGTTTGGTTTGGTTTGGTTTGGTTTGGTTTGGTTTGGTTTGG
>JAOYMU010000001.1:74844265-74868022 GCA_025802295.1 Psammodynastes pulverulentus | reverse complement strand
TCTTCAGTAATGCTAAAGTCCAGTAAGTCATGATCTGAATTCTTTTGTAGAATCCACCTCCAAGGAATAAAATATAAATCTATGTCAGCTCCCTGTACACATATACTGTACATTCAGATAAACAAGCCAAGGCTTGTTTATCTGTTTATTCTCACATTTTTAAGAAATATAAGCAAAACTATATTAAAGACCTAAAAATATTTTCCTCTGTTCCAAAATTATCTGCCGGATGACAATAAAACATTTGCTAGCGCTACGTATGTACATATGAAAAGAATGTCAAAAAACTCTCTTTTGACTGCAAGTTTTCTCTCTAAAAATAAATATTTTCCTAATTTGTCAGACTGTAAGAACAAACACCCACCACCAGCACAATACAGGATGCCTAGCAGTCATCAGCAATCATATGGTTTTGACTCTAGAAGACTTAAATGTTTATTATAGTTACTACAGCATTTGCAATCTTTCTCTGCTTCAACAAATAACTGGCAAATCTGCGATCAAATTCATGGTTTAACATATACATGCAATCCTCCAGTTTTTGTAAGGAGTTGTATATGTCATTCAAAATATTTATCTCAGAGCAGGGCTGAAATTTTATTTTTCACCTTAATGTTGAGATAATCTTCATTGAATTTGCCATTCAGCGGGATTTAGTTTTGAATTGCATACACGGGATTGGAATTTGAATCAATGTTTACCGCTATATTTATATTACCATTGATAATATTACAATAAATGTCTTGATTTTCTATATTGCCATAGCACGTTTTGGGATCAATATATTTTTTTTAAATGCTTACATTTGAATGTAGCAGCATATCCTCTTAAACAAGAAATAATACACTCTAATTATATTTCCTGCCTAGGATTAATTCTCCCCCAGGAGAAAGAATCCCTAAGGAGTACGTATGTGTACTTTATCATGATTCTGTTGAAGATACACATGCAAAGATATAATGTCATACATGAATTTGCAAGTTTTTTGGCAAGAGATGAAAAAGTGAAACAACAAATCACCCGGAAATATGCAAACTATTTCCCATTTGCTCACAATCCATAATACCTTACAGAGAGAATAACCTTGGGAAGGTCTATGGTAGATGTCAAAGATGCTATATTTTTCATATTCATCCATCTTTAAATATCCTGGATCATTTCTTTCATCTGGCATGTCCTAGAGAAATCCTAAGGATATGATATTCTCCTCATTCCAAAGTTATTTAAGCATCGTATAACACAGTTATTCAATTTCTTGTAACTGAAAATATTAACCTAAATGCTTAGTGTTCTTCTATATCCTTCTCTGTCCTTACAATATGGAACAAACTTAATACTTCTGTTTGACATTTCAGCACTCCTAGTTGGTTGAAGTCTCTTTAACTATTCTGATATAATCTAGGCTCTAGATATGTATATTCAACAACTTTAAAAAAGAGAATGGAAGGGAGATAAATGGAACTTCTAGCATCCTTTTCCCTTAAAACAAATGAACGAATAATGTTCCCTAAAATTTTCTGAAAATCTCAAAAAATGTAGAAGCCCTAAATTTCAGGTATTTCTCATCAAATTCTTTCTACTACCTGTAGTTTTAATGTAGATTTCTAAATAGACTCCAAAGAGTATGATATAGTTATCATGTCATAACTTGGAGAGAGGTGTTGTCCTTTAGTGGATAAAGTTTAATATTCCATCAACTTTTCAGACAATGAAATATGTCCTGAAAACAGAACAGTGTACTGACCCACTCACACTCTCACAAAAATCTTTATTCAAATCCCTAGTGGGGATATAGTAGCCAATATGAGGAGCGGGTTCAGTCATTGGACAACCCACACACGGCGACACAAGAGTTCCCGGCTAGTAGCAAACCACAAGGCACAATACGTGATACTGGCGTCAGTCCAAAGTTCCAACATGGTTGGTTCAAGGACACAGACGAGAAGCAGGAACACAGAGGACAGAAACTAGGCACATTGTTCCAGCAACCCCCATCTCTTTGGGTGGGATTAAACAGGTAATACTGGTACAGCCCTTCACAATGTGCAAGGCTGCTGCCTTGTAACTAACTTAGCCGAACGGCATTGTTTCTGTTGCCTGTCCACCCTTCACATTCTTGGATCATGGGAAGGGATGGACTCCACCTCCTCATCCTTGCTGACCATAGGCAGCTGCTCCTGTTCTGCGCCTGAAAACTCCAAGCTAAATTGCTGTAACTATGATTCCTCTGCTGGGGCACACCGGTTGCCCATCATTCCAGTTATAGCTGCTCCATTGAGCTGGAGCCCTTCATTCCCTGGTCCATGTCTACACACATCCCTGTAGTCATTTCCCCAAAGGTGCCAGGACCCAGCTCATTCACCGCCTCCAAATTCGCATCCAGAGAGGAGACCGGAAGCACGTCCATGACGAACAGGGTGGGATGATTCTTTGAGTTTCTCAGAATTTAACTGTGAAGTCAGAGGACCTTTGGAATGGATTGAGGCATGTGGAGATCAGGGGAGCTGTGGGGATGGTTGAGTTATCTATTTGCATGGAGTTGAAGTCCACAAGTCTTAAAGTTGCCAAGGTTGGAGACCCCGGAGCTACATTTGACAGGCCCTAAGTTGAGGGCCTTTTCTTCTGTGGTGCTCAAGTTGTGGAATCTTCTTCCCTCATCACCGCTGAGCTTTAGAAGATCCCTCAAGACCTGCCAGCAGACCTGGGGACTTCAAGGGACATGTAAACTTGTGAGGTGGCTCTGTTATTATTAACATCCCTCCATATATTATTTCCTTTTCTTGTTTAGTTCTGTTTTTATAGTTTTCAATATTGTTAAATAATAATCATTTGATGGATCTACGTAATGATTGTTTTACACTTATGGTTTTATTGGATTGTTGTATGCTGCCCAGAGTCACTTTCCAGTGAGCTGGGTGGCCACATAAATTTGATTGATAAATACATAAAAATTGCTCCAGCCCAGTGGTTTTTAAAATATGCCTCATGCATATCACTGTGAAGATAACCCAGATGTGTGTTGCTCAGACTATCTTTGAGAACGAAGAAGATTCAAAGATAAATATCTACCAAAGCACAAGTATTAACTAAGGCTAATACTCCAGTAAATGCGAGTGAAAAAATAGTGCAGTGAGGTGTAAACTAAGACTCCAAGCAAGTAAATGCAAAAGAGCCCTGTATGGAAAATATATATATATTGTCCACTGAGGAAAAGAAACACACTTTCATCCGTTCTCCTTACGTGATTATTCTTCATTATTCTTCTGTGGAACATTCCAAATGCATTAACTAGACTACTATAAATTCAGGAGAGTCGGCTAACGTCTCCAAATCTTTTTAAATATCACTGAGTTCATTTCATAGCCACATTTCAATTGAAATTATATTTACGCTGGTTAAATCAGAAATACGAGAGAGAAATGGCTAAACCTTTTTTAAAAAGAAGAAATGAACTCAGGATGCTTTGAAGTATAGAAAAGCATCGACTCACAAATGTGAAGCTCTCTTAAAGCATTTTTTTTTTTGCTCCACAGCAGGAATGGGTAGGTGAATTTCATCCAAGGGAGTGACCCTGTTCAAATATTTGCTGTGAGGCATAAACCGTTTCCTACTTTTCTCCTTTACTTGTTAACCCCATTAGAGTTAATCTCCAGCTCGATTTTACAGATAATGTGAACATTTGACTATTTACTCCAGGATAAAATCATGTTACGAAGCGGAAAAGAAATCTCAGCTTTGTCAAACTGTCACAGATATCCTAACATTTCAACATCATCCTGGCAATTTGTCGTTAACTGCAGGACGGACACTTGATATGACAGTAAGAACTTAAGCCTGTATTTATATCAAAACAAATGCTGATTAAGAAAATCTATGGCCGATGCAAAAATCTGAAAGTTTTGCAGAGTGATTTCGTTTTAAAAATGAACCACACATTTTAATGTAACAGACGGTGAATGATATGGAAGAATTGCATTAGCTGTGTTATTACATGAATTGCTGAATTACATGACAAATATACTGCTCAATTTTAAAATCTTTACCTTACTTCCAATCTCTCTTAGAAAATCTTCTTGCTTCCATTGTGCAGGAAAGATTAAAGGTCACCATGGACAACCAATTTTGATGGCAATAATGGAGAGAACAAATGAGGTTAAGCAGTTATTAGAGGGGTTTCAGAACTAGAACAATTTCATAAAAAATAGCCTGCAAAGTGATTGAACAATTATCCTCGGTTCAAGACTTCAGGGAACGAGTTTTGCACCAACTCTAATGCTAATGATGGTCACAACCACTGGTTTCAAAGCCAGCCAGTCATGCGTAGAAGTGATTGCACTGGACTGTAAAAGAGTTGGTAACTAACACCGCAATTTTTACAGAAATGGGAACTTTATCAGACTTAAAATGATCTCTCTAGCATAGAAGGCTCTTGAGAAGGATTGTAGAAGATCAGGCACTGCTGGGTGTGTGTGTGTGGAGTTAAGCACCTCATCAACTTAGAATTGTTATATTCCCACGATCACTCCAAGTCCAACCCCTTGGTCAAATTCTGTTGACCAATTTACAGTTGAACTTTGGTTGACCAGATTCTGGTGTATAGGTTTGAATAAATCATCTATGCAGCAGCTCAGTGGATGGCCCCGATTCTTTAAACCTGACAATGGTAACAAAACGATTCAAGAAAAGAAATAGGCACCAAAGTAGAGCAGAGGTAGTGCCAGCGAGGAATAACAAGGAGATTCTTGGAGATTGGATACATTCCAGGTCAGATTGTGCCAATGTGGAGGAGAAACATACATTGCCAACAATATTCCTGATATTTTTCAGCTCAACTGAATATCAGCCAGTCTATAGCAGGGGTGTCAAACTCGTGTCGTCATGGCGGCATCACGTTGACATATCATGACTTTCCCTTCACTAAACTGGGCATAGACATTGCCAGAGCAGGACACATCCGGCCTGCAGGATGTGACCAGTTTGATAGTCCTGGTCTACAGGAAGTCCTCAACTTATGTGACCACAATTTCTGTTGCTGAGCAAGGTGGTGGTTATGTCCACTTGTCCAATTTTTAGCCATGGTTATTAAGCGAATCATTCTTCTTCTTGTGCCGTATCCATCATCGAATGTTGGAGATCATGTTGGTGATCCTGTTTTTATCAACAGCCGCACAAAAAAGTGCTGCTGAGTTTTGTCCAAACCAGACCCTTAAATTTTGAAGCCATGATGTTCTTCTTCTGCCTGGACCTCGTTTGCCTTCAATCTTTCCCTGGAGGATTAAGTGAAGAATGCCGTATTTTTCCTGGTGTTGCATCACAAGTCTGAAATATTCTAACTTTCGCTTTTTAATGGTTTTGATTATTTCCCTTGGCTTTCCCAGGCGGCTTATCATTTCTGCATTTCTGATTTTGTCAACCCAGCTTATACGTAACCGCCGCCTGTAAATCCACATTTCAAATGCTTCTAGTCTCTTCAAGTGGCTTTCTGCCAGAGACCACCAACTCTCCACTCCGTAGAGCAGGATAGAAAAGAAGTAACATCTGACAAGCCTGATTTTCAGTCTTAGGCTTATGTCGTGACTACAGAAGACCTCAGAAGAAACGAATCATTGCACTTGTTAAATGAATCATCTGGTCATGAAGTGAATGACTTTGCTTGTTGGAAACCAACTGGGAAGGTCACCTGTGGTGAGAACTTCATCCCAGGATGCTGCAACCATCGTAAATACATGCCAATAGCTAAACGTTCATATGTTGATTGTGTGACCTTGAGAATGCTGCAATGGTTGTAAGTGTAAGTCATTTTTTTCAGTGCTGTTGTAACTTTAGAGTTGTTAAATGAATGGCTGTAAGTTGAGGACTATCCAACACAAATCTCCCAACAGATAATGTGGGTAACTTCTGTGTGTATGAAACAGACAGAGATATTGCTGCAGCACAACCTGCACTGGCTTATTTCAGTATTAGGGGATAATCCTATATTGTAAATATTTTATAACACCGTAGGAATAATTCAACGTAAGTAGGTCTTTATTTCAAGATCCCCTAGTATGTTTTCTCAGGTACTCCTTAAAAAGTCCAGGCTGAACTACAGAAGAGTTTCATCCAAACCCAGAGACCAGAATTCAAGTAGCCATCGAAAATTTAATAACCAGAGTTGATTTATAATACCAGGAGGGTAATTTTATATTGCACATCTACAGACAATATATAAATACCAAGCCTAGCAGTAACCATTAGTTTTATGGCAATACTGATCATATTTCCTAAGGGTGTTTGTGTATGGAGTTTGATGGTCAGGACTGAGCCTTTAAAAATCATAGCGAGTGGTGGGTCAAAAATGAAAAAAAAAAATACACCAGCCATTCTTGAGGAATAAATGGATAGGTAACCTTTTGTGGGGGGTTTTCAGAATTTTTCATCTAATTAGTTGAAAAAGGAAGCGATAAGTAAAATTATTGCGTATTTTATTTTATACATAATTGTAACGTGCATTTTATTTTATACGTAAGTTATGTATTTAGGATGGGCAGCTTAATATTATTATTTTCTAAATAAAATGCATAAACAAATAGTAAAAAGACTCCAAATAGTAGCTAATTTTCTAGCTATAAGGTGCTGTTTAGGCTGATGGTGTATCCACTCTTACCATTTAGGCTACTACGGTCCTGTGCTCAGGTCAGCAAAACTCTTTGCCAGCTTAAAAAAAAATGTTGTCTGGAGTGAGACATTTGGGCAAGAATTTGCAAGAGACACAGTCCTGACTGCATGTTACCACACACACACACCCCTTTGTTTAAATTTATATAGCTACCCACTTGGCATGTAAAAAAAATACACCTTTCTCTGTAGCTGTGTCCTTCCACCTTTCTGTAATAGGAAGCAATTGCTGAATGTATACTTTTTGTGTCTATATATATATGGGGCAGGGCAGTAGTGGGATTCAACAGGTTCACACCTATTCACAAGAACCAGTTGTTAACTTTCTAAGCAGTTCGGAGAACTGGTTGTTGGAAGAAATCTCCTTCTGTTTTTTTCCCCTTTACAGGGCTAATTCTGTAAGGAAGGCAGAAAGGAAACATTCTGGGGTTGTTTCTAGCCTAATCTTTATTGCCCTGCTTACAGAAACTGTCTCTTGGTTAACTCATAGAACAGCTAAAGGTTCTTGGCAGTACGCCCAGACTTACTCTCACCTGAGCTCCACCCAATCACATGATCACCCAACCACATCTACCCAGCTGGTCATTAGGGCAGAGAACCGGTTGTTAAATTATTTGAATCCCACCACTGACTTTAGGGGAGTCTCATTGTAGAGGGCAGTAGGATCCCAATAGATGCTGCTATTTAATAGAAAGAATGCATACTGTGCCAGCCCAGATCAATTGAATTGGTTAGGGCTAGGCAGATAAATGGAAGAAAATAGCAAAATAGAAATATATATACAGAAGGATTGTCCCGTAATTCTAACTTAGTTCAGTTTCTGAATCACTAGGATGTGCTATATGATAAATCATAATATGAAGGGGATTAAACTCGGTTAGCAAAACACTATAATTGCTCTCTGTGGTGATGATGCATTATTGTTATATAAAACAATCATAATGATTCCTGTATATAGACACTGAATAGACAAGTTTGGAAAGAGTTCAAATTAAATTAAGGGAAACCTATAACTTTACTTCTGGGACAATATATTCAGTGCCTTGGCCATTTAAATGTAAATAATTTATTGTAGCTTTTAAATGTTTCTAAAAGGTCATTTAATAGAGTTAATTTAAACCACAAAAGTGTAGCAGAGAGCACAACGGAAGATTTAGGCAAGTGGAAATAGTATTCCAAAGAAAATTCTAACCATTAAGAGCAAAAAGAAATGATTAACACTGCAAATGCCAACCTCTCCAAAGTTTGTTCTTGCATCTGTTACTAATTACAAGATAGAAAGAGATTTAGCAGAAAAATGTTTTTCTGACATACAAATAAAGATTATTTATTAATTAAAAGTAAAATAATCTACTGGATATCTGGTTGATACATATACAAAATGATTAGATTAAAAAAAACCATGGATCCTTCCATGACATCAATATAAATCATAGTTCTAGTTAGCTCCAGAAATTTATCCAGATTGGGGGGGGTGTGTGTTAATGATGTTATAATATTTTGCAAACCATGCACATGCTGCTATAACATAATTACCCATTTTTGTGCATTTTGTTTTGTTGCTTACTGTCACATTCCATTTCAGAAACAGTGAAATAATTCATTAATGGCTTAATAACAATAACCTTTTCATTAAATTGTCAACTGCATGTGATTGGTGGCAAGAGAGAAAATGACGTATGATCCTGAATGAGAATATAAGAAGCTGTATAAGCAGTTTTATTTTTTGTCCATGTAGTACAGAAGAGTCTACAGTGATCTTATTCTTACAACACATTTAGCTATAAAGCAGACTACTATATTTTAACCTTTATTTTGCATGAATCCAACCAGCGTAACTGGTTCAGAGTTCACTGAATCTCTAAAACTGTGTTCATTTATTAAACTATGGGTCAGTTGAGTATGGATTAATATCTTGGTAACTGTCAGCCACTACTAGAACTGCAGACAGAAGGTTTTTCACCACTTCCGGAGAAATCCAAGAGAATCATTGGTATACACTATGTAGAGAATAGCGGTATATCTGGAGATTGAAGGTGCAAGAGGTTGAGAGTCCAAAAGTTTGTTTAGGACTGTCTTTTTACATTTTTATTTAATTTCCAAGGATCCTAGGAGGCATGCTGCTTGTCACATGTATTTTTATAATAATGTCAGTAATTACGAAGAAAATGGAACATCATTTTTCATGGTTTGAAAAGGGCCTGAGAATCACACAGGGCCAGAATAAATTCCACTTTAATGTACTCAAATTTACTTTTGTTCCATTACATTTCCCTAAAGATAGGAGAACTACTGGATTTCTTTGCAGGGTTTCCATAAATCATTTTACTTTCTCTCCCCTTTTAGTCCTCCCCCAACAAAACTCGCATAACAACACTACTGTAGATTATTTTGCAAGAGTTTTCATAATAGAGTTTAATAATGAAAGACACTATCTGCATGTTTTGATAACATAGATTTTTAGATATTTAAAATCTTTTTAGAAATAAAGATTCCATTCATAACCCTTCAAAACCTTATTTTTATCCAAAACACTAAAATCCTGGGTTTCTATATTACTATTATGAGACAGAACTCATTTCTCAATAGGAAAGATGAAAAAAAAGCTTGATTTCTAGGGGGGGGGGATGAAAAAAGGATTATCCCACTGGTAAATATGTTAATTCTCCCTCTAAGTATTTAATCACTGGCTAAAAATATTGAAAAGCAGGAATAAGTCCCTCTTTTAAAATGATTGTACAGAATATTTTCTTTTGTCTCCTATATAGGTTTCTAGGAAGCCAAGGCAATTTCTGTTTAATAAATAAAAAACAACTACTGTAAGTGCAATCTGGAAATATGTCAACTTTGTGAGATAGTATAGAGAAGAATCATACCCAGGAGCACTAGATTTATTATAAGGTTATAGGGGTGGTCCTCAACTTACGATCACAATTGAGCCCAAAATGTCTGTTGTTAAGTGAGACATTTGTTGAGTGAGTTTTGCCCTATTTTACGACCTTTCTTGCCAGAGTTGTTAAGTGAATCACTTCAGTTGATAAGTTAGTAGCTCGGCTGTTAAGTGAATACGGCTTCCCCTTTGACTTTGCTTGTCAGAACGTCTCAAAAGCACCATTGTAACTGTTGTAACAGACTCTTGCAAGTCTGAAAGTAAGTTTTTCCACTGTCACCTTTGCAGCCAAGATATTAGGAAGGGTCACTTCTGACATATCTGCCATGTTCCCATTCCTTCTGCAGGCTCAGCTGCCTCTTATCTGACTGCTGCTCTTCCTTCAGTCTCCCAAGGTCATTCCCACATACCATTACATAATATGGGTTTTCTTCTCTCTCCAGATGCCTTTGGTTAGCTATTTTCTTAATTGTCTGGGGGATGGGGGGAGGAGGAGCTTGCAGAAAAGTTGAGGAGTATATAAATTCTATTAAGATAAGAGATATTGGCCTGCTTTTCAAATCTTTAAAAATGTGTGTACACAGTTCATTTGAAAAGACAAATATATGAATGGTTTTAAATAACTTGCTGAGTCATTTTATTAGCTTAATATAAGTATTTGGGGCTAAAGTGTTGGATCTTGCATATACATTATTACTCACGTTGCTTTCTGTCTTGTATGTAAAATAGATAAAGCTTACACTTAACACTGTCTCCATACATATTCCTGTAAGGTGAATTTTTCTTCAGCATACTTGGGCTAAAGTCCAAGCAAACTGGTTACGTTTCCAAGTCGATCAATAAATATACTAATTAGATTGTAAAAGTGTAGCTTTTAACTCAAGTTTGTTTTTAGGTATATATTTGTTTGTTTATATTTTCTGTTTCTAAACCATCCGTCTCCTGCAGAGAGGGTCTCAAACTTCATTTTAGAACTGCAATCTGCATGGCAGCCTAAGCTTCTTGTCTCCCATAATGCTCTCTGTTTTTTCTTACTGTAAACCAATTTTAGAAATTCCAGTCTGGATTGCAATGGGTTGGCTGTGGGGTTAGGTTGGTGCTCAGTCTGGACCAAGGCCATGGCAAGACCTCTTTCTTCTTGCCCTCCCACCATGCTAGGAGGATGAACCTCTCTGATTGGCTCCTGTGTGGAGCAGTCTATCAGTGCCTGTCCTTTTAATTTAGGGGTCGTACCACCAACCCCTCCCCACACACACATATTAATCCCCATCCCTTACTTTTGTTTTCCCAGATTTACACAGATGGATCTCTTCACCCCATCCCTTCCCATATTATTTCCTTTAATACCTCTGCCGACAGATATTTCTACATATAGTCTGCATTGCACTATTGGGGCTCCAGTGCTACAATAATCAAAAGCTGTAAGGAACAGAACTGTTCCTTTGTTTTTATTTTGCTTTATCGGTCCAGGGAAACTTTGTAGCAAAAGATAAGCTGATCATTTAGCTTCATAGAAACAAAGTTGCAATGTTTCTACTCACAATTTAATGAAATAAAGGGAGAGAAACTGCAGTACTATGGGCAAGAGATAGGGGGGAAAAAGGTGCTCAGTCCAACTGTACAGAAATCAAAGGAGAGCTCATTGGGAGGTGTGAGAGTTAAATGAAGCACGAACATCTAGGTTGGAGATGATTTGACTTAATGGGCCATCATGGAACCACTGCAAGGCTGTCTTTAAAAACCCAGTCATTGCCAACCAGCAGAGAACATGACATATCCACCTAGCAGGCCAGGCCTATGTTGTTATCCAGGGCAGCAATCAGCTGCTGGAAAGGAGGGAACACGCCAGGCCCTGTGGTCAATTGAAGCTGGGACTGCTACTGAAATGGAACATAAGCTGCGGAGATCTTCAATTCTGAAGGGCTTATGATGGATTGAATCAGAAAACAGCAGTTTTGTGTCAAGGCTGGTGAGCATGGGCATGGACCATGGGGTGCATCAGCCATGGTCTATGAGTGGGAGGGCAGTGGTATTCAACCCTATAGTCAGGAAGCAATGAGCAGGCCTCACTGGCAATGGGCCAAGCAGAAAGTGTGGATCTGTCTTTAATGTATGTAGTTATGCAAAAAAAAAAAATTTCTAATGCAATACATTTCCCTCTTTTTTCCCCATTAACTTCAGTTTTGTATATATTTTGTGAACTTCTTAGGCTACAATGTATAGTTTCTATAGAAATTTTTATAGTTTAAAATCAGCATACAAACATGCCTCAATAACAAGTCATATCCCATCTTTCACCTATGAATACCTCTCACATTTCTTACACATGAAATTCTAAAATCCAATAAAGCAATGTCCCCCAACCTTTTGGGCACCAGGGACCAGTTCTGTGGAGAGAGGTTTTTCTGTGCATGGTTCCACACGTTGCCTGAATCCCCCATGTGTGCAGATGGGGCTTCATTCATTTGTAGCGGCTGGTTTCTGGCAAGCAGCAGATCAGTGCCGGTCTACAGCCTGGGGTTGGGAATCACTACAATAAAAGGAACACCAACCAAAAATCAAGCCTCTTGTTCTCTTTTCAAAACTATGCAAAGTTCCACAGATGTACTGTAAGATTTATCTGAGTTCAGTTTCCTTTGGAGAAATCACTGAAGAGTGACAATGTTTTGTAATACTAAATTCCATGGCTAGTATTTCAACAAACCCAATGCACTGGCTTTCACTGGACATTTAAAAAGAGGGTGGGAGGGAGGGAGGGAGAAATACAGTTTATCAAGCTTAAAAATGAGCTCCCTTCCTAGCCTTCTATCCGTAATCTGAAACTTGCCTCTTTGTAGATTATCTTTCCCTTTTCTGATTCACTTTTATCCTATTCAGAACATATTTAGATGAGTCTTAGGTGAGAAACAGTAATGCAACACATTGGGTTACCACCACAATATCTTGGGCTACTATGGTAACACCTCATCAAGTATTGTCTTGGATCTGGCTGTGGGATCAACTAAAAGTTTAACTGAGTCACCAGAAAAGGAAAGAGACAAAAAAAGAAAGAGAGAGAAGGATATCGTACCCAGGTAGACTTTGTTTAGTGACCACAATTGGAACCAGCAACTTGGTTCTTAAGTGCCATGGTTGGTAGGTGAAACAGCAACTGTGCCTACCTTTTTACTTCAGCTTTCCTTTGCTTTACAGATCTGCTAATGTCATAAATGCAAGGATAGGTTACAAAGTTATTTTTTCATCACTGTGAGTAGTTGCTAAATGAGGACTACCTATATTTAATCTTTTGAAGACAATTTCAATAGTTATTCATAAAATAATATATAGCTGTAGGCCTGCCAAACGCACCATGTTACAGGTCTGCTTCAGTGCAGTGATCCTAAAAGAGTTCCATTAGGAAACTCTTAACAATACAACCATAATATTAGGGCTGCTATATATTGCTTGTGCTGTTCTGTTTTCTCTCAGCTCATCTTTATCTAATATAGCTATTTCTAGTTCAAAGATCAATAGCGGTTGGTTTATAGCAGGGGTGTCAAACTCAAGACCCATGGGTTGGATTCGGCCCACGATGTGGTTGTATCCGGCCCGCAGGGCCTTCCTGGTCTACCCAATCCGAAGAGGAAACATGGCAGTAGTTTGGGGAGTGGCGTCAAACTAGCCATGCCCACCCAGTCGGCCACACCCACCCAGTCGGCCATGCTTGCATGACCCCCGAGGTCAACCACAGTCCTGATGCAGCTCTCAATGAAATTGAGTTTGACACCCTAATTTATAGGATAGATAAACAGATTTGGCTCATAAGGTTTTATCTTGCATAGTACCATTCAATACTATCATTTTCATAAATAGGTTTTTTAAATCATATCTTTATTATCTTAACCCCCATATGTAGTGCTCAGGGAAAGCCTGAGCTTGTTATTTATTCAATAGGAATCCCCACTGAGTGCGATGGTACTTACTCTCAAATAAGTATATGGAATTATAGCATTAATAGTACTATGAAATCATGTTGGGATTTGGTGTGTTTCAAAAACAAGTTCCATACAAACCATTTGCCCCGATATTGATACCATTTATTAACTAAGATGATATACCAGCCTTATGGTGCTTCTGTTCCTTTCCTTTTTTTCTGACAATGTTTGGAATATTTTTTATTTCTCACTGAATTATGTTTAGGTTTTGTAATAATTACAGTGCAATTTTATATTTGTATATAATGTATGCAATGATAAACCATTATTGTTTGCTGTTTTGGAGCTGTAATGTTCTTTCTATAACATGGTGACCACCATTCAGAATTTTAAAATGTGTCCCTCAGTTTTAGAGTTAAAATTGTACAGAATTCATTTCAAGATAATACTTATGTAAAATTAACATGGAACTTGGCCTTGAAAATGTAGATTTGCAAATATGTTGAAGCAGACACAAATTTTGGGACAAAGATTATGTAAAACGAACAGTGCTGGACATTTATTGTCATTACCTGTACCACCATTTCACCTAAAGATACTTATTTTAAACTTTGCCTTTTTGTTTCAATAGGGAAAAGGAACTGTTCCCTTTGATAACAGAAAAGTGAAAAACAGTTCCCTCGGTGTCTCATAAACTACTTAATCCAGGTATCAGCATTTGGGTAAGTATGCCATAATAAACCTCATTTTACATTTCACAACTGGAAGACCATTCAAATACATACAATAGAACAGGGGTCCCCAAACTATTCACCTTGTCAACCTCTTCTTGAAGTTTTAGATTGTCCATTGATTCATAAAATTTATTATATGAAAATAATTTAATAAGTTTTACTTTAACTAATAGTACTATGAATAGTACTAACAACAACACTGACCTTTTGGATAGTTCCTTTGATCTTAAGAGTCAGTATTGTCCACTCTGGAGAATCCTGCTAATGAACATTGGCAATTCTGATTGCCTCAGTATAGCTTTATCTATCTACTCAGACCCAGCACTTCAGATCCTCCACTGAGCCACAGAGTCAATGTCACAAGTTAGTATTTGTGTCACATCTAAAGCCTTGTCTGGAATCAAAATGATGTGGCTAGGTTATAGTTTTTAATTATTTTAAGGTAAGTGTTTCACATGCATAGTTTTGAATGTACTGTATATTTATATGAAATGGGGTTGAATCTGGTAAAGCAAGAAAATAAAGTTAGATTGTATAAAAGAAAGTGTGTGGGTGTTCACTCACCAGTGCTGAGTCACATGTAAAACTATTTCTAGCGATCCAGAATTTAACAAAATGGTATCTCAATTTAGTACATACCCTGAAATTCAGAATAAATAATTAGATGATGGTTCAAGTCATGACATAAGAAACTGTACCTGTCTATATGTGTGAATAGTATAATTGTAAAAAATGCATAAGACCTCTGGGCGGGAGGTCTTTTCTCTAAAGAAATATGAAGGTAAGTAGATAAGAGAATTTGAAATATTGTATTCAGTATGTCCATTCCTCAAATAATAGGACATTTTAGATGAAACTTATATTTTATTATAAAGAAATAGAATTGGAAGGACATGATAGTTTTGTGGTATCAACTGAGCACAGGGAAATAGGGAAACATCTTATGGAGGAGGTTTAGATTCTCTAGAGGTAAACTATGTACAGTGAGACTCCTTCCACATTTTTATTACTAGCTAACTGCAGTCTTTCCAGTTGTATCTCCTTTGCTAGTTCCCTTTTTTTCCCCTTCAGATCCTACACAGTAAGATATGATTATTAGCCAGGAGGCATTAACCATGAAAGGTTATCTTTATATCCTGCCTGGTCATAGTAATACAACTTAACAATACATTGTGTATTGTTTTTCAAAATTTATATTGGATTGTGACAAGCACATAATTTCATAATTTATTTGTTAAATCTGTGTCTTCTGGAGTCATGTGAGATGGGAAGTCATTAACTATTGCACAAGTATGGTTTGGAATGAATGATTGTGAAATTGCTGTTAGTGGTATGAGCTGGATTATCATACCACCTTGATACTTGAAGTTAAAAAGAAATGTTTAAGTAAAATGATTTTTTTCAATCGGGAAATCATGAAGTATTTACTTATTTAATATAGAAAACCAGACACTTTGGTTTAAGTTCAAAACCCCAGTGTGAAATGTGTTTACGGGGCAAATGCTTACATCATATAAAAGATGGATATGTAGCAAGCAACATTATGCCCTGTAGGATTTTCAGCACTTTGATTGTGAGCCCAAATAGATGTGCTGAGTCTTGCTGAAATTATTCTAAAAGATCATGCATTATTCAGTTCACTTGCGGTCAGAGCCAAGAGGTAAAGCCTTGAGCCGTTTTTCTAGAACATTGTTCTTCAGCCTGATAAAAATGGATTTGGAGCAGACGAGGAACGGAGGGTAGGAGAGGAAACGTGTTCAGTAACCGTTTTCATATCGGAAAGAGCACAATCACGGCACTTCCTTAACAATGCCCAGCCCTGTTCATCCTTTCTTGGAATCGGCGTCCTGATTTTTCCGGTACCTCTTTTAAACTAGAGCTTCGTCTACATGCCCCCTGCTGCTTCTAAGCACATCATCTTTATCAGGACAAAGCCCACCAAATGGTTTCACCGGGAACTATATGGGGGGGGGGATCTGTGTGCCATTGCAAAAGGCACACGCTATTGAAACCAACCCAAAGAACAGCCGCATCTAAAATTCAAACAGAGCTTCCAGCTTCTGTCACTGGAGGCAAATACGGAGCCGGGGTAAAAAACGCGCCGTACAGCCTGTCCCAATTAACCCGGTACGCCATTTGCGCAATCTACCCCTCGAGTTGGTTTTCTACGCAGGAGAAAGGAGGTGCTAGTCTTTGTGAATCCGATGCTGCACTGCGGCGCTGCTTCCCGTCAACCAACCTCTCTTCCTCCCCCTCCTTTGCCCTGGACCCACCTCCTTTATTCGTTGTGATTGGCTACTCCCACAAAGTCTCAGCCGGCGATTGGAAGCCGGCTTGTTGAGGAGGGCTTAGCTACACGCTGTGTAATAAAGTTAGTGGGGCTGTCTCAGTACGCATTAGAAGCGGCGGCGAGTTGGTCCGATCTCTATGGAGGTGACGGAAAGAAGTGCTTGGTAGCTGCTGTGGTGATTCAGAGATCCGTCCTGCCGTTCGTTCTCTCCCCCTTCCCTCTCCCAGCCCCGATCCCCGGCTCCCTCTCCCCCTCCCTTCTCTCGCCTCTTCCCAGCCCTCGCCGCCGGTCCTGGGGACGCTGACGAGGCTGTAGGGAAGGTGAGGAAATGACCATCGTTGGCAAAGATGATAATCGGGGCGGAAAGTCTACGGGGCTGGTCCTGCTTGGACGTGGCAGTATTTGAGGCGGGGGGCGAGCAAAGAGGGCTAAGGAAGAATCGGCTGCTGGTATGCAAAATGGCGGCTACCTAAAACCGCCGCCATCTTGTTCGTTTGCAATCTCGGTCTTGCACGTTTGCCGAGCAACAAAATGGCGGCCGGCACCGGTGTTCGTCCAGCCGGTGTCTGAGGGGGAAGAAAGAGGCGGCCGGTTTTGAGTGAAGGTCGTGACTGTGGCACGATCAAGTCCGGTGTCGGGATAGTCCGATGCCTTTTAGCCCTCCCACGCGGCTCGACGAATAGAGAATATACTACTTCTCCCCCGTGGCTCGTATTATTCCATAGGAAAGATAGAAAGAACTGTATTTAGTCTCTCAATGGAACAGTTGTAATCAATTTCGGTTCCACCGCTGGTCCTCTTGCTCCGGAAAAGTTGAAACTATGCCCCATCTCCGTTGCTGAGGCTGAGTAGCCGGCAACTGCGGATCGGGCTGTGAACCGAGAACAAAGGCCGGGCCTATTGCCGGGGTTGCGCCTGAGCCTGGAGTCGGGCGGTGCCCAGCGCGGGTAGGAAGGGATCGAGGATGACCTGGGCAGGATGCTTGAAGCTGGCCACAGCTTGTTCCGAGGATCGGCGGGATTAAACGGAGGGGTTTTCTTGGGTCTTTAGTTGGGCTTCGCCACACCATCTCTCGCCCGCCTTGGAGGCGTATTTTTAAGATTAGATCGGTGGCGGGAATAATAACCGTGGAGGTTGCAGATGTGGTGGGCCTTGGTGGGATTGGACGCCCTTTGTGTTTTGGTTTTACTTCGAAGTCTTCTTAAAGTAGATAAGAGGTGCAATTTAAGTTGGGACACAAATATAGGGATCCTTCCTGGAAAAACGTGTTTGGGTGTTGCTTCCGTTTTTCTTCGCTGCCCTTCGGAATCCTGACTTTTATATATATTATTAGGATACTGCAAGTTACCGGTATTGGATAGAATTTGTCAAGTTACCTACGTTTATCAGGTTTATAAGCACATGTTGGGCAGTACACCGTGGTGTGTGGGTTTTTTTTAATATGGATGGTAGACTGCTTAGATTTTACTTATACACAGCATTTGTTGTGAAATGTTTAAAATTCTATAATAGGTAAGGCTTTCATGTATGCGGAATCAGCAGGAGGCAGGGTTGACTTAAGATGCAGATGAGGAAGAAACTTGGGCTCTGCTGCCAAGTAAAATTCTTGGAAATTCCAGAATGGCAAACTATAAGATTCTAGGAAATGATTATTATTTAGACTCTGAATACCAAAATCTTTGGGAAACTATTTTTGTTTAAATCTGGGGGGGAGTGCTATTAATCAAAAACTTACATTGTTGACTCTTGCCTTCTAGGTTTTGTTTTTCCCTATCCTGTCAATTTATTATTCTTTGGAAGATTCTTCATTGCCAAGCCGCCAAAGTGGAGAGTGCGATTGCAGAAGGGGGTGCTTCTCGTTTCAGGCAAGTAAAGCTTTTTGACAATGAAACACGAGAACATTTTTGTCTGAAGAAAAATTTCTTAGGCTTTTTTTAAGGTTTCTTTCTTTTTGCAGTTAATCACAACTGATGAAATTAAATATTGGTTTACCACGTGTATTCCACTAACAGTTTCTAAGTTTTACAGACCATATATTAAAAGGCAACAAATAAGTATCTTCTGTGTATTTGTTGAGTTTATAGAGACTTTTTAAGAATACGATACTTCACGTGGTTTTAGCTTCATATAAAAGATATTAGTTGATTCAGATCAGATTACCAGAAAATACTAATCTGTGCAGAAGGAAAAAAGAACTAATTATCCAAGGAAGTTTGTGTTCACAAATCAAGTTGTTTACAAAACAGTTCTGGTTAAACTACAAAATTTTGGTTTCCTGCATACAAAACAAAAATTCTTTAGCAGTTATGCTTTATTTATAGTGCTTCTTCAGGCGGAGGAGGAGGTAGGGGTGCGCTTCAGCACTATCCCAAGACTGCCGGCAACAGGTATATTGCATGCAATATTGGCTATTATATGTATTTGTGATGCATTGTTCAATTTGTAATGTTAAATTCCATTGTAAGTAGTAAATGTAAATTGAAAGTCTGTATGAAACCAATCAGTGTTTTGTTCTGTTAACTACTTCATGTCTTAGTATTTTAAGGTTTTTGTCTGGTACTTGTTTACCTCTAATGGGGCATGCATGAGAGCATGCAGAATATCCCAATAGAATGAAATCCAAAGCATTTTGAGTATTCCACAATAGGGAACATTTGGAATTCAAAACAGCTTCCTTATTTCTGTCTTAGGACTGCAAACATAAATGGCTGGTAATCCATTCTGAATCCTATGTACCATCTTAAACTCCAGGAATGCAGCAGTCATTGTCTAATGTAATTTCTGATGCAGGCAAACAATTTCTGAGAGTTAGAGCATCCTGTCCAGCCAATCTGATGACTGAATGTTGGGACAACTGCTGGTTGACTATAGACTGAGGAAAGAGAATTCAGGCAGATCAAAAAAATTAAAGCAGAAGCAGGTTAGCCTTCAAGATCAGTTATTCTAGCAAATCAGCATTTGAGCTAGATTATAGGATGTCACCTATCCTAAAGAGCTTCACAAGAAATTTTGGTTGGAGGACATGTGACACATGTCTAGTCTGAACAGATCTGCACACTGGCCATCCAAACATCTGCCAGTAAAGCAGTATTGAATGTTGTATTTTGTACTTGAACTAAAAGTCTGCAAGTGTCTTCCTTATGCTTTATAGGCCTGTAATTTCTCCTCCCCCCTGCCAGTGTGCCAAGGAAAACCTAATGCTAGAATTAAGCTCTTAGCTGGTACTGGTAGTAATAATGTGTATGCTAAATATTTCAGTACACTACTTGGCTGTACCTAGAGTCTTCCTTCTGAGCCCTCACAATAATGAGAAAGTCTCTTTTCCTTTAGAGGACTGACAGTTAACTTCTGTGTCTAGCATATAAATGGTATTAGTAGAAGGACTGCAGGTAGGGATGATGCTTGCTTTCAGTATGCTTTGCCTTCTTTTGAGTCAAATTTATCCTGGCGTTTATCTTTAGGCATAAGAAAACAAATGGAACATTGCTTACAGAATGGGGTGGAAGATTGTTTATAAAGGCATATCTGAAATTCAGTTCTTAATGTGGATTAGTCAATATCAATTCTGCAAGTCTACTTCTCTGCTTTCCCCAAAGTAGAAATGCATAGATCCTTTGAACATGTAATTAACTATCTTCCCCAGCCTCTTTGACTTGATCCAACCAGTAAAAGCAGAAATGGAATCTCTGGACCTAAATTCCCCATAATTTAGAGGATTAGAAATGCAAATTGTAGAATATTTGAATATTCAAGGACAATTTAACTACTCCATTTTGTTTAATATTTAGAACGAAATGCCAGAACATCATAACACATGAAATGGTCATTCCATAAATGCAATGCTCCAAGCTTGCAATGTTTTAGTTGCTTTAATTCCTTCTTAATTATTTTTTATTTCGTTATGTTTGACATGGCATAGCTCTACCTCTGCTGAGAATTTTTAGCTATAGTTGCTCTTGTAAGAGAATTCTTCAAATGAGTTCAAAGCTCCAAAAATGAGTTCAAAGGTGATTAAATAATGACTATAAAAAAAATCAGGTTATAGTACTAAAATTTCAGGCTTTCTTGAGTGTCCCGATTTGAAAACAAGTTTAAAATTGAGCCTATTGTTTCCAGATTATATGGGAATATACTAGGTTTTAATGAATTAAAATTCTATTTCTAAAGCGAGTTCCTGGGGAAAACCCCAGGGCAAAACGCTCAGAAATGGATTCCTTCACGAAGCACTAGACGAGATGACGACTCCGCAAATGACAAAGAACGACATGATGCAATCTTCAGGAAAGTAAGAGGGTAAGTTTTGAGGTAACCGTTTAATTGTCAGTGGAATTTTATAATCCAAGATGTGATTCACATCTGAGACATAGAATGCATACTTGTTTTCCCAGCCATTTATTTCCAATTGAGATTTTCCTAGTTGCAAAGCCACAATTTTCTAAAGGTGTTCTTGAGTTCTCTTTGAGCATAGAATCTAAGGAGCCTGCATGGTATAGAGAAAAGGTGGGTAGGATATGGAGGGCACATGTTCAGATCATCTCAGCCATGGAAACATAGTGGAGACTTCGGGCCAGTCACCCTATCTATCTAAAAGCTTTATGGAGACACAATGAAAAGATTAATAAATAATGTGGAGGGGGGTGGGTGTTGTAGATCCAGACCATTAGACTATAACTAGTTCAGTCCATATTGAGTTGCTTTTATGGTCTTAAGAATGCTTGATGGCAGTTCTTAAACTGATGGTTCCAGACAGGGAAAAAAAAACACCACATTTTATTAAGCTTCTGCTGTGTTCTGTTCATTTCGTAGATTGTTTTTATGTTGAGTTAGCATAGTCTAGGCCAGGAGAAAGAAATTACTGATTCACTAATGTTGTTGAATTATAGTTCTCAGAATTCTGGTAGATCCACTGGACTCTTGAAACCAATGCCTATATTCAATAACATTTGCTTGTGTGTTTCCTGACTGCCTTGAATCTGGGTCAAGGCTTTGCATTTTTATTCTGTCCTGCATTCTCTTGCTTTTCATTTTGTATTTCACACCCATTGCATTACCTTGTTTATTCAGAGTCTTGATTTTTATGGCATTACCTGTTTTATCTCACACTGTTTAGTCACCCTATCTCTGTTACATTATTCTCCACCCATTTCCCCCCTTTTTGTAGTACCTGTAATTCAGCTCTTATGTCTTGGTTTTATTGGAAGGCTGCTCATACTAGGCATTTCCTGTCTTAATATCTTGCTTTATTTATCTCCTCCCTCCCTCCCCCTTGAGTTCTTCACATCTCAGGATCCATTTTTTTTCCTTTAGTTTAACATTTTTATTTCAGGATCCTTGTTTCTTTGCTTTCCTGTTTTTTGGGGAGCCACTTAGCCTGTACCTAGTGTGTTGCTTTATTTATTGCCAAACCAGTATTTACAATCTGGGCTTTCAAAGTATCTGGTCTGTAATTTAGATTGATTTTGAGTAACCAGTTACACAATTATCCATTTAGTATAAGACTTAATTTCCAACAGATTAAAATTGAAAGCTGCTTGCAGTTTAAGAGTAGTACTAGCAAAAAGATTTTATAAGTTAAACTGCAGTAAACAAGTTAAATCTTGACTAAGAAAAGCCTTGATTTGTTTCCTTTCCTTTAGCATACTAAATAAGCTTACTCCTGAAAAGTTTGACAAGCTATGCCTTGAGCTCCTCAATGTGGGTGTAGAGTCTAAACTCATCCTAAAGGGGATCATACTGCTGGTAAGATAACATACATTTATTAGAAAAATGCTGTTTAATAAAATTTATATTATGTATGCAGAAATGATTGTTTTAAGGTTCTTAAAATGTACAGCTTGCAAGTTGTTTACGGTGAACATGGATATTATAGGAGTTGTGTTCTAGAACAGCAACTTAGAGAATGGATTATTCTCAAATTATCTACTGTGTAGTGGCACTGTTTCCTATGTATGCTTATAAGATTACATATAAATTAGTTGAGCTTTTTCCTACCTTACTAGTGCAAGAGAATACTGTCTTGTAGCAAATAATATGGCTGTGGTGTGGCCTGAGGGAAAACACTGAGCTGGTGTGTTTCAGATGTTGTGGTTGTTCAGATAACCATCAACCAGATTCCAAGAGTAGAAATCAAGCATGGAAATATAGCTTACCTTCCACTATTGTGTCAGTTAAAATACATTAGATTTTGTTTATTGGACATTGATATTTGGTAGATTAATGAAATTGCCCCATTACTTCATTGTTTAGAGGAAGAGCAAGGTAGGGAATACAATTACACTATAGCTGGCTGGGGAATTCTGGGAGTTGAAGTCCACAAGTCTTAAAGTTGACAAGTTTGGACATCCCTGCACTATAGTTGCACTACTGCATAATTGTCATGGTGAATTTCTGAAGCATCAATATAGCTGCATAGGGTTAAGTAAGATCATTTAAAAGTGCAGGTTTTAAATATTAAACAAACTTCCATATAATTGATGAAGTCTCTGCTCTCAGATCGTAGACAAAGCCCTTGAAGAGCCAAAGTATAGCTCGCTATATGCTCAACTATGTCTGCGACTGGCAGAAGATGCACCCAACTTTGATGGCCCATCCGCAGAGAGTCATCCAGGACAGAAGCAAAGCACAGTGAGTACAATTTTCTTTTGGACTAAAGCTATTATGAGAATTAGTATTTTAAAAAGACAAGACATTAACATGTTTTGCGTTTTAAATCCTAGACATTCAGACGCCTCTTAATTTCTAAACTTCAAGATGAATTTGAAAACCGAACCAGAAATGTTGATAGTAAGTTTTCAAAATACTGTGTTTCTTTATTTGCTTGTTTTTTTGTCATAAAAGTGGAACAATGTCTAAAACTTCTCTCGATTTTCAGTCTATGATAAGCAAGATGGCCCCCTCCTCCCAGAGGAGGAGGAACAGAGAGCTATTGCTAAGATCAAGATGCTGGGAAACATCAAATTCATTGGAGAACTTGGCAAGCTTGATCTTATTCATGAATCTATCCTTCATAAGTGCATCAAAACAGTAAGTGGTTTTTTATCTTTACTATGAAAATTTGATGACATAGCTAGTAATGTGCTTTGGGGAAAAAAGTATCTGCTAGTGACTACATGGTGGGCAAACACTGTTAGCAATAAATTTCCTAAAATAAAAATTGTTCTTCCTTTTTACACATTGGCTAACACCTTAAGGAAATCTATTAGATCTGCTTGAGAAGTCTGGATGAAAAATTCTAGGTCATATTATCACCAATGTAAAGCACTAACCAGAACT
>JAOYMU010000001.1:74825896-74837003 GCA_025802295.1 Psammodynastes pulverulentus | reverse complement strand
CCTCGGAGTTTCCAGTGTCCTATGAGCAAGATTATGAGATATGAGGGCATAAACAAGAGCTGTTGAAGTAATTTCAGTTGCTGGATGGAAATATAAAAAGCCATTATAAACTTGTAACAAATTGTTTTCTCAAAAATATTGTTGCTATAACTTAGCACTGCTTGTAAATAACATGCAATTCTGCTTTGGCGAGTTTTCACTGCTACCATAATAGAACTATACTCCAGATTTCTAATACCCAGCTTCTTTTCACAGATTAGTCTGAGACCTGCTCAGTGTTTTGTAGTAAACAAAAACCAAGTGCCAAAGCTTCAGCCCCAGATAACTATGATTCCTCCCAGTGCACAGCCACAACGTACTCAGACACCACCTCTGGGACAGGTAAATGTTTCTCTAACATTTTTAATCAAAGATTTATTGATTATATTCATTATACAGGTTGCATTCTAGAAAGCATATGCATTTTTAAGGTATTAAAATAACGGGGAGGGAACAACTTAGACTGTAGCCTAATTTCTATTGTGATTGCATATCTGAGAATATTGTGTCCTATAGAGGCACTTCGGAGCATTGCAGCACATGTCTCCAGTAAGTCATTTTCTTCTATTTAAGAGTTCAGAAGAAGAAATGCTTAGCAAGATCCTGGAATTCCACAATATTTGCTTGTTTGGGAGTTAAATCCAGGTAAACAGTGAGATTTGATTGAGACAACTTAAGTCATAGTGTCTTTTCACAATATATATGCTTAAGGGTGATCGTGAAAGTGAAAGCCTTTGCTAGGCTCTTCCAGGATGCGATTTTTGTGAATTTGCAACAGTGCCATGGAGTTCTACTAATTAAGGCTTGGTTAAAAGAATGCTTAAAATGGCAGTTTGAAACTAGCAAATATTTAAGATTCATGCATTACTGTTTATAAATATACCTCTAAACTTCTGGTGTTTTATGTTTTTTAAGCCACCTCAACTTGGTCTCAAAACAAATCCGCCACTTATTCAGGAGAAGCCTGCAAAGACAAGTAAAAAGCCACCACCTTCTAAGGAAGAGCTGCTCAAGTTAACAGTAAGTTTATTTAGTCTTGTCTCAAACTACAGTATGTGATAACTGTAAAGAATTAGAGAGAGAGAGAGAGAAACCCTTTTCCTCCTTTTTTAGGAAACTGTTGTGACTGAATATTTGAACAATGGAAACGCCAATGATGCTGTCAACAGTGTGAGAGAAATGAGGGCACCAAAACATTTTATTTCTGAGATGCTGAGCAAAATAGTACTTCAGTCACTAGATCGATCGGATGAAGATAAAGAAAAAGCAAGTGCATTAATCAATTTACTTAAACAGGAAGCGATAGCTACTAGTGACAACTTCATGCAGGTAATGCATAGATTCATAAATACACTTTGATGTCTTTGCATGGTTTGTTGTCAGAACAAGACATGAGAGAATATAATTAATGCTAGTAAACTTCTTTTTTCAGGCATTCCTAAATGTATTGGACCAGTGCCCTAAACTAGAGGTGGACATCCCTCTGGTAAAATCCTATCTAGCACAGTTTGCAGCTCGTGCCATAATTTCAGAACTCGTGAGCATCTCTGAACTAGCACAACCATTGGAAAGTGGCACCCATTTTCCCCTCTTCCTACTTTGCCTTCAGCAGTTAGCCAAGCTGCAGGATCGAGAATGGCTAACCGACCTTTTCCAACAGAGCAAAGTGAACATGCAAAAGATGCTGCCAGGTAAGGAATGAGGACACTGGTATAGAGAGGGAAATGGGAAGTAGAGGGGTAACTATAATAAACATCTAGTTAGAAAATGTGATTAAATAATACCGAGTTTTGAAAACGTAAGCTAAAGAGTGAATATGTAGTATATTAAGTTGGCAAGTTCAAAAGAATATTTGGGACAGTTTTGTATATTTATATTTCTATATGTTACAGAGATTGACCAGAATAAGGATCGTATGCTGGAGATATTGGAAGGGAAAGGACTTAGCTTCTTGTTTCCACTTCTGAAACTGGAAAAGGAGCTACTGAAGCAAATTAAGTTGGACCCATCCCCTCAAGCAATCTATAAATGGATTAAAGACAACATTTCACCAAAACTACATGTAGATAAGGGATTTGTTAATATTTTGATGACCAGGTGAGAAATGCAGCTGAAACTAGTTTGTTGCATGTCATGCATGAGCTAAAGATACTATAATATAAGCTGATTATAGTAATGGTGGGGTTATTTCATTATTCTATTATCTATATGTGCTGAGCAAATAAAAATCTTTGCTTTTCTGTTGCTTTACATGGATGAGTTTGTTAAATAATTTACACCATTTCCTTCCAATTCTTTTAGTTTCTTGCAGTATATTTCTAGTGAAGTAAATCCACCTAATGATGAACCAGATTCTTCATCTGCTCCTTCTAAAGAACAGTTGGAGCAAGAAAAACAGCTGCTTCTTTCCTTTAAGCCAGTTATGCAGAAATTCCTTCATGACCATGTTGATCTACAAGTGAGTGCCCTGTATGCACTCCAAGTGCACTGCTACAACAACAATTTTCCAAAAGGTAAAAATAAAACCTTTTGCCTCTCCCTCTTTCGTGTGTATTTGATATCAGGATGAGAGGGAATTTTAGCCAAATGTTCCTATTATCATACAGCTAGAGAAATGCTTGTATAAGTTGGTGTAAGGTTTGCTTACCACTTTCTGTGGAACTAAGTGAAATGACTGAATAGTAAATTTTAGTGCCACTGATGCTAAAGAAATGGCTACCTTAAAATCGTGATGCTTTAAAAGATCTGAGTGAAAAAACAAAATCTTTCTTACAGGCATGTTGCTGCGCTTCTTTGTGCATTTCTATGATATGGAAATCATTGAAGAAGAAGCTTTTCTGGCATGGAAAGAAGATATTACTCAAGAGTTTCCAGGGAAAGGCAAAGCTTTGTTCCAGGTGAATTATTTCACTATATATTTAAGTTTTAAGCAAAACAGTTACCTCTTTGTACTTGTAGATTCATTAGGGGAAAACATAGAATATACTGTTAAAAAAATCAGATTTCTATAAAGTTTAAAATTGGAGCCACGAGAATATGCCTCATGTTTTCAATAATTTTTATATTCTTAATAAATTATTATGTATGGGTTTCGTATGTAGTTAATTCCCGGATACATTTTGACTTCATTTCTTCCTTTATCTCATTCTAATAATAGTGTTTGGATTTAATTGCAGGTGAACCAGTGGTTGACCTGGCTGGAAACAGCAGAGGAAGAAGAATCTGAAGAAGATGCTGATTAAACCAGCCAAAGCCTTAAATTGTGCAAACATACTGTTGCTATGATGTAACTGCATTTGACCTAACCACTGCGAAAACTCATTCCGCTGTAATGTTTTCACAATATTTAAAGCAGTAGCGGGTCAGTAGGACTTGTTTCTGCATAAGGGTTTTTGTAGTATGTCTTAATCATAGTCTACCATAAAAATATTTTAGAATATCTTTAATGTTTAGATAACAGTGTATTAGCAGCATGCAATAATTACATCATAAGTTCAGAAGCAGTCTGTGTAAGGATCTTCTTTGATGCCAGTTACCATAGGCTGTTCGTTAGAAATCTGAATAGCAACACTGAATACTGTAGAAATGCACTTTGCTCAGTGTAATACTTGAGTTGTTGCAATATTTGATTATCCATTTGGTTGTTACAGAGAATCCTTAACTGTAATTGATGGTGGTTGCCGTAATAGTATATTGCCTGTATTTCTACCTCTAGTAATGGGCTTTATGTGCTAGATTTTAATATCCTTGAGCCTGGGCAAGTGCACAAGTCTTTTAAAAAGAAACATGGTTTACTTGCACAAAAATGATCAGTTTGAAGAGGTGGATAGTGCCCTTGGAAGTGGTCTTTGTGGGTATGAAATAAAATGGTGAGAAACTGAATTGGTCCCTATGATAGTATTGGAATTAAGTCTACTTAATTTATCAAGACATGTTCATGCCCTGATTTTATATACTTGTATCTATCAATAAACATTGTGATACTTGAATGTTTGTTGAAATGGCTGCTCTTTATATTTTCTTTGAAAATAGATTTCTGAAGCAGAAATTGCGTGAATTTCCCTCAATCCCATTTAATTAGGTATATCTTGTAAAGTTTCTAGAGAGGGCAGCCCTGTTTCATTTTTTCCCAATTGTGAATCATAAAATCACTTGTCATTGATTCATATGTCAGAATCATGATACTGTTTGAGATCCATGTAACACTAACTTTGGTGGAAGTGCTTGATATTTTTTGAGTTCTTTATGACATCTTCTAAACCAGGGTAAGACAACTGAAAGAGCCAAGTGTTGAAAAGGTAAATTGGTAAGATTAGTTGTTTCCTACAGTCCTAAAAATGTATTTTTTAAATATTCCCAGAAATTCTGGGAATTCAAGTTCAGTACATCTGGAAAAAAAAGGCTTGACCATTCAGCATTACAATTCTGCAATCATGATTTTATGAATTGTAAGCCTCAGACAGCAATATTAACATTGCATTTTTTTCTAAAATTTATAAAAACTATCTGAAGAACTAACTTGAAATGGTAAATAGCTTGCTATTTTCAGATCCAAATAATTAAAATTCAATGCCATATTGTTTTGTTTATATTACCTTAAAAGAAAAGTGTTGTGTTCCCTTTACATATGTTTCAACATTTGAAAGAGTGTTGGTTATTATGCTGAGAAAAAAAATACAAAAGAAAGGGAAGCTAAAATGACATGTGTATTGAAAGTCCTTTCCTACTCTAATGGACAGGGAGTTTGGGGGGGGGGGGGATGGGACAAAGTAAAGTTATATAATCTTCCTAAAATTTAGAAAACTTGCCTCATAGCTCTAGTATTTGACAACACTGGAATCAATAGGTTAGTGCCAAAATGGAGCAGGACTACATAGATTATTATATACTTAACATTGAAGTATTAGCCTTGGTTGATATAAATGTATTCTTAGCTAACCATTTGACTTTCTATGGACAAATACTGTATTATCCCAATATATTTTTCTGAATATAATTACTTCTCTACTCTGCCTGTCATAAGCTGCTTTGAATGTTTGATTAGATCTATCCCCCCTTTAAAAAAAGAAACTGGACAGCATTTTCCAGAGTCCAAAACACCCACAATATTCCAAATGGCTTTTTTATTAAAGCAGTATTTTTCAATTACACATTGATATCCAACAGATAGTCTTGCACTTGCAGTATGTAAATTCCAGGCTCATAGGTATCAAGGTGGAAGGAGAGTTTATGGCATTTTTAGCCTTTACTGACCTTGGATTCAGTGTTGCTATCATCAAAATACTCTGGAGAAAATAATTACATCTATAACCTAAAGTTGGGTGGCAGTTAAACTCATCTTTAAAGTTTGTTACTAATGAAGAGGAATTGGTATAGTGTATGCTGCTTTCGCCCTTATTTTTACAGGCACTATTAAGTTACTATCTTAAATGTTCTGTAGTTGGTTATTATGGCTTAGTTAATACACTTAGCCATGGCTCATTCAGAAACCCTAAAAAATAGTTTGGATTTACCTGATATGCAAAATCCAAACTAAATAATGGATTAACACAATCTACTGTACTTTTGTCTGTAGTTAACTCTTGTTCTTCCAAGCCTCTACCAGCTCCATTTTACAGAATATGGTCTAATATATGTAGAAACCTTACAAAAGCAGAATAACCTGTATATTACTTGGATAATATAAGGCATTAGTTATAATTTTTTTTTACATGAAAGAGTGTGTTTTTGTTTATGTTTTTGCCATCTTTGTGATTCATATTCTTGTAATTATTGGCTATGAAATAAACAGTTGTATCAGTGATACAAGTAATTCAGTCAGATCTCAAGAGACCTGACAATTTTTTTTTGAACTGTAGGTTTGAGAATAAGAATTGTACCCATGTGGATATTGAATAAACTAGAATAGGCGTATGCACAAGTGGTATGGAAGATGGGTTTGAGTCCATGCAAAAAACATGCATGCTGGGATTTTGGGCAGGATTATTTAGTAAAGATTATGATCCAATAATTTGGTTCTGGCTTCTACCTGAGAAAAATCTTCAGTGGAAATAGAGCAAGGCTGATGCACCTTTAGCCCGAACACATATTCCAAGTGCATTTCCAGGCCCAGCAAGTTTTGGTCCAGGAAGAAGTCACCTGATACTGCCTCTTATGCACCATTTGATGTGCAGAATGTAAATTTATACACAAGTTTAGTATGGGCAAATTGCAATCTGGTAATTTAAAAGTAGGAACAATACTTCTGAAAGTAAATCCTTTCTAAACCTGATTATGTCAGTGACTTCCTTAATTATAATTAAGACGTTTTAACTTAAAATGGAAATCACTACTATTTGGCTCAGGTCAGATCTGGCAGTACTAATTGCTAATTCAGCTTTTATTATAGATTGGACTTGGCCACTTTTTGTAGCCCATTGAAATTCACTAAGTAAGGTATATCAAAATACATCTGAGATTCATAAAATGTGATTTGTTGAAGAGCAAAACCATGGGATGCTATTACCGAGTGTCGCAAGAAGGAATATAAATGGAAAGAAAAAAAGTCTAAAAGAAAGAATGTTAGGACAGACTAATTTCCCTCCAGTATTTTGAACCACAATCCCTATCCATCTTTCAGATACCTTATAATGGTGGTTTTTAAAGCATACTGTCTATCAATCAACTTTTAGCACTAATGTGCAACATAAAATTACAATGTGAAAACACACCCAAATCATAGGATTGTGAGATTTTTACTGTATTGTATGATTTGCAGTGTCAAGTATTATTAAATTAGCAAACCATCCAAAGTCATTTCAAAAGTATAAGGACTTTTGCCAAGTTGAAGTGCTATCCACAAGTCTTGGAACTGAATATGCATCAGTTGTGCTGCCCACAATGGCACATTTTGCTACAGGAACAAGGCTGTCTTTTTCATCTTCATTCTAGGCCAATCAAGGAAATAATTAGTGGATAGCCCCAGCTTTTGTTTCACTCATGCCAAACGTCCCCTGCCAGAGAGAAAGCTACCAGCAATCACTCCCTCTACAAAGTAAGATATGGGGTGAATTTGGATCACTTAGAAGAGTTGCCCAACAGATGTTTTATAGGCTCTAAAGGGAACATGAGATCAAGTTGGATGAAGCTCTCAATGATTCTGTTTCAGCATCCTACCCCACCTGTCAGTTGGACTATTTCTGAATACAATCACTGCACTCTTCTAAAATTGCACAACACAAGTTCAAAAATAGCCTTGGCGGACAAAAGGCCCAAAGAGTTTGTGTTGGGTGAAATGGGTTGATCAATAACAAGCTAACTTCATTGTTTCAAGGGATAAAGATACTGGCAGAGAACAACTGAAATCTGTTCTAACCTTGTGCAAAAACCAGAAATAGCCAGGACATAGCCCTGGAGAACATAGCTTCAGAGCAGAATTTTGGAATTAGACCATTCTTATTGACATCTAAGTGCTGTCAAAGCAGGCAGGAAAAAGGTATACAAAATGGCTTATACGTACCTAAGAGTGATACAAGTAATCATGTGTATTGCACAAAGTAACACAAGTGGATAACATTATGCACAAGTTCTTGGAAGTAATAAAAGGACTATGGGTGCATTACAGCAGCGCCTGCATTTTCTGTGTTGCATGAGAAAAGTACATCTTCCTCTGTCTTTCCCACTTTCTATAAGAGGGACGATCAAGAGCATCCTATCATACTGCATTACTGCCTGGTTTGGAAGCATTACTGCTTCGGACAGAAAGGCGGTGCAGAGTGGCGAGGGTGGCAAAAAAGATTATTGCTAGTTCGCTTCCTTCTATCCAACACATAGCATATAAGCGATGCTTGAGCAAGGTCCTCAGGATTATCTGGGACGCTACACATCCTCTTCGCGGCCTGTTTTCCTTGTTACCTTCTGGGGGGGAGGCTTCGTGGTATCTGAAGCAGAACATCCAGATTCAGTCACAGTTTTGTTCCATATAGCATCAACCTTGTGAACTCTCCCAAGTTTCCTCTTTCCGCTCTATTCAAAATGGACAGTGATGAATGTATATATGTATGGGTGTAATTATATATACATAGCTATGTATATGTGTGTTGTGTATAGGTATGGGTAGATATATACTTCCTTTTGAGAGCAGGCAACAGAATTTCATTCTTGATTTGTGCCAGTGTGTGCTCACAGTCAAAAATAACAAGGTAATCTTAATCTTGATTTTAATTATGAGTTCCATTGTTTAGGGAGCTACATTTGGTGGGTCATAAGCCATGGGCCTTTTCTTCACATTGTGGGTTCTCACCTCAGAAATGAGGTCAGTCTCATTACTGCCAAACTCTCAAAAGTGCCTTGAAGACCTGCCTATGCCAGCAGGCTGAGAATCCAGCAGGACAGATACACTCATGCAGTGACTCTACTAGTATTAATATCCCACTATCTTACTTTCTTTTCCTGTTTTGGTTTTATGGTTTTAATGCTTTTTCAGTTATTATTACATAATGTTTTATATACAGTATAATGTTTCATTGGATTGCTGTATGCCACCCAGTGCTGTGGTTCACCAGCAGCAGGTGCAGATGGCAGAGGTCTCTGACAGCAAGGACGAAGGGGTACCAGTCAGGGAGCCTGGACAGGACTTGGACGAGGGTCCTGGACAATCAGAGAGTGGGGTGCTGCCGTCGGAGCCATTGGAGTCTGGCAGCAGTGATGCAGAGGACCCCAGGGAGCCTGTGGTGTGGCTTGGTGGGCGTGGCAGGGGAAGGATACTGTAAAATCTCCATTCCCTCCACACTCCTGGGGGAAGGTTATCACCGGTTCTCTGAACTACTCAAAATTTCTGCTACTGGTTCTCCAGAACTGGTCAGAACCTGATGAATACCACTTCTGCAAATGCTTCTGCAGAAGCCAGGGGCCTAGTTTCTCCTATATGACCATAAAGTATTTCCTAATTTGCTATGGAGGACATCTCCCAGCAAAGCAGGAACAACTAGCCTCCAGGAGTTGTGACTACTCCAACCCTGGAAGTTTTAAATAAGAGATTGGACAACCATTTGTCTGAAATGGTATAGGTTCTCCCACTTGACCATGGGGTTGAACTAGAAGTCCTCCAAGGTCCCTTCCAACTCTGTTATTCTGCTACCTAATCATTAATGTGCCCTTTCCTGGCCTTACACGATAGCCATGCAATCCTAGGGAAATAAATATTTGAGCCAAGCAAGTGGCAACACGAGTATGAAGAACTCTCTCCTGAATAGAACCAGCCCATCCTGTAATGCTTAAGACCTCCTTCTATGAAAGGGGGCCAGAGGATATCCTTCTCAAGAATGGCCTTGGTATCTTGAAACAGCCTCTCCTCTGTGGTTAAGTTGGCCTCCTCGTGATGGGCTCTTCAGACGGTGTTGAGGAGAGCACTCTGACTTTTCTGTTTTCAGGAAGAATTATATTTTCCATGTCAATTGTGATGGTTGGGATTCAAAGAAGGGCATTTATGATGGGTTCGTTTATGTTTTTGACTTGTAAACCATCCTCTGTCGATCCAATTGGACGGTACTGTATTTGTGCATTTATTTCATAATCGTTATTATCGCAGTATTAAAATGGCATGTTTTTCTTTTCTTTTTATTCATCCCAAATGCAGTCATGTCATAAATGCTTCATAATGTAAAAACAAGTAAAAAAATTGTTTAATTTCAAATATTTTATGATAAATACAAAGCTGATTCTTTCAACTTCGTAATAGTTGCATGAAGGAATAACATAGTGTGGCCTTTTTCTCACATGGGCTGCTTGCCTCATTTCACAGGATGAAACTGGGTTAATGCAGCAGCATCAAAAGGATATATGTAAATAATAGCATAGAAGAACTGAGATCCCATTCAGTTGCTTAAGAAGGCCTCTTGGACAATTTTAGCTAGAGGGGTATTAGAAGGAAGCAAATGAAACTGACAGCTCCCTTTTAAATGTCTATAAATTGGATAACAAGTTATAGAGATTGTCTGTGAAATTACAGACCTAAAGCATACATTATTGCTAATCAATTGTTTGGTGATAAGTGTGGAGGAGAAAGGAAGTAATTTCTATTGTTATCTTCCATCTCTCTGGTCAACCTGCTTGCTTTGGCTAACTAATTATTATTGATCTGTCTGATAAATGAATGGAAAGACATGGCTGAATCAGGGTCATGGAAACAGAGGTAAAGACCTAAACTGGCATTAGCAAATCTATAGATTTAGTACATCTATTATAGCAGTGAGCTTCTTGTTAAAGAGACACTAATTTACCCATAATATTTTTGTTGGCCAGTGGTCAGATGGCATAAGAAATGTCCCCTGTTGTTAGAGAATTAAGAAGTAACTATGATCTGTGTAAACAACAAAGAGGAACATTTTCCTATTGGATTTATTTATATCAGCAATATCTTTTCTATCCTGCTCTATGGAGTGGAGAGTTGGCCTATGACAGAAAGCCATTTGAAGAGACTAGAAGCATTTGAAATAAAATGGATTTACAGGCAGCTGTTACATATAAGAGTTGACAAAATCAGAAATGATAAGCCACCTGGGAAAGCCAAGGGAAATCATCAAAACCACAAAAAAGCGAAAGTTAGAATATTTTGGACATGTGATGCAACATCCAGAAAAATACGGCATGCTTTACTTAATCCTCCAAGGAAAGATTGAAGGCAAATGAGGTCCAGGCAGAAGAACATCATGGCTTCAAAATCTATGGGACTGATCTGGACAACAGCACTTTTTCGTGCAGCTGTTGATAAAAATAGGATCGCCAACGTCGGATGACGGATATGGCACAAGAAGATGATCAGCAATAGAACCTTCCTGTATTTGGAGGGTCTGTATTCTGTTCTTTTTCTCTTGCCTGTATATTACAGTATATGGGCAGTGGTGGGATTCAAATAATTTAACAACCAGTTCTCTGCTGTAATCACCAGCTGGGTAAGCGTGGCTGGGTGATCATGTGACTGGGTAGAGCTCAAGCGACAGTAAGTCTGGGCATACTGCCAAGAAGCTTTAGCTGTTATATGGGTTAACCAAGAGGCAGTTTCTGTAAGCAGGGCAATAAAGATTAGGCT
>JAOYMU010000001.1:74809264-74825796 GCA_025802295.1 Psammodynastes pulverulentus | reverse complement strand
GCAGGGCAATAAAGATTAGGCTAGAAACAACACCAGAATGTTTCCTTCCTGCCTTCCTTACAAGATTAGCCCTGTAACGGGGGGAAAAACAAATGGACGTTTCTTCCAACAACTGGTTCTCCAAACTGCTTAGAAAGTTAACAACCGGTTCTTGCGAATAGGTGAGAACCTGTTGAATCCCACCACTGTATACTGGCAAAAAAGCAATAAAATAAAATGAAAAGTCCAGGGGAGCAGAGAACATTTGGCTCAATTGATTGACAAGTCACTTTTTAAAGCAACAATATGTTTTCCCTATATTTTGGCAAGGTTTTGCATAACATATTGTACCTCATTTAAATTCCGGTGTGTGAACTTTTGTCTTACTGAATTACAGAAATAAAACGCTAGCTACACAAGGTAAAAGATGAGGATTTTTTTTTGTTTCCAGGTGATGGTCTTAATGAAGACCATAAAAATAACACACCAAATGAGAAAAAGAAAATGGCACTTTAACCATACAACAATAATGGATGATCGGGCTCTTATGTTCTATCTGTCTTAAATAACTTTAGCAATATTAATGCAATGGCTGCTCTCTGGCCTGAATAGTGGCTTTCTCTTGGTTCTGCACATATCAGTATGTTCCATAATAAGCGCTTAACTTGCTGATCCCATCATATAGCAATAGCACTAAAGACTTATATACCACTTCAAGTATTTTTATTACAGCCCTTTCTAAGCGGTTTAGAGAGTCAGCATATTGCCCCCAACAATCTGGGTCCTCATTTTATCGACTTCAGAAGGATGGAAGGCTGAGTCAACCTTGAGCCTAGTGAGATTTGAACTCCTGGCAGTGGCCAGTTAGCCTATAATAATGCACTACTGTGCCACCACAGCTCCCTAATTATATATTATATAGAGCCACCATAAGAGCCACAACTACTCTTAAGAATCAACAAAATGTTCATTTGCTCAGTCCTCTGAAACATGTGTTCCATACCCCCCTAGAGCAACCCATGTTAATCTGCCACATTCAATGGAAACTATTCCAGAATAATTGAATTTCATTTGAGAATGAATTGCATTATGGACAGGAAATGCATATGGACAGCCCCGTTAATTTATATAGCATCATCTTCATTTTGATAGCTAAATTATATTATGTATCCTCGTCTACTTTGTAGCCTAAAATATTGCTGCTTCATGGAAGTTTCTGTTCTATTCAAGAACTAATCCCTAACAATTGTAATAATGTTAACTTCCATTTCCTTAATTCTCTGCTAACAGTCAACGGTTGTGTTGGACAGGAGTTAAGGAAGCTGAAGTCTAGTATATTTGGCAAGAGGTGAAGGAGGGGAAAATTGATCAGTGTAGCCCTTGGCAGCATTTCCTAAGCAAAAATAACTACTCTCTCCCAAAGAATGAAGACTTTGAACTAGAACAAGAAAAATAATTATGCGAAAGAGCTTAAAGGCTTTTTTCCAAAAGGCAACTGGACTTTCTTGGTTTTTTTTTTTTCCTTGAAAATATTTTGCTTTTCATCTCCAAGAACCTTCTTCAGTTCATCCAAGCTTCTCAACCAGGCTTCTTGGATGCAAAGCATTTTCAAGGAAAAAATGAAGCGGCAAGCATTTCAACAATAAGTTTGGCCTTCCTTATAATGCTGAACTTGACACAGCCTCTCCCTTTCTGTTGGTGGACTTTGGTATAACTTACTTTGTAGGTTAACTTTATGGAATGAGAATGAAAAAATTCCCACTCAACAGATTTTGCTGAACCACAATTCCTAACAGCCATAGTTGGCATGGTCAATCATGATTTTTTAATCTTACATCCTTATAAATATCAGGGGCCAAACTCACTGCAGAGAATAGCCAGAATATATCATATCGGTCACCACATTATCACTCTTTAAGGAAAATGTGAACCAAGTAATCTGATAATGTATATTTTTACATAGCGTTTACCTGTTTCTTCATCTCTTAGTTCATTTGATCAAATCATTCCCATATTTCTGGTTTACTATTGCTGGCTAACAACAAATGAAAAATACTTCTTTTAGGGCTCCTTAAAATCATTCAAGAAAGCTACATGCCAGGTTTTAGTTTTTTTCATGTAAGATATCAATATCAAAAACTGGTCTGTTATCATTTAAATCAAAACATACAGGCTACTAAAATACAGCAGACCTTACGTGGCATTGCTGCTTGTTAAATATTCTCGGCAACTGGAGTTTGAACAGAAATAATTGCAACCTTGACTAACAACTGATTGCTTAGGAAGTTTTAGAGGATTACTTATGACTCGGATTTGAGGTTCTGACGGTTGCCTCCTCCTCCTCATGGCCATGAGCAAAATCGGCCCATAGCAAACCTTTAGCAAAGTTTGCTAAATGACCACTGCAAAAAAGGTTGTAAAATCAGGTCAATCATGTAGGTGACCCAATGTATGACTGTCAAGACATACAACTGTAGTGGGCATTATCATCATAACTTGAGAACTACTTTTACTGAACTACAGCTTTCAGCTGTCCTAGCAGAATGGGAGACAACCTATATATCATGTGGCTCAGAAGGTATCTGCAGACCAGTAACATCCTGGACATAAATAGTTTCAATTCCTCCCCTTGCAATGCTACTCTAGGGCACTGCATGCCAAAACTAGACCCAGGGAGTTTTTTTCCTCCATGCCATCACTCTGCTGAACATCTAATTCGTGCAGTGCTGTCTAATGTGTATCCCAAAGGTGCTTTTTCAAAAGGCAAATGGACTTTTGCTTTTCTTGAAAAAGCATCTTTGGGACAACCATGACTTGGATGACCGAGAATATCCACAGAGGACTAATCTCTATTATATTTATCCATGTAGTGTGGTTGTAGTAGTATTATTTATCCTTATTATCTTCTTCACTCCCCCCTTTTATTGGTATTATTATTATGACTACTATTCTGTTGCTTTGCAAGTACACTGAGTGCTTTTGTACCGGAGACAAATTCCTTGTGTGTCGAATGACACATGGCCAAATAAAAATTAAATTCAAGTCAATAGTTCCTAATAGGAAGTGATGGGAATTGTAGTTTGAGTTTTATCTGTTCATTTGCACCCTTTATATCTCTGACAGAGGTGTGGATTGGAAATGGGCATTCGAGGAATATTTTGTAGGTAGTTTATAATTTGAAATTAAATCCCACAGATGCCCAAATCCAATTTTTCAGGATTACCATAATACAATCCTCTAGCAAAATGCTAATACTGAACTCAAATGGATTTATTTCGGAAAACAGAATTGTCAAAAGCCGTAATAAAATGGACCACTCTGAACAGATGATAATGACTATTACATGCCACAAGCAGATCATTTTATTCCAGGAGGGCTCTTGTACAATATTGCAATTTGGCCACATTACAAAGCTATAATTTATTTATGTATCTGTAGCAATTTTCAAATAAAAAAAACACTTTTAAAATTTAGAATTTTACTACAAGAGGTATGTACATAACAAAAAGAGCTTGCTATCCAGAATGACAGCTTGTAGACCCATTTTTTACACCACTTCAGAAAGTACCGGAACATCTAGCAAGACCAGGCAAGGCAGGACGAGCTACAGTCTTCCACACAAATCAGAGGGTTTCAAGGCATTTACCTCAGGTGGTTCAAGCGAGCATAACTGGATGCAACGTTACCATTCATCTTCAGAGCATACGGTATGTACATTTCAACAAAATAAACTTTTAAACGCCCTATTTTATTTTATTAAATTTATATGCCACCCATCTCCCTGATAAGGCGTCTCAGAGCGGCCTACAGAACATAAATATGCAGCTTACTTACTGCCAAATGTGGTACTTGAGTAGCTCACGTACGCTAAAGGAACACTAGGCTCTAGTGAATGGGTAGTTCAGTAGAAAAATGTTGTAGGAAAAGTTTCAAGACTTTCTTCCTAAAGTATAGCTAGGCTTGTTTTAAAATCAATTTTGAGATATAAATGATGGTTGTCTATCCTTCTCGTTAGGCTCAGAGGGATATGTATTTACAAAGGAGTTTATAAGAACCGGGCTGCAGCTGGCACTTAATCACTATCATCGGATCCACGATATGAGCCTCGTTCGGAAGCCTCGTTGTTGGAAGCCTCTGGCTCAGACTCATTAGCTGAGCCCTCATTCTCAGAGACTCTCTCTGAATCTCTGTCAGAATCAGGACTGCGGGAAGCTGGGCGAGATTCGTTCTCAGAACCACCAGACTGACTTCTTCCTGACTGCACAGACTCATTATCTGACTGCTCCGAATCGGACTGTCTTCTCTTTCTCACTGAACCATCGCTGTCTGAGTCGTCATCCGAAGGGCGGACACTGGATCGCCTGGGACTGCCTCCCTCGCTGCCAGACTTGTTACTGTTGTCCATATCACTGTCAGACACAGCATTTTTGTTACGCTGCTGCTCGGCATCATCTGAGTCACTGTTGCTGTTCCTGGCATTGCTGTTCAAGCAAAGAAGAGAAAATAAAATGCAAACATCTGAAGCAGAACATTAAGCTGTATAAGAAATACTACATGTTCCTGGGAGTTATGATAATTTTGTCCAGCATAATAGATGAAGAAAAATTAGATGAAATATCATTTGTGAGAATTTGTTATTGTTTATGAAAGGTGCATTGAGACTGTCCTTAAGCTGTTACCTCTATAGTTTTTGAGATGTCAGCTTACACCTTTTCATATGATTTTGTAGCCAGGAAAGTACTGATTAACCACATTTATACATTTTCGGGAAGTTTAACTACACATAATTGCACTGAAGATGTTACTGAAATGTTTTGAATAAAACCATCTCAAATATGAACCTCAAAACACTTCCCAAATGTTCTAAATGTCTATCTTTGGAGTGCAAATCAGCTGCTTCTCATTTGAAGTAAGGTATTTCTTGAATCAAAATGTTTTGAACATCATTAGTGCTTTTGGTGTGTTTTCCACATAGGTGCAGAATTTTCTTCACGCACAGAATCAGGATTAAGTACATTGAGCATGAAGGCCAAACAGAAGCTGTATCTCTTTAAATTTCCTTCCTTAGCCTAATACTTCTTTAGGTCTAAATTGGGGGTTCCCAACAAAGAAGTGTTAAATGTTACCAACATGTACAGGCAATCCTCTCTCAATGGCCACAATTAGGACATGATCGTTAAGCAAAACATCATGTAACTATGCCCAACTTATGACATCCGTTCTGCTGCAGTCATTAAGCAAATTTCCTGAAGTCTTAAGTGCAACATCACATTATCATGCCAGCTTCCCCATTGACTTTGTTTGTTGGAAGCCAGCCATGAAGGTTGCAGTTTGGTCTAGTGGTAAAAGCACCAGGCTAGAAAATAGGAGATTGTGAGTTCAATTCCCGCCTTAATCATAAAAGCCAGTTGGATGATTTTGGGCCAATCACACTCACTCAGTCCAACCACCTCATAGGATGTTGTTGTGAGGAAAACAGGAGGAGGAAGGTATATTGGATATGTTTGCTATCTTGAGTTATTTCTAAGAAAAATAAAATAAAGGTGGGATATGAATAAATAAAATGGCAATCACAATTGTGGGACACTGCAACCCTTGTACATGACTGCCAGTTGACGAATACCTGAATTTTGATCACATGACTGTGGAGGATGCTGAGGACTGGTTGTAAACCTAATTTTCAGCATAAATTTGAACGGTCACTGAACAGGGCAATTGTTAATCAAGGGCTACTTGTACCCATGAAGACATAGAAAACACTAATAGATCAAGAGGAAACATCAGGAAGAGTCACTTGGTTTACCTGGATTTTTAAAAGATTTCTTAAGCTTTCATAATTCAGTTCTATTATCCTTCAATTAAAAGTTACTTAGGACTTGGATGTATTCACTTTGTATTTTCACAGTTTTGAAATGGAGAAGAAAATACATGTTACCCGTGACTCCATTTTTATCAGAATAAATCAATCGCTAATTACTTCCAATGGGGGAAAATGTACAACATACCCATCATCAGCAATTTTGAGTTTATCTTCATCAGATGAGTCATCGCTTGATGAAATTATGGCTTTAGATTTGATTTTTCCCTTCATTGAGAGAGGCAAGCGTTCTGGCTTGGACTACAGAGAGGGGGGGGAAAGGGACAGAACTTTTAAGGACAAATGACTTTCATCTCTTTAATAATAAAAAAAAACCTATTAAAAATTCCTATTACAGAAGCTTATGGTAGAAACGTAAAATGATTTAGCTATAAGGTGGCTACGCATCTCTCTTTCTATCCATGTCTTCTTAAATTACAGCCGATCCCGTAGGTCTAGGATATAAAAGTAATTTCCAATTGCTAAAGACTGAACTAAAAATCTATGGAGAAAAACTATTCAAACTTTCAAGAAAATGGTAAACTCTGTCATAACAAAGGAGGTTATCATATGCTGTGAACCTGGAGGTGCCAAGATACACACAAATATCTCCTATATCTACCTGACTGCCACCTCCATTCGACTTTTTGTATTACAAATCTTTCAAATTAAAAAACAGAACAAGAACCAAAAGCTGTTATCCTGGAAGAAATAAGCTCCAATTTTCCATATCTTCAACTCTAAATTAATTAATTAAAATTAAATCAACTAAATTAATTTAATTTTTATTAATTAAAAGATGGAAGAAGGAGACCACCGAGCAAGGAATAACATTAAAGGAAGATATAGCTGAAAGATCTGACCTCCCTTATACTACTTGAAGGACCCTGAATAGGTTGAAGGTTGGAATGCCTTAATGTAAAACCAATAAGCTCAAGTGGACCCTCTTAGCAGATAACACCACACTTATGTGAATGTGGAGAGACACAGAGCCTGGCCCATCTGCTGGTATGTTGGCTACTACCAGATGCATATGAATCAGTGTTTTAGAACTGCATTACATCTCCCACTGGAGCCATTTCGTGAATGGACAAGCTCTTTTATAACATGTCCTTATAACACTACAAATTATGTTCATGAGCCCAGAAAAGGTGGGGACCTCTAGTTAAGGTCCATGCTAAGATGCTTCAGAGTCTTCAATTTAGTTCAAATAGAAGTAAGTGAAGCAATGTTATGCGCGAGCAAGGATGGGTACTTCCAGTGCTTTCTAGGACATTCCGCTATGCAATCTTAACTTAAAGATTTTTAATTAGACTCAAATAACACTTAATGAAATAGTTATAAAATCACACCATTCTTCTCTTCTCAGTTTTGGCTGGGCGGCGCTTCTTCTGTCTGGGTGCTGTCTCATTTTCATCATCATCAGTATCACCGTCTCCTTTCTGAGGTCTTGAGAAAAATAACACATACCCAAATAATCAACAAAAGTTCTATAAACACCATGTCCTGATCAGATCTCTACAAAGAAACCCCCCTCCCCAAATTCTTCACTTTTTCTTATCTAAACATTTTCCATAAATAGTTTCAGAACTTTACATTAAAACGACTTAGCAATACAGACAAACGTAATCATATGATTGGTCTCATGCTTTAAAAAAAAAAAAAAAAGCTCACTGAAGATCTAATTCTTGAAATAATTTCAAATAATTTTTTAAACATAAAACTTGGATTTACATAAACATAAACCTAAAAACTTGTATTTACACATCTACAATAGCCAAAAAAAAGAGAGACTCTTGTAAATACCAGTTCGTAATAATGCCAGAAACTGCACTTCACATGCCATGGCTAGGCTCTGAATGTTTCTATGAGTACACATCAAGACTTCTTTGGTTCCTCACTATCAAAAACTGCTCTTTTCTGAGATAAAGCAGTGTAGAATCAGGCAGCAAGGCAGGTTAGAGCAGTAATGGAAAAAAAGGAAACAAACTTCCCAATGTGAATTATCAAATTTACTGTGTACACCCTCATTTCCCTCCCAAGGATTTCACCTTCGTCGCTTCTTCTTTTTCTTCTCTCCATCCTCCTCTTCGCCATCTTGTTCACTGCCACTGCCCTTCCTCCTCTTTTTCTTTCTGGATACTGGAAGGTCTTCGTCACTGTCATCATTGACAAACTCATCAAATTCTCCAGCTTTTCTGGAACGCTGTCACAAAAATCATAAGCCACAATGCATTGTTATTTTTAGAATATTTTTAGAACATCCACTGCTTAATCAGACATTTTTTGGAAGCGAATTACTGATCAGATCTCTACCAAAAAACCCCCCAAAAACCAAAAAAACCAACCCTACAGATTCTTTACATTTTCTTACGTAAACATTTCCCATAAATAGTTCCAGAACTTTACATTGAAATGACTTAACAATATAGACAAACATAATGAGTATCATATGATTGGTCTCATGGTGTTTTTTTAAAAAAAAAAAGCTCACTGGAGATCTAATTCTTGAAATGATTTCAAATAATTTTTTAAACATTTGACAATAAGCTATATCACAAGTCCATCTTCTCATAGCTCTCTGTAACTCTTTGTTGGGTTTCCTAATTGGATCAGCCATCTCATTAGAGCTCACCCTTTGGTAAAGATCTTCTAACATAATTATGAAAAGATAAAGTTAAGAGAGGATTCAGTCAATGACTATATTAGACAACTTTACTTCATAGGAAACTGTTTTGTTTGAAAGATTGAAAGATAAAATATAATTTTATTTATATTTATAGGGTTTAATTTAACATAAGCCATAAAGCTGAACTGGACCAGGATTTTCTAATGTTCAAGGGCCTAAGGGTGAAAATGGGGGACTGTGTGTGTGCAACTAACAACAGATTTCTCACAAAATCTATTAAATTTTCATTAAAATGGGTAAGAGGGACTAAAAGGAGGGCTCAGCTGGATCCTAGAAATAACTGCAGGATAAAAGCAGAGAAAAGGCCAAGAGAGGAGAAAATTTGTAAAACAAAAGAAAAAGTTGAACAATTTATACAGGCAAGCAATATTAATATTGCAGGGAAAGAGAAAATCTAGTTTTTAAGTAGAAACAGAACATGCTAATATCATGAGGAGGAACCAAGGAGACCATTAAAGGTAACAGAGAACAATGAAAACAGACAATGAAAAGCTTGCTGAGTGACAAGACAGAATATTTGAAGATCTTTCAAATGATGCAATGGAAATAAAAATAGAGATAATCAATGACAAACAACAACTTTGTAGGTCATTAAACAGAGGTGTAGAAGAACAAAAGAGCCAAAATTGACAAAATTGTTACTTTCTATTTTAAAAAACCTGCGTCTTTTTGCACTTAAAAAATAAGGCTTAAAAAAGAAACGTCTATGTATCAAAATCAGTACAAAACTGGCCTAAATGTCTCTTGTGTGAATACTTTTTCAATCTGATTAAATTCATTTGCTGTCTGTAGCTTTATATACTACTAAACTCATGACCCATTGGATCATTCTTCTTTCCATATATAATGTAGGCTGGAACTGTTTCCTCCTCTCTCACAACCCTCAGCAGAGCCCTGGTGAAGCCCCCTTCTCCTTGGCTGACCTGTGGAACTGCCTGCCACTCTGCTGGGAGCAAGAGGAACAAAGGGAACTATGAGCAAGGAAAACTGCACCCCTACTCCCTTTCCTAACGTGTCCCCAAAGACTCCCTCCCTTCAAGGAGAAAAAGAGCTTATCCATCAACCATCAGTACCTTCACAGTCAGCCCTACTTGGCAGCAGGAGTCCGAATTACTTTTGGAGCACGGTGGCTCACATGATTAGGATGCTGGGTTAGCAAGCCCATGTTCAAGATCCGAGTGCTGCTGCATGACAGGGATGAGCTCCCATTATTTGCTACAGCTCCTTGACGGGACATCACCCTGGCTCACTGGCTAATCCTTTCAACCCAGAAATGCCTTAAACTGTGCCTCCAACACGAACACAACGGGATGGAATCTGAATGACTCCCTTGTCCTTCCATCACCACCCACCACTCTTAAGAGATTTCAGTTTTTGCCCGTGGTTCCAAACCATCCAATTTCCAGTCAGCAGTCAGGCCTCACCATCAGCCAATTGGGTGTAGGGACCCGAGAGAGACAGGAAAGACATGGGAATATGCCCCCCCCTCACCCCATCTTCCTTTGTACAGGCTTCAGGAAAGACTAGTTGGAAATCACAATTATGTGACTGTGGCTAACTGTGTATTTCAGCAGCCACAACTTTTGAATACAACTGGTGTGCAGATCTTTGAAATTTCCATTACACAGGAGCAATGGGTCTCACATTTTAGTGCATTCTTTAAGTCTGCCCTGTTGAGGTACTTAACTGAAAAACGGTTGCCCTGTGATGAACCATTTCACTCAACTGAAAGTTATAAACAGACAAGAGAGTTTTCGAAATGCATGGCCATATAACAATCATTTTTAAAACCTCTATTTTTATTTACCCGGCCAGCTCCACTGCCACGTTTTTTCTCTTTTGAGCCTTCAACTTCTCCTGTGAACATGAGAATATTCTTGGTCTTCTCCACATATTGTGCTCTCTGTTCCAAAAGTTTCTTCTGTTCTTCTATTTCCCTGAGACGTTTTTCTTCCTGGAAAAGCATCAGCAAGGAAACCAGTTATGTTGAAGTTCTACGCAAAGCACCATTCTAATATTTTGGTTATTTTTAAAAAAAAAAAAAACCAAAATATCGAAGACTTATTTGTGACCGCAATGACATGGGGTCTGCCTTTAAACAACATGTTCTGAAACAATAATATGAAGAGAAACTCAGTGTGTGTAGCAATACTGTCAATCGGCAAGTGGAAATAAGCCAGATGTTTCTAGATTACAGAGTGGATGAGGCATCTAAATTTTCATTCCCTTCCTTCTCCATCATTTGCAGCCTAAAAGTAAACCATGTCCCAAATTTATTTTACCCATTTACATCTTCAGAGCTGACATCCCTCTATTTATTCATCTACATTGCAATTTGTTGTAGCATCACAGCTCCTAGCTCAGCAGAGAAAGTGATCCCAGCTCTGTTTTAGCAATATATAAGGAATAAAGGACCTGTTCTTTGAGTAACTTCTGACGCAGCAGTTCTTTTTCTTGCTCTTGTTTTGCTCGCAGCTCCCGCTCTTCTTCATCCTGCTTGCGAGCCCGAGCTACGTGATACTGAGCTTGGCTCAGCAGATCCGAACACTGCCTACAAGTTGGGGTTAAATTTGCAGACAAAAGAGGAAATAACGATGAAACACATATTTCATGCCGCTGGCCAAATAGAAACCTTTCAAGAACAACAGACTCATAAATGCTAGTAGTTAGCGACTAGACTGTAGTAAATACTTCTGTTGTAAAGAAAAACAGATCAATGCAGCTGGGAATTCACTGCTAAATTTCCTACAGGATTTTTATTTCTAACAATCAAATCACTTTTTAAAGCAGTATCCTGGCACCTCAAATTGTTCTGCCCTAGAAAAGATCAATTAGTTATCCAACTGAGTTACATTGCCTTGAGTTCCAATACAGGACAAATATCTGATTTTCAGTGTTTTTGTGTATTTAGCTTTATCATTATCATATAAACCCTTTAGATTTAGAATTTTCTGAAGTGCTTTTATATTCTAATAAAACTAAATATTAGTTTCAACACTTTCAAACTTTCTGTCTGACACCTACTTAATTAGGCAGTAAAAAAGATAAACCTTTTAAGAGTCCAATTCAGAAGACAAAGGCAGCTTTTCTTCATTAAAGAGGCTACTTGGAAAAATATAACTTACAGAATGTCTAGATACACACACACACTGTATAATTATTTCAAAAGAGGTACTGCATATGACAATGTTTGGAAAATTCTGCTAGAACTAACAAGAAATACAAAAACTATTGTAATAATCCACAGAAAATAATACTTCCCCAAGAGTAGACATCAAAGCCTGCCACATATGGCTAGTCAACATTATCTCCTAATTATAAGTTGACTCTCCTTCCCTTGTGGGTTTTAAGCTACAGATGAACATAGCTAACCTTAAAGGTCTGTACTAAAGTAAACTTAAACCTGCAATTCAAATACCTTGCTTATTTCATAAGGAACTGATTCTTGAAAGCACTTTTACATTTTTTTTACCTGGCTTCAGTTGCAGCAAGTGCCAAATCAAATCTCATTTTATCTCCCACTTTACTCAAGTAACTGAAGTATCTGAATGAGAAACGGAAAATTAGGGATATTTTAAAATTCATCCAAAATAATCTTTTTCCCATGTGTGTTTTTGTTAAAAAGTGGTACATGTGTTAAAAAGTGGTACAAATTATCAAATAAATTATCAAATAAAATTATTTATCAAAATTAAGATATTGCTTTTTAATTTCACATGCCACTCTCCATCTTTATCTCCCCATCAAATCATTATTTCCATTCCTAGATAAGAAAGTACTTTCAAAGTATTTTAATCGCCAATAACCTCTGATAATAATCATCACAACAATTTCTACTTCAATGAGATTGAAGTGCATCTTTTAAAAGTGAAACTGAATCATCTTGCAGATGGCTCAAGACAGGTTTTGGAGAATCTGTCTCAGAACTTGATGAACTGATTATTCTAGGGATATCTCATACAAAAGAAATAAAGCAACATATTATATAAAACTGAGAAAACAATAGCCTACCTCAATACATTAAGTTAAAAAAAGGTTTAATTTTAAGAACAAGCGGGCCATTCAATACACCCTCCCCTCCTGGCCCCATTTTGTATATTAAAACAGGCAGTAACGCTTGCAGGCGAGAGCATTAGATCCAGTTCTGAAGCTCTCATCTTCTGACTATTATGTATTTTTAAACTCTACTGAAAGTGTTCACATGTACAGGTAGTCCTCAACTTACAGCAGTTCATTTAGTGAACGTTCAAGAATACAAAGGCATTGAAAAAAGCGACTTATGACTATGTTTCACAGTTGCAGCCTTTATAGCATCCCCATGATCATGTGATCAAAATTCAGGTGCCTGGCAACTGGTTCATACTTATGACCGTTGCTCTGTCCCAAGGTCATGTGATCGCCTTTTGCGACCTTCTGACAAGCGAAGTCAATGGGGAAGCCAGATTCACTTAACAACCGAGTTACTTAATTATCAATTGCAGTGATTCACTCAAGAGAATGAGGCAAGAAAAGTCGTAAAATGGGGCAAAATTCACTTAACAAATGTCTGACTTAACAAAAGAAATTTTGGGCTCAATTGTGGCCATAAGTCAAGGACTACCTATACTACTCATCTGTCCTCAACCTGCATTTCTATCCACCAACTGGTTTTCAAAGACCACAGCAATAATCAGTCCTCAACTTACAATTGTCTGTTTAACAACAGTTTGAAGTTACAACAGCCTTGGAAAAAGGGACTTACAATCTATTCTTAAAGTTATGCCTGTAGCACTGACCCTTCCAGTCACATGATCACAATTTGGATGCTTGGAAACTGGCTCTCATTTACAATGGCTGCAGCATCTTATGATTATGGAATCGCAATCTGCAAACTTCTTTCGCTTCTGAGAAGCAATGTCAATTCGGAAAGCTGGATTCGCTTAATAACCACACAATCCACTTAATAACAATGGTGATTGCCTTAATGACGATGGTAAAAAAAATGGTAATAAAATTGGGTGATGATTCTATTTCCTCTCTCCACACTGACTTACAAACAGAAATTCCAGTTCCAATTAGGCTCATCAAGGATTACTTGTAGAACAAAGCCATTCAAGCAGCAAGGCTAGCGGCCTTCCCTTTCCATCCCTGTAGGTTTTATTTAGTCCATCAACTTTCTAGGTGGGGGTAATGCTAAGGATTTCACACATCTATGACCAGAAACAAAAGTCTAAAAGCTATGAGACAGAGCTTATGAAATATATTATTATTCTGTAATAAATTCAACAGCTTTAATCTTGCCTCTTAGATCAGGGGTCCCCAACTCCCAGTTCTTGGACTGACATAAAGCCCCATCCATGGGATGCAGGCAGCATGCAAAATCACGCCCTCTCCGGTTCAGAGAAAAACCTCTCTCCACGGAACCGGTCTCTGGTGCCCAAAAGATTGTGGGGGTGAGGTGGGGGGCACTGCTCTAGATGCATTACAAAGTTATACAAAATAACTATAGTTTGTTAAGCTAGTCTAGAATTTGGCTTTATCTTCATCACTACCCCTACCATACTCTAATGCAGTGCATACTATATGGCGGGGGTGGTGGTGTCTTAAATAAAGATTATATCTCCTTACCTGTGAGCTAGCTCCAGTTCTTTCACAGCATTTAGTACTTCCTTCAGGTTACTTTTTTCATCTTTCAGGATAGAGGTAGCTAGCCTTTGCAGCACAAGAGCCACGTTGAACATAAGGACTGTATCGCTGGGTGCTACGTGCCTTGCCTGAGAATTCAAATTTCATTTAAAATTAAACCAATGTGAACCAACCAGAAAGCAGAAACTGTTGTTACAACATACCTAGGAAGCCAGTCAGGCTCTCTCAGTAATGGCCTCCCACAAGTTGGAGAAGAGGAAACTTCCTTGGAGAGCCTATGGCGTATGATTATTCAACTCCTTTTTTTTTTTATCTTGTACAGTATCCATAATTTGTGATTTTGGTTTGTGGTGACACTCTATATAGCAGGGGTTCCTAAACTTTTTGCCATCACACCTCCCTTTAGCCCAATCCTAATGTACACGCTTTCCCTAAAAATATTCAAATACAAAATGAACAGTTAAAACAATGCAATGAAACTCTGACAAAGGTAGATTTATTTTTAAAATGTAACACCTCCCTGGGCTCTGCACCTCCCTAAGGGGAGGCACACCTCATAGTTTGGGAACCCCTGCTCTATACTGTATCCGGGTGATATTGGGACTAAATATTTTTTCTTCCTATAGAAGTTTTATTCTACTTAGGCTACTTTTTTTCCAACATGGCTGTTTTATTGTATGTTATATGCTATTGTAATAACTGTAATTGTATATGATTCTAGGGTTAGAGTTAACAATTATTGCTAATTGTTTTGGTAAATATTAGAAACTTCCTACCTTTAGCAATGTTTGTTTGCAATCCTGTAATTTACCACATTTGAAGAGAGCTCGGGCCAAATACAGCAATACTTCTGTGTTCTGATGTTTATAGAATTTTCGGAGACAATTCTCATACTATGGTGGGGAAAAGAATAAACATTTGAAGAATTCGTTTCAATTGCCAACTTTTATAGTATTTCAGACAAAGCTGCACTGCAGTCAGAATGCAATGCTGAACCCAGCCTTATAAAATGAGTTTGCAAAGATCTCTTAGTAACTTCCAAAAACCTACTACAACATCCTGCATTTCCACATAGGTTGCAGAAGAGAGCAAAGCTCCCTTTTTATACTCAACAGGTGGTCAGCACAACAAAAGCTTAAAACAGCAGCTTAAAAAAATCCTCTCCACTAAGAAGGCTGGAAAGAAAAAAATTAAGTTTCCTTTTCCATGCAGTCAGCTTAGAAGCCAAACACATGTATATACATTTCTATGATACATAATACAAACTCTATCACACATGGCATATCAAAAGTTTGCCAGCATGTTAACAGTAACTTCATGGTTTATTTTTCATCAGTTTTCAGATCCATAGGATTTTTTTCCCCTTTTCAATCCTCTTTCAATACTGCAGTCTTAAAAATAAATTCATCTGGCTATTTAATACAGTCTTGGGTTTCTTCTGGGCATTAACTATTGATAGACTACTCAATCTGCCAATTATGTGTCTCAATTAGAACAATTCATCTCCAATTCTTTATTATAATGGGAACCTTGGCCATTTAGTATATGCATTGGTGAAAAGAGCCCATGCTAGCATTGCCTACAAAGAGAAAACCAGTACCACTGATTCAGTTCTGTGAATACATCCATTACTCAGCACAATTTAAATGTTTTTTTTTTTTTTTTAAAAGCAAAAAATCCTGAAAACATTCATGGAATGATTCAATTTAGCGCAACATATGATCATGCCCACAAAGCTGTTAAAAATCCTCCTTACAGAAAAGACTCAGCTTGAAATTCTTACTTCGGTGTTTACAAGAAACATGTCCTATGTCAAGGTATTTGTTAAGGATTACCATCTGCACAGCACTGATGTACTGCTTCTGTTCCACATATATGTGTGCAAGATTAAGCCACACATCACTGATATCTGCGGTTGCCTCTCTCACTTGGGCAAAAACATCACGAGCCTCACGGAAATATCCTTTGTGTGCCAGCACGGCTCCTAAAAAGGAAAATCCAATTTCCAGATCCATGCAAAGTCATTGCAAAATTGTAATGTACGAAGAAAACGTGAGACAAGAAATCTTACTACCTATGCCATTAGCAGCATACAAATTCTTGGGGTCATTCCTGAGGACCTGTTTGTAGATGGCTAGGGCACGATCTTGATGACGTTTTTCCTGCAAAAGGGAGATGGGAACTCTCAAAAAAATCAATACAGCTAATCCTCAACGTACAACCGTTCATTTAGTGATCTTTCAAAGTTACAACGCCATTGAAAAGAATGATTTACAACTGGTCCTTGCACTTAGGACTGTCACAGCATCCCCAGTCATGTGATCAAAATTTGGATGCTGGGGCAATTGCCATGTATTTATAACACTTGCAGCATCCCTGGGT
>JAOYMU010000001.1:74765890-74777566 GCA_025802295.1 Psammodynastes pulverulentus | reverse complement strand
AGGGGGTGGAGGGGAGAAAATTTGTTTTAAAACTGTACTAATAAAACTTTTTCAATAAAAAATAATGTGTAAAAAGCAAAGGCAATGGTGTTGATCACAGAAGATTCCCTCTAAGATTTGTTTTGATTCCTGGTGATTTCATAGTCACAATCATGCAGTTTTCCTGACAACTCTGTGGTGTCCAGAGGCGGCATCGAAACAGACAAGATGATAGATGGGTCACTACAATGCAAGTTCCAACTTTTTTATTGGATGCAATGGATCTTGTGTTGTAAGCAATATTATATCTGACTTCTTGCTTTTTTTGACCACCGCACACCGCAAACAGATTGTGGACATTACTATATTGCAACAATACAGAAATGGTTTGCCATTGCCTATCTCAACCGGAATGCCTTGTCAACTTCCAAGACTATCCTAAGCTACAGCCCTATAGTTCCTGCAGTTTTCCTACCAAGGCTTTTTGGAAATGGTTTATCATTACCTGCTTCCTAAGGCTGAGAGAGAGTGACTGTTCCAGGACCATCCAGCTGGCTTTGTGCCTCAGGCAAGACTAGAACTCACAAGTTTCCAATCTGATGATCCACTATAGCAAACGGATTCTTTCTCTAGGATTCCAGGAATCCAGAATTTGTATTAAGGCACTATCTTTATCAAATCAACCATTTTTTTTACAAAATAGTGCAAAATTCACCCAGAATCTTTTAATGACAAAATGGTTAAATTCACCAGAAAAAAGGGGGAGAGGAGGAAAACACATCAAGGGTTTTAAGTAATGTCTGCAAAATAGGTCGTGAAAAAAACTGAAGAAGTTTCTTGGATGAGAAGTGAAACGTCTTCAAGGAAAAACGAAGTTCAGTTGCCTTTTGGAAAAACACCTTTGAGACAATCATGACCTGGAAGACTGAGGATTTCCATAGACCAGGGGTGTCAAACTCGCAGCCCATGAGCCAGTGTGTGGTGCGCTGGCCACCCCCACACCAGGTTTAGCAAAGGGTGGGGGGAAGTCACAATACATTACCTGATGATGCGAGTTTGACACCCCTGCCATAGACAGTCATGAAAAAAGGCCATATAGGCAAATTAGGTAGTGTTAATGGTGGGAAGGTATGCATCTCCAGACAGTATATAAATGTCACAAGTTCTTTTTCTTCTTCATTAAGTAGCTCAATTTGGTATTTATCCAATTTGCTTAAAAGTAAAAAAAAAACCCAGCTATTTAACAGGGCTGATGTACTAATTCCATTTTTGATTCTGTGATATGATAACTAATGGAAGATTTCACTATTCTATCTAAGGCCATAAAAACTAGGAGTTTATGGCTATGAGTAACTTCAAGAGTCCACATGTTAAAATCTGGTTTGTGCTAGGTGAGTTCATCATGCTGTACAAATCAACAACTGCTTGTCTCTCCTCTTATTATGTAAGATGCAAGTAAATGTAAATAGCATCCTTTTGGATATGAATTTTTAGTTTACATTTTTAAATAGGAAAATACAATCTTAATCTGGAACTGGGTCAGAGGTTTTTCCAAAATGTGTGGGTGTAGTTAATATGTTGTTGAAAGCTTTGTTCGCAAGTAGTGTGAAAAGAAGATCCTAGAAAAATGCTTTTGCTAATACGTACACCTGCATTAAGAGTTAACACAATCTTGAGATTTCATCTGTTTCCTATGTGCCCATTTTAAATTTAGTTATTCAGAAATGAGTAATGTCCTCGTGTTATAAACTGTGAGAGAATGCTAATAGGGATCCGCTTCTTCTTTTTTTTTCAGCATTTCTGCTAAAATAGGGGAAAGCATTCCCTTAGCTTTCTGAATAGTTTCTTAAAATGCGTTTTTAATGTTAGAAGCTTGGCTAAGTCTAGCAAGTGCTTTAGCTTTGTTAAGGGAGCCAGATGTTACACATTGACCTTAAATGGTAAAAGCTCCCAGAGTGAATAGGAGAGCGAGGGAGAGGGAGAGAAATAGAGAGAGAGAGAAGCTTTGCTGAATGGGGAAAATTAGAAATTGCTCAGTTTTAGGTAAGTGGTCACTGCGAACCAAGAGTAAAGCACTTTCTTCAGCCAAGGAACCTTTTTCCACCTTAAAGGTACAGTACCACATATTATGTTTTAAAGAAGTCTTATTGATTGTCTTGGATTTCAGTTTCCTAAGCAGGAGTATCTTGGTAAAGTACTTCGCTCACTTCCTTCTCCTGTGCTATTTTGAAAGTACATATAAAACCATGCTCAAGAAATGTCAGCTGATGTTTAAACCAATTACTTGTATTAGTAAATTGTGCTTTTACCGTAATTGTTAAGCACAGCTCTTCTTTATTTACAATTTGAGGTGATTAACTACTATCCATTTATAAATGAGTGTAAAAATAAGCATTCTAGCACTAATGTACAATTGTATGGGCTTCTATGCTGCATGCTCACTTAATAGAGTATAGAGTCAAATTGCCTGCTTTGATGGAGTATCTACTTGACTTTGGAAACTGTCTTTTCAAAAGATATCTCCAAAACTGTAACATTGGAAGGGTGGTTCTCCATTTCTTGTTGTTGTTGTTGTTGTTGTTGTTGTTGTTGTTGTTGTTGTTGTTGTTTTGTTTTAAAAACTTCTATAAGAAAATCCTGGAGATTTCTTTAATTATTTCTAAAATTAAGTAATGTAAATGATTTTTTTTAAAAAAAACCTTATTGCAGGATTGGATTGTAACTGCTTTGCAGGTAATTAACATTTGTTTATAAATAACTGTTTTAAAGTATACTAGATATTCTGATAACTCTGTTCAGGTTTGTTGGCTCCCATGAACTGAAAGATTATGTGGATATTTATACAAGCAAACTGGGCTGATTTAAAAGTATTCCATCGTACTCTTTTATTAAAATTTGTCAAGAATTCTAACTTCTGGAAATATTTATTGCATATTTGTAATATGGTTAATAACCTAGCCCTTTTCAATATCTATAGCTTGTTTGAAAAATTATATATTTTGTATGGCATTATAGAACTTTACAGCAAATTTGTTGAACAGCACTGTGCTATTTCCAATGTAATACATTATTTCTGTTCTTTCTGTTCTTTAAGAATATGTTAAGATCCCATATCTGGGCTTTCTGATGTTTTTAATTTCTTACGTACATTTCTCCCTTAATTTACTGCTCTGTTGGAATGCATGCTATATTTGTTTTTCTTTCTTTTTTGCCTTATTCGTGTATATGCAAGAGTTTGAGTTATTTGTAATCTCTAAGGGTCAGAAAATAGTTTTCATATCTGGTCTTTGAAACTGTTCCTGAATGCTTTTGATATGTTTGACATCATTTTCTAAACCAAAAAATGAAAGCAGGAAATGTCACACTTCAATGCTCACATTTTCAACATCCCCTGCTGTTATGTATGTGAACGAGTGAGACAGAATGCAGGGCACAATAGGATTAGAAGCCTAAAGATTTATTATAAGAACTTGGTTGCCTTCATTATATGGTACTTCTGGAAGATCACCAGGCCAGGCTATCATTTTACTTTCACGTCTCAAGGGCTGGATGATATATAATTTGAAACAAGTTTTAACTCATTTAGGAAAACAGAGGATGCTATATTTATATTAAAGTGTAGCAGTTCAGGTGTGACATTCTAGAATGATGAAGATGAAAACTTTCAAATTGCACTTATCTTCATGCAGGAAAACTATATTAACTTGTGAGTTTGAATAAGACCTATAGAAAAGTAACAATGCTTTTTAAATAGGAATATTGGCTTTGGATCTTATTTTTAGGAATGTATTAGTGAGGGCTTAATGAATAGCATTTTGTGAATGAGCTCAAGATTGAAAAATGTCTTGTGGACAGGGAAATACCTGAAATTAACCATCTGTCACTTCTAAATCATGATGTACAAACAATTATGTTGTCTTGATAACACAGCACTCGTTGGTTTTTTTATTGAGATGTCTTGCCAGAACATGTAATACATATGTTATCCTTCTGCCTTTATTTGGGTTTTGACTTTAATTAGATCTTATTTCCCTTTGTAAATGGTACTGTTGAATGTCAATCTTTCCTGTGAGGATAAGAGGATCTGTAGATCAGTTATATATCTCTATTCAACTTTATTGACACTCTGAATGGAGGTGCCTATCCTTATTTTAAAAGGATTCTTTTCAAAGATGTGACCATTTAAAAAGTGCATATGCTTTGGGTCAAATCTTCCTCTTTGTGTAAAATTTTAAATAGCCCATTCAAGAGGAATCGCAATGAATGAGAACTAATCAACAACGAGAGAGAGAGAGAGAGAGAGAGAGAGAGAGAGATGGGTCTGTAAAAGAGTTGTCAGGAATGTAAAAAAAAAGTGAGTGTGAGGTTAGGAAAGTGAAGAATGCTTCAACTCAAACTTCTGGTTCCTGATATAATTTTTTAAAAAATATTTGTTTTTATATCCCTTTTTAAAAAAGTAATAGTTTGTTTTTACATCTCCCAAGGCCTTTATTGCATTCTAATTTCTCAAAAAACTTTCTTTGGGGGTGGGGATGAGGTAGAATGCTCCAGATTGTTGATAGAACAACACTGTCATGTTCTGCTCAGGAAGCTATTAAACACAGAACTTTCAAAACAAAACAAAACCCTAACTGAAATTTTAGGGAAGCCTGTGCTAAAAACCATAATATGAAAGATTGAATTGAAATAAGCCAATTTATGGGTACAAATTGTTGATACTATCAGCTCACACCATTACACTGCATGGTGAGAAGACACTAACATTTGGATCAAATTTATTAATAACACGTTTTAAAGAATTCCTACCTATTTAGTCATCTTAATCATGTATTTTATTGTGAAGGAAAAGGTTTTTTTTCTGTTCAGATAAGTGTATAATAAAAGAAAATAGCATAGTATTTTTATAGTAAAGGACAGTAGAAGACACAGTAAAGCAGTATGTGCAGAAGCATGGGATATGCTATAAGGAAGCCTACTTCTTCACACTGCAGAAATAACAATTGTGTATAGTGTTATCATTTGACTCTCCCATTTTTCTATTGATTATGTGCCGTTACTTTGATGTCAACTCTTAGCAGCCACACAGATATTCTTTGTGACAATCTGTTCCTAACTTAGTGCTTTAGGTCTTCCATAGGTGCACCCTATGGTGAGCCCAGCCACCTTGCTGTTGGTTGTCTTTTCTTCCATTTCCACTAGAACCTTCTCCAAAGAGCTAGATTTTTGCATAATGCATCCAAAATATGATAATTTGAGCCTGCTCATCTGTGCTGTGTAAATTCCTTAATAAAAATAGCAATTTAGTTCTTCGTAAAACTGTAATACATTATATGCTGCAAAGGTACAGTATAAAATAAAAATAATAGTATTTGCACATAACTATTGTTCACTCTAATTCACATACAGTAGATTGACTCAAAATTCAATCATGGGAAAAACTTCAATTGCATGAAAACTATTTTGCTGATTAAAGTTTGGATAGCTCATTAAAATGTCAGGTGATATTTAAGTCAGAAATTATTCCCTTAGGAACATCCCTGTTCAGACCTGGCTCTATATCCTAATTCATTTCCATGTTGAACCAAACAAATGGGATCCTATCGTGCTTATTTCTGTGGCAGCTTTTAAAAGGTTTTCCTATATAGGTTTGGTAAGCTGAATAAGAGCTAGGATTTTCTTTTATAATCTTGCCAACTCAGAAGCAATACTCAGCTCTGTAAACTATGAAGCAACAATCAGTATAAACAAGTCTCAGCAAATGCAAAGTACCCTTTTTTCGCTACTTCCCAATCTGTGAATAGGCCTCTATGGCAGATGTGACTTGCTATTAGTAGGGACACTATACAAATACACAATGTTTTCTCAGAAAGTGGTTGGAAGTTCTGTATTTGAGAGCCGATTGAAAATGCTACTTTGGCAAAAACTTTGGGCCAGGTGAGAATTTTCTAATGGTTTCTCTCAGGGGTGAAATTCAACCACCTCGGCCCACCTCAGGAGAGGTGGTAGCGACGATCAGAAGAGGTGGTAGGGTCGATTTGAATTGGTATTACTATTATACCAAGCCATGCCCACAGCCATGCCCACAGAGCCGTTAGGGAACAATTTTGAATTTCACCCTTGGGTTTCTCTCTATGGAACCGAATACTAGTCATTCTTTATTTTAATAGATATAATATAAATGTAAATGATCACACTAAAGACTCTTAATGCTCCCATGAGTTTGGAAATCATATACCCTATCTGTGGCAAAATGAAAACCTTCTTTAATTCTTCCCATTCATGTTTGCCTTAAAAGCCATCTTGTATCTGCTCTGAATATAAAAGCACATGCCAGTTTAACAAGCAAAAAGATGCTATAAAAAGTCTGTAGCTCTGTTTAAATGCCTCCACGGTTACTATGACAATTACATTCTTTAACTGATGTGAGAATTGACAACAGTTCACTGCCATGTCTCTGATTACTTCAAGAAGACTAGCTCCATCCATCATATTAGGACTGTATTCTCCAAAAACATTTTGCCTGAAATGTCATAGATTGCATCTAGGTTCAAAGGATGAATATGTGTAAACCACATTGAAGTTACTGGACTTAATTATTCTTAATCACGTCTGGGAGTGGAATATGTATTGGAGTCTTCCAGCTCCAAATAAATTGTATCCAGATATCTTCAGGATAACAAGAACATAAAATAGACTAAGATCACAATCACAAATGGTTATACAGTTTGCCTCTTAAGTATTTATATTGGGCTTTTGCCAAACCTATGACAAAATTGGAACCGGTGACAGACTTGTGTAGTTCCCTAGTAGTATAAGTAACAGATATCTCAGTCGGGGGCTTCAGTAGCATAAGCCAAGCATCTTCCCTTCTGTCCTTTCATGATAGTTTTCTACAAAAAAGAGTTACTAACCTTTTCTCTCTTGCACATTACCGGTATTTCCCCTGGAGGTTTCCAGAAGGTAGTTTGGAAGTCAAACCTGCTCTCAGGTTTTCTTTTTCTTGCTCCATTGTTTGCTACTTGTATTCAGTAGATTGAGGAAAGGTGCCCTCATTAATATACAAATACCATTTGGAGAGCAGATTGTTATATATTTTAAATGCATCGGGCCAAATGCATAGTATTTTGCCATTGGATTAATAGTATTCACTTAGAATAACAGAGTTGGAAGGGATCTTGGAGGTCATCTAGTCCAACCCACTGCTCGAGCAGGAGAGTCTATTCCAAATATTAGCCTCTACCTAGGATCGAACTCATAGCCTCCTAATCTCTAGGCCACCGCAGGCTTTCGTTGCCTTTAGTCTGCCTAGAAAATATTCTTGTTTTTCTAGAGCAAAAAACCACCCCCAATGCCCTGAACAACAAAGAATATGTGAAAAGAATAGGTTTTATAAGGTAGATATGATTAGGTCTCCAGCTATTTGAAAACAAATCAAGATAACTGCAGGTGCAAACAAACACAAATGAATTTTGTCTGTGCTTGGCTAAGATCAGGCTTTGCTAGTACTTGTTTGAAAGATCTCAAGGAGCGTCCACGCTATAGCCTAGAGTAAAAACTTGAAAACCATCATGGAAGAAGTCATTGGCAAGTCATCCATGTTATTGCCAAGAAAATTATATGATTGTGTCTGGGGAGCTACCCAGAGTCAATTTTTAACTCAAGGGCATCTTTATATGAAGGTACTTGGCACCCTAGAAAGAACATCATTTAGTCAGGCTTCACTAGATTTTCCACACATATAAAAGCTACTCCATCAAATCGGAAGAGCTTTCTGAAATGCTGAAGAAGGGACTAAGTACAACAAGCTGTAAATGGTGCTGATAACCACTGGTGTTTGGGATAAGGCTGTCATTGCAGTGTCATATTAATCAAGGCTTTTTCTGTGGAACAATATGTTGTCCAGCCGAAATAGAAACTGAACATATTTTATATGCATGAGGAATATTTAACTGTTAGATAGATGCATGTGATGATGAGGCAGGGAGGCATTTTTTGCAGAACACTGTGCTTCTCTGGCATCTTGTTCCCACATAAGAGCTTGCCTCGCCCCCAATAATTGCTGAATCATGGTTGATTTAAGAGTGCAGTTGGCTCAATAGGTAAATGTTGGAGCTTTCTTTAAACAGTAAAACTCAAATATAAGAAATGTACTCTCCTGAGTTACTAAATAGCTTTATTGTCTGTGCTCTCATTTTCTCCAAATATAAGTAGTTCTCGATTTACAACAGTTCATTTAGTGACCATTCAAAGTTACAATGGCACTGAAAAAAGTGACATGACCATTTTTCACAGTTACAACCATTTGACGCATTTCTAAGGTCATGTGATCAAAATTCAAATGCTTGGCCACTGACCTGTATTTTTGACAATTACAGTGTCCCAGGGTCATGTGATCATCTTTTGCGACCTTCTGACAAGCAAAGTCAATGGGGAAGTCAGATTCAGTTACTAACCTAACAACTTCAGTGATTCTCTTAACAGCTGTGGCAAGAAAGGTTGTGAAATGGAGCAAAACTCACTTAACAAATGTCTCAGTAGCAGCATACATTTTAGGCTCAATTGTGGTCATAAGTCAAGGACTACCTGCAGTAGGATCCAATGTACCAGAAAGTATATTTTCTATTTATTTTGTGTACTTCGGGGTTCTTTTCCCTGTCAGGAATTTTGTCTTTTCTTGTCTGTCAAATGCATGTTGAGATTTTTTTTATAAAAACTAAGAGGAAGGAACAGAATGCAGTTTTCTTCTTCCAATATACATGAGCTCACGTTGCTTATAGAACAAATAGATAAAAAAATCGTGACTAGAATACCTTGTGAATCTTTTGTGTTGGTACAGATTAAATCAAGCAATTTGTCATGCAAACAACCCAAACTTTTTGTAAACAGGCCTATGGTCAAAGAACCTTTGGGTGAACTAGAATTAATGGTACTAAAAATAAATAAGCAATGTGGGATAACTATTTTAACATTTTCATTATAATCCCAATGGTATTCTCGAGTGTCCGGACCCATGGGCAGCTAGCCAAATTGCATATTCTTATATGGCCGGATCTCTCAAATTGTCATTTCAAGTTTTGTGTAGGCTTCCTTCTGTGTAAATTAATGTACTTTTTGGCAAAGTCCTGATTTACAAGTTAAAAAAATATTTTTAAAAATGTAAGATATGGCATTGCTTTGCACCATCATAAATCAATAGTCATAGAGTTTATGCCTTTCTTCCTAAAATATGCCTAGTTGGAGTATTATGAACAGTTCTCTGTCCTGAATTTGTCTCCTTGTTTTTAGTATCAGAATTTCTAACTGACTATTGTTATTGCTCTTAAATGCTAGAAGAAGAGAGAAGAAACTCACTGACATAATGAGCACTTGAAGCATTTAGGTCTTTCAGTGTTATCTATATTTTTATATGCTGAGTTTCCTAAACATGTTACTGCAACCTCAGTAGTAAATTGATTTTCCAAGTTACAAAGTATGATTCACTGTGTTCATTTTAATATTTTCTTTATCTAGTTCTTAGAACTGAGTCTAAGATTTAATTAGCAGCTATAAAAGATGGGGTTCTTTCTGACACCCATGAGCCACATTTTTTAAAATGAGCAATATAGAGCCGTAATGGGTATTTTAAAAATCTTTAAGCATCATATTCATCCAGGTAGGTTTAACATCTAAAGCAATGATGCTGCTATAGGCATTATGTGCCAAAACAACTTAAACGCAGTGACCATTTTTTCCCTCATCACTCTGCTGAAAACATAATCCTCAATACCGTGTTATGTCTTAGTATATTCACCCATGTTGTATGTCTGTAGTATTATTATCCTTCTCATGTTCTCTACTACCCTGTCTTATTGGTATCATTATTAGGATTATTATTACTCTATTGCTTTGCATGTACACTAACAGCTTCTGTACCGAAGACAAATTTCTTGTGTGCCTAATCACACTTGGCCAAATAAACTATTCTACTAATTCTATTCTGTTAACACATGTCTCAAGTGTGTTGGAATGCTCTTCCAAAGCACCATTCTATGTCCCCTTTGGCCTGTCCCCGTGTCCCCTTTGGCCTATCCTTGGAAATCATTATTGGTTGTTTCTAACAGTGTTTAACAGATAGTTTCCTCCTGCAATTAGTTAGAACTAAGAAAAGTGCAGCTCTGAACTTTCAAGCCTTCAAACTTTGCCTGCTCTTTGTGTTCGAGTACCTGTACTCAACGTTCTGTGGTTCTGAGTTCTATTCTGTTTTCCTCATATTTTGACCTTGCAGTAGGATATTTACTACCACTGCCACTTGGAGGCATCATCATCAGTGACATGAGTAGGTTGTTGATGAAAGGATGTTGCCAGATGAAACAGGGGCAGAGAATTCTGACAGTGAAATCTCAAAAGATCTGTCTTTAAAAAAGGTAATGCATAGTTGTCCATAAAGTACAGGTTGCTCACACCTATGATAGCTTTCTCCTATCTTGTTTTTTTCTACTTCATCAATAGACAATTTTCAGACATTTTCTATGAGCTGAAGTTTTTGAATTATCTCCAAAAATAGTGTGTGGAGGGTCATTGCAATGTATTCCACAATCTTGTGGAAAAAAACTTGAGAAAGAAAGGAAAATTGCTTTTGATTCAAGCGCAGTTCCTCGTAGCTTACACAGAGTCAGTCATACAATTCTCTTGGCATGATATAGAACTACCGTAGTTTGTAATAGTCTTTTCCCATATGTTTCTTCAATTTCCAAATTCAGCCTGTAGCCTTAGGATTCCCAGATCATTTGCCCAATCAATTATTACAGATGGTCCTTGACTTACAAACATTCATTTAGTGACTGTTTGAAATTACAATGACAATGAAAAAACTGACTTATGACCTTTTTTCACACTTAAGACTATTGTTGCACTCCAGTGGTGGGATTCATTTTTTTTTACCACCAGTTCTGTGGGCGTGGCTTGGTAGGCGTGGTGTGGCTTGATGGGTGTGGCAGGGGAAGGATACTGCAAAATCTCCATTCCTTTCCCATCCCTGGGGGAAAATTACCACCGGTTCTCTGAACTATTCAAAATTTCTGCTACTGGTTCTCCAGAACTGGTCAAAACCTGCTGAATACCACCTCTGTTGCACTCCCATGATCCACTGATCAAAATTTAGACGCTTGGCAACTGCAAGTGTTTATGATGGTTGCAGTGTCCCAAAAGGTCTCATGGGTTCACCTTTTGAAACCTTTTGGCAAAGTCAATGGGGAAACTTAATAGATTCACTTTAACAACCATGTTACTAACTTAACAATTGCAGTGACTCACTCAACAACTGTGGCAAGAAAGGTCGTGAAATCGGGCAAAACTCACTTAACAACTGTCTTGCTTAGCCACAGAGATCTTGGGATCAATTGTGGTTCTAAGTGGAGGACTAGCTATCATTGGAATTCATTCTATTTACAGTAACTTTCTTTTTTCTAGAATGGTCAAGTTCATCTAGGCCAGGTTTTTCCTAAGTTTTTTTTCCTAAGGTTTTTCCTAAGTGGTCAGTATTGACTTCCTAAGATCAATAGCAATAGCAAAGCACTTAGATTTATATACCACTTTACAGTGCTTTACAGCCCTCTCTAAGCAGTTTACAGAGTCGGCATATTGCCCCCAACAATCTGGGTCCTCATTTTATCCACCTCGGAAGGATGGAAGGCTGAGTCAACCTTGAGCCTGGTGAGA
>JAOYMU010000001.1:74656209-74667793 GCA_025802295.1 Psammodynastes pulverulentus | reverse complement strand
TGAGTTAAAAAAGTGTCGGTTTGACCAAACTGGTAGCTAAAAAGCATGCGCAGATGATCGGAGAGGGTCGGGGAGGCCTTTCCGATCATCTGCACATGTTTTCCAGCTTCCAGTTTGGCCAGAAAAAAAAAGTCTTTCTTTTTGAATGAAACCTGTACTAATATTTTAGTTAATGATACCTTATTTGAGAAATTATATACTTCTTTTAAATAAGAAATAGTGCTTCTTGGCTTGCTATGCTAATTTGAACAAATCTTTTATGGCCGTGTGTGTGGCACAAAACTAATTTCAGTTTGATGCTATTTGAAGCTAAATTTTAACAAATAGCCATTGTTACGCAATCTGGCTTTGCTTTATTTTTCAAGAAGTAAAATTGTATCTTTTTAAAATAACAAAGCATTCTGGTACTATGTCTTGATTTCAAAGGCCTGCCAATTCCACTTTAAAAGCAAATGAAATCTGAGGCATCTGGTTTTGCTGGAACAAAATGTAACTTCAAGCAGTTGTTGAGCAAGGGCTACCAATACATTATTTTCCACTGCATTTAAGATAGTCAAGTGTAAAACTAACGAAGTTTGAGCAGTGAGGCAGAGACATTCTCAGCAGAAGAATTCAGCCTAGTTATATTTCAGTTTCTCTGCTCCATTTATTTCTTAAGTTATATGTATTGTGCAAGGAAATTAATTAAAAATGTTTCTGTATGTTTGTACATTGTGCAAAACCTTTCATGACAAACTGATGTTGAACAGTTACAAAATAAACTATAAAATGTAAAACCAAAAATCAACAATCCATCCACGTCACATTAAGTCAAAATTACTGAACTAAACAACTGTTTTGCATAAAGGTAGAATAACTTGCACACGTTAATGCCTCCCAGACTGGAAAATTGTTTGGAAGATAGTTAAGGATCTAAATAAGAACTGTAAATATTTTGCCTCTTAATACAGTCTCCAACCTCATAAAAAAGCCAAAACAGATATGAAAATTTCAGCCATCAGGCTGTTCTGCGATACTGATGGTTTTGCTGTATCACTTATCAGTGATAGGTGAATGCAGTCAGTATTTGTTGAAAGGGCAACCAGTTACTTTAAATTATAGACATTTGGGATAATGTAAATTTTTCCCATTTTAAAAAACAACAGGTTGATTTTCTTTGGAAGTTTAAGATCTCATTGCTGGGTGCCTTTCAAAAACAGCTGTCAAGGTTCCAAATAATAGACCCAACGCAATCAAAACTCTTGATGCCTAGAGTTTCCTCAAAGTATGCATTTATTAGGAATGTCATATTGGCACAGCTGGTGAAAACCCGGCTTGGAACGACCCAAGATTTTCCCCACCCAAATCAAACCCCAAAGTTCTTGCCCCCAGGTCACACGTCCATCACATGATCCAATCCAGTTGCAGTCCCAAATCAGGCTGGCTTTTGTCCACGCTTCTCCAACACCTGGTAGAGTGTCCTTGGTTCCCACAGGAAAGAATGTTATTTTGGCTATACATCCCCAGCTATCTCTATCTCCCCCCTCACGTTCCCACAACTCCAGCCGGCCTTGCGGTGGCAGCCCTGAAGATGCTCCCAAAATGGCTTCAGGGCTGACAACAGGTCTGTGCAATCTATGTTGGGGGTATTTTCACTGTTGTTTTTAGCATGGTCTCATAGATAAAACACTTGTCTTTTAGCCTTTTGCCCAAAATCCTGTTATATCTTACCATGAGAGAAAAAATAGTCATGCACATTATCAGTACAAAATCTGAAAAGCAGTGACTGTTTCTTCCCACTTCCTTTGCAGGAGTGGTCGTCACAGGAATTGCCCTGTATGCCGCCTACAAGTGACTGCTGCAAATGATTCTTGGGTTGTATCTGATGCACCTACAGAGGAAGATATTGCCACTTACATACTCAACTTGGTGGATGAGGCAGGCCAGCCCCATATACCCTGATGTTCATCTTAACACTCATAGTCTTAACATCTCCCAAGATATCGTTCTAATTATTTCTTTATTCGTTACATTGGTTTCTGGAAGCTAAATCATTATTTTTCAATAACGGCTAGTTCTGGGAAAGCCTACCTGTAATTATTACTTTCCTGAATTACTCTGATAACATTTATGGTCAATACACTAAGGATTTTCTGATATTTTATGAGGTACTGCAGTAGGAAGTATTTTAGTTCTAGTGAAGCTGTTCAGAGTTTGTTAAAAGTTGATTTCATTTTCTCAGTTGAAGAGTATGGGTGGTTCACAAGTCCTGTTGTCCAACACTGTCTAAAAACAATGTTCTAATGCTTAAATGGGAATTAAAATGGCTAGAGTCCTTGAACTTAGTAGTTTCTGTTCTCCCTCCTTTGAAATGTTGCAACACTTATTGAGGTGTGTTTGATTAAATCAGTACTTGGTATGTTACATTCCTTGTATGAAAGCAGATTTTTATTTATAAATGATTGACTTTTTCATTTCTACTCAAAGTTAATTTTCTAAATCAGTATTTATTACTTAAAGTTTGTCTATGCAGTATCATGGATGGATCCAGCAAAGTTTCTTCCAGTAGCTTTTCTATCAGCTTCTAATATAGCAGACAGCAATCTTTATTCCCTCTCTCCCTCATGCCTTGAACAGCAATCTTTATTCCCTCATGCCTTGAACAGCTGTAGAAACTGTTCAAACCAGTCAATCTCTGAAGGATAGTGTGGATAGTAAAAAAATTTTCTGTATTGTTCTGGTTCTTTTGCAAGTGCTTCATGTTAATTACATGTTAATTACAAAATCTGGCTGAAATGTGTTTATTATTTATTTTGTTTTGTTTAGCATAGCCTTCTATTTAACAGTTTGTAAAATGTGCTATTGTCATGAAATGAGACGGTAAAGCACAGATATTCTTTCTTTTCCTGAAGGTGCAATCTGAAGCAGAAAAAGGAATCTTTCAATATTTTTGGTGATTACTTATCATCATAATATGTATGTTGTAATTGAGTATTGGTGTGAGGTATAGCAAATATGTCCTGTGTTGTTACCTTATCAGGTGACATTAATGGATGCCAGAAATCCTCCATTTTCTAATCCACAAAATTGGCTCTGAGTGGTTCTTTACAAGTTTTTTTTTCAAATGGCAGCTTAAAATGGTCCTATCCGCAAAAATCAAGTCCTAGGCAGATTATTGAGCCAGCACAAATCTCCCAATTGATGTGGTACTAATGTTGGATTTCTCATTTTTCACAACTGCTATTGTTATAATTATTATTCATAGAATGGATTTGGCACCACACAAGGAAAGATGGGTTAATAGTTAAATATCATGAAGGGTATATGGTCTTATTTGGAATTGCCTGGTAAATACGTATAATAAAATTGTTTTCCATTGTTGTTGAATTGTTGCACATAAATATAGGTTAAACTAATTAAATTGCAAACCTACACTATTAGCTAAAAGATTTCTATAAATCACATCCAGGTATTGAACCTTACCACTTCAGAATATGGTAAACATGTTTTTTGAGAGATTATCAAATTCTGTTTAATTTAGTAAAATAGAAGAGAAAGTAGTGCTTTTCCTCTTTATTTAATATGATGTGCTAAAATGAAGGTTCAAAGAGCAACTCTTATTAAGAAAGCTTTGATATAGAGAAATTCACATATTGCAAGTCTTCTAACAATTGATTTTAAGTGGGCTTTAAAATTCAGAGTAAACAAAACACATTTTCTTGTTTATGTTTTGATGTGTTTTTCTCGTTACAAAACTGATCATGGATTTGATTTTCCCCACACCTTAGATATATTTGGACTTGCAGTGCTATGATTAAAGTGCCCAATACTTTATACTAACATGGTAGAAACAATAACTCATTCTTTTTTTCCCCTTCATATAAGGTTTGATTGATAGCATAAATATTTGAAGTGGAAGCAGATCCTTTTTTTCTTTTTTTTCCTGTCATGAGTGTAAGAAAATCTTGAAAGATGGAAGCTTTAAAATATGGGTATGCAGTCCAGAGAGGGGACATGAAATTATAGGTTCGGTAATTTCACAATTGTAAATATGTGTAAAGTGAAAATGTGAATTATATAGTGTTTCTATCTTTTTAAATATACACATTAGTACAAGCATTACAATGTGTAATATATATGTAAAACACACACACACACACACACACATACACACAAGCACATACACATATGGTGTTTTACAGATTAACTATGGATCAGTTGCTGTCTTCCTTTTCTCTGTTTACATTGTGTTGTGAAGCTAAGGACTTTTAGTCAAGATCGAAGATTACAGGAGAAGCTATAACATTTAAAGACATGGAAGAGATTACTACAAGTTGCTTACCCATACTTTTTGACACATACCCTACCACAATAAGCATATGGCAAACTAGAAGCCTATCGTAATAAATGTGTAAAACTGCAACCCAATTGACAGTTATTCTTGTAGCATTGAATCTGATGATTGACAAATTTTAAAAAGGTTTATAAAAGACATGTTCAAGAGATGAATTACTGTTAAGATGCATTCCTTAGTTCTTTTGTGCGGATGTGAAGTTTAGTGGTTTTATATAAGACTGTTAATAACTATAAGCAATTTAATGTATTATGAGTTTTGAGCAATAAACATTGGAATTACTTATCTTTTGTGTAATGTTTAATGAGATGCCTTCTCTTAGGCATTTGAATTCACAGTATATACACACAAAATAATTTCAAGGAAGTTATTTTATATATTCCTATCCAGAGATGTACAGGTCATTTTGACCTTGTATTCAGTTTGTTTTGAGCTTGAAACAAAATGTGATTTGTGAGACTAGTTTCTATATTGCAGGAGGGGAGGGGAGTTTTATTCTGACTTTGGAATGAAGTCTGTTGTTTCTGGGTTGTATTGGGCCTGTTTTGGGGTTTAGACAAAATTCCCTTGTTCCCCCAACATTTTACCATCTAAATTTTTCTAGGAGCAGGGACTGGTCTTCCTGTTGCTATTGGTTACTGGATGATTGGAAATGGAAAATTGAAAGCAGCAGCTAACTACATGGCTAACCAGAAAAATACTACTCACACTGTATTTGAGTTATATTGTTTTTGTTGTTGTTTTATCTTTGTCCTACATAGAATTTGTGGGTTAGTGAGCTTCTTACTTGTAACACAGTAATAGGTATGACAATAATAGTCAAAATTGACTTCATTTAGGGTTATAGAATAGGACAAACATCAATGAATATATTTATAAATGTTTAACATTTCCATTTATTAATCATCTTCATGCTATACATATCTCTGAATATTTTAGACAACAAAATACATATTGTACACTTGTAACTCAAACCATTTTTCTTGTTTAAACTGGACATAACTCCCATAATCCCTCTTAAACTAGTAAGGATTTCTTTGAATGCTTATCGGGTCATGTTAGCATTCCAGCATCCAAAAGTTCCATGTAGAAACAATACAATTATTTTAATTATATAAAATAATTAATGCAAGTAAACAAAATTGACAGCTAAACTTTCACCCATAAAGTCTAAGCCATCAAAAAAGTATAATAAATAGGTAATTCCCTTCAAGAAAATACCTGGCCTTCAGTGATAATTCAAAGTACCATAATTATGAATAAAGCTTACCAAAATATTTCAAGAACTTGCAATAATAGTGCAATTTTAAACCCTTGTAAATTCAGTAGAATTTACATTAAGGCTCATTAATCTCATACATTTCAATAAGAATGGTAGAAACCACATCTGGTTTTGATGTTAAAATCATTTGGTGCTCACTATAATTTGCAAATAAGCTATTTCCAAATATGCTCCTACTGAGCATAATATCTCAACTTATTAAAGCAGCTTTGTTTTTTCCACTTGTGTTATTCATAATTGGTCTTAGCTGTCTTTACATAAATATGAATACACAGAACTTATGTTTTATTTGAATTAGTTGTGCAGATAAACAAATGAAAACTGAACAGCTTCCAAAGCAACTGTCCATGCCCAGAACAGATACTGGAGAATTTTGCCAGTTGTAGGGTTTAGCATACTAAAAACACAGAATTGCTGTGTGGCTAGGAATAGCCATTCCTGTTGTATAAGCATTACAGTTGCATAATACTTTGCCATAGTGAGTGTGCTTTAAACTGCTTTTTATTAGGGCAGTGTTTTTTTTTTTTGGTAAAAAGTTTTAAAACAAAAACAATATGGAATCCAAGGTTTCCTTTTTTGAAAAGCCTGCTCTCTGCTCCACCAACTCCAGCTAATTTGTGAGAAGGAAAAAAAGTAACTGGTGATTGCAATTAATAATAATTTTAAAAAGATTTTCAATTTAATGTGAATAATAGTATAAAAGGAAAACTCAAAAGTACTGAAGGAAACTAAAACTTTCAGATGTGTTTAATTACATAACGGAGATTTTCTAGTACCAAAATAGATCACTTTTCAAGTGGAAATGAAATTTAGATTATCTGTCAAGCATTGATAAACTAGGCTGTAAGGTCAAGTTCTGAAATTGTTATTAGCCAACAAAGATAAAGATGTAATTTCTCATGGTCATCTTTGGTCAAAGCTGATAGTTCATCTATCTGTTCATCTGCCACAGTATCCCAGAATAGAATGCTAAGTTCCAAATGCAGGAGCTGCCTTTATAATTATTTTGTGGGAAGGTTCCTATGCCCCTGCTTCTGTGAACAAATTGCATTTATTGGACTGGGAGAGCTACATTTCAACAGATGTAAAGTAAACCTGAATAGGATAATCATTCTGGGTAGAAAAAAATAAAAAATAACTTAGTACTTATGAAATTGAAATCTTTTCCCAACCAATTTGCATCAAACCATGTATAACCTTTTTCCACTCTATAATAATACTTAAATTAGAAAAAATGTAAGTGCAGGTAGAGAAACTTGTTATTCTCTTTTCCTAAGAAGTTCAGAATTCGTGACAAATTTTACTTTCTATCTTCCATTTTTTAGGATTATTACTTTGCTGTATTTTAAAAGGCTAACAGGTAACTACTACCATCAACAATAATTAAATAAATCTGCTTTCCAGAATTCAGAAACTGCCTCTAATAGTTCATTTTCAAGTTTGCCTATTCAAAATAAACTCCATATAAAAAATTTAATAGTACCTACAGCAGTTGATAAATCATTAAATTCCAGTTCCCACACTTTTACATCACAGTAATGAAGTAGTAACGAAATCTACTCCTTACACTACATGGCACATTAAGCTATCAAACATCTTATTTTTAGTGCATTTCATACAAGCTACAAAATGCAAGTTAAATCTATGCATATGTCAGCTTTCTGTCATATTAGCTTCATTCACACCTCACATATCAAATTATGATTGGTTTGGTTTTGGTTGATAAGATTAATCTTGCTGATTTAAGTATAAACTATGCTTTAAAACTTAGCGCTGTATGTCAAAGTCACTGTGGCTTATTCAACAATTTTTAAAATAAACCTCAGTTTAACTTTTTTTAAAAGTGAATTTAACCAATGTTGGTATTCCAATGTGCATGAATACATATTTGCAAGTAAATATGCCTCTTAATACATAGATAAGAAAGTTCTTAATCTATATTGAAAAAACCAAAGCGTGAAACAGGTCTCATAATGGTGAATAAAGTGGAATGTTGATATGGATCTGTTGAAAAAGCTCCACTGTATCATGTAGCAAATCCTGGTGGATATATCAACAGCTGATTTGCATTTTTCAGGTATCTGGCTTATACCTGGATGCCTCAGGAAGTTACCATATCAAATTACTCTTCAATTAAAGGGCCCATCTGGAAAAGCCAAGTATTTGTATGTCCACTAAACATGAGCGATGTGCAGATCTTTGGTTATATTAGATTTTAGTTTCTAAATCCAGGATGGTCTTTGTTAACTAAAGAACACTACAGTACTGTGTACAATCAGACATCTGAAATCTAAACAAAAGTTAATGTTTAAAGTGCCATCAATCCAATATGAGAAAAATAGTGAGAAAACTGGTCCATCTGTGCTACCAAATCTACTGTCCTGTGTCCCTTTTTTCAAAGCAGAACGTTATGTATTTTGAGATGCAAACCTATAACGACTAGAGTTATAATGTACTTTTAAATGCATAAACAACATAGCTAGAAGCCTGCATCTTGGCATCTACAGCAGTCCTATCTAAGATAAGCATTTGCAGAAACTGGTTTTGCCACGATTCTGGTGTAACCTAAGAATTCTGATGATCAGATGACTTTCTGTCCCGCAAAAGTTCACATTCTCTGTTTTGTTCAGGCTTGTTGATTGTGGCTATTTTGACAGTGCTGTAATCTCTTCTGTCTTCATCGCGTCAGACAGAAAACTCAGTTCATTGCATAAAGTCTCATATCTGTAAGCCATTCGAATCTGTGCAACGTTTGTCTTTCTAATATCGTTTCCTTCTGGTCCTTCAGCACAGTAATTTAGACCTATGCATTTCTGTTTTTCCTAGAAAAACAAAAGCAGATACTGTTTGAAAAGTTGCTTTGATTTAAAAAAAAAAAGACAAGTGAAATCCAGCAGACTGAACAATTTTAAAACGAGAGGAGAGAGAGAGAGAGAGAGAGAGAGAGAGAGAGAGAGAGAGAGAGAGAGAGAGAGATTTTAACTTCTAACAAAACGATTAAAAAGCAAAGATGGCTTGCAACTTCATGTAGCAGCTTCCTTAAGAAATCCTTTGCTCGCTAACAGGCATGATTTTATTCTGCAACAGTACACTAGATAGTTAACTAGAGATCAGTGAAACTCTACTTTCCCCAAACTATGCCTTCAAATATATTGGACCGAGACTCCCCAAATTTCCAGATAGCCTTTGCTGAAGCTGGATGGGGATTCTGAGTGGTCTAACAGTAAATTGGACAAGTCTGATAGAAATCAAGGACAAGTTTAAGCATATATGTAAACAACGGCCATCTTCAGGAAATGTGAAAAAAATCAAATGGCAATCATGACTGCTCTTCGTATGGGACTTTTTGACTTCCTGCCCTCCCACAATGCTCCATCTGTAAATTCATGTCACCTTTTCTGCTTCAAGCATTACAGTGGCAATGTAATGGAATCAATGCTGTAAACAAAGCTCAAGGGATTAGAATTTAATCACTTCTATCCCATATATTCATTAAACCATAGCTCTTCAGCCTGTTATTTGTCCTTTGAGGAAAAACACCATTAGAGAAAACATGTCATTAGCTAAAATGTTCCTATATGTTGATCATCAGGTCCTCTGGTGGCTTTATAAATAAAAATACAATATATTAAGTGCACCACCTAATTTGTCCCCTACATCTTCAAATGTTTTACAAGAACAAAAGTTAAATTTACCTTGTGTGACAAGCCGCTTTGTAATACACTGTTTCTTGCAATTTCACATAGGTCACAAGTACTCAGTTTCCATACTTGGGCTGCTATGGCATATTCCTCCATCAGTGCTTCCTTCAATTATATATACAAAAATAGATGATTTGCTATCAAAGACATTTATTTATTTATTTATTTATTTATTTATTTATTTATTTATTTATTTATTTATTTATTTATTTATTTCGTGCCAACAATAGCCTTCTGAAAGCAAAGGAACCATTTCTAGTAAAGAAACTTTTTAATTTTGCAAAGTTCTTCTATTTTCTTCCTTAATTTTTTTCTTCCCTTGCTGTCCTCTATGTTCCCTGAAAACTCTCTAGGGGAGGGGTGTCAAACCGGTGGCCCGCGAGCCGGATGTGTCACGTGCAGGCCACACCCCGCCAGCTCAGCAAAGGGGAAAATGTCACAATATGTCACGTGATGCTAACGTGATGCTGTGAATTTGACACCCGTTGCTCTAGGGGATTGGTGATGCCACCCGAATAGTGGAAGCAGGACTAAGTGTTTAGAGGAACAGAGAAAATTTGGTGCAATTTCATCTTCTCATCTTTTTATCAGCAGATGTCTCTCATCATAGTTGGCAAGTTCCAACTTTTATAGTTTCACAGCTGGGTAGCCTGTTGGGAGTGGTGGAAACTCCAGCTACTACACAGTGAAATTTATTTCTACAAGCACTGTGCTTTATGAAAATTGGTCATCTTCCTTCTTAGATTTTCATGGATCAATTATATTCAAACCATACCACACACTCACACGTACACTCCGTAGTCCAGCTACAGGACTGATGTTAATGACTTGCCAGATCAACCTTGAAACATTTAAGAGAAGTGGAAAACAATTGAAAAAGGAAACGGTTGAGAGTAGAAAGATTTCCTCAGACATTCTAGTTTTTAATGATGAAATGACATGAAAGAAAGGACTTAGGAGATTGGAGTCCATACTCCATGCTTCAATACCCAGCAGATGGGATAAGGGAGAATGGCTTGAGAAACAAAAGGGTTGTGAACATTACAAGTGTTCCAAGATGCAACATTTAGGATTCAAACACAGTAAATGATTAAATTGTGAATAGAATTATATGCCCTCCTAAATGAAATGAACTATTCCTTTCAAATAAATAAATAAATGTAAGATTGGAGAGCTGCTGCTGAATTTAATAAGAAAACATTTAAATTAATATGGTTTCATATTCGGAAATAAAACTTTTAAATTTGCTTTCATGCAAATTACCTTGGTATAGTGGAATTGCATGGGGTCATCTGTGGACAGAGAAACACGGAGTCCCTTGTGCAAGAATTCTCGCAGAGGGTTTTTTGAATACTCCAGGAATAAGCTGTTGTTGCTAAGAGGAGACATGGCAATGGGGATTTGTGCAAGATAATAAAGATACTGGAGAACTGGACTCTGTACAAAAACAACACCCAAAATCATTATTCATTCACACAGAGATAACAGGAAAGGAAACATTGAGCCAGAGGGAAATGGAAAACCATTTTTTACAGCTTGGGAAACTTTAACTGACCTCGGCCCTCTGGCATTATACAAGTTGAGTTGTTATATATACAACTATACACCTTTATTTTGCATTGCATTGATGTATTTGTTTTTAAAAATGCATTTTTATGATGAAAAAATTAAACAAGAGATTTCAGATGTTAAAAGCACATATTATTGCATTAGCTGAAGTGGGAAATAAAAGGTCTTTTGCCGTCTATGATGATTAAGTTGTGCCTTTAGTACAAGCTACCCCTTCCAAAACAGCTTTTGATCTTCCTGTTATCAACGAGCAACCCGAAGAACACTGTTGCAGTTACATGTTTACTATTTGAAATACAGTTGTCTGGAAAAAGTCCTTAAGGAAGCTCAAGTTTGCTATCCAATAAAATAGAATATTTCTCAATTAGAACAGCTTGTGTCAGAATTATATTGAAATCTGCCACCTGGTGGAGAATTGCTTTACAAACCCAAACCCAAATCTAACTCAAAGTAAGCTTTTTATAAATCCCATTGATATCAACCACATAAAAGTAAATATGTCGTTTAAGCTTCCCATTTGTAGTAATAAGACACATATATTCACTCAGCAATAAGCCCACATGAGTTTAAACAGGGTGGTCCTATGACAGTTATACAGGCTTGGGGACCTGGCATGCTTTCCCTAAGAACTGCATCTAGTAGGCCTTGTGAGTCCTTTAAAGCAGGGGTCTCCAACCTTGGCAACTTTAAGACTTGTGG
>JAOYMU010000001.1:74620158-74633211 GCA_025802295.1 Psammodynastes pulverulentus | reverse complement strand
GCCCCGCCCACTCCACCCCACCTCTTCAAGGAGTCCCCACGCGGCCTGTTTTGGATGCAGGTGAGTGCAGAGCCTGAGTAGAGGTTCGGAGACGGTGAAAAACGGGCCTCCTGGAAGTTCTGGAAGGCTGGAAACAGGCCCGTTTCCAGCCTCCAGAGAGTCTCCAGAGTCCAGGAAGGCCGTTTTTGTCCTCCCAGAGGCTCAAAATAGGCTCCAGAGCCTGAGGAGGCTGAAAAACGGGTGGTGGAAGGTGGTGCAGGAGGCCGACTAGGCCATGCCCACCATGGCCACACCCACCCAGCAACTGGGCAGAGAACCGGTTGTTAATTTTTTTGAAATCCACCCCTGGCTTTGGGCAATTCCTTTTATGGCTTAATGGCTTTGTCCTAGTTTGGATTGTGAGGACTAATCCTATCACCCTGGAGCTGAAGATTTTTTGGTATTCCATGATCTATTTCCTTCAAGATCAGATACAAGGAAATACCAGGTCGTTGTGGCAAATGTATGACAATCTTGTTGCTATAGTGTTTTTTTTCCTTCTGATTTTTTCGGCTCAAACCTATGGAATTCTTCGGAGAATATTGTATTGCGGTTCTCAAAGCAACGACATGAAGGTGCGTTGGAGGAAACATGAGAACAGATCACACAGTGCGTGAGTTTGCAGATGTTACACACAAAAGGAAAATACAATTGTTAAGAATGTATTCTTCTTAGGCTCCCACATTTGAATACTTGTGTTTCCAAGTATTTGTCAAGAATAATATCGATATTACTGTTTTTATTGGGTATAACTGGAGGGAAATTTAGGAAGAAAATAAAATATATCCTGTTACGTTTAGTGACCGCTGCAAGAATCTCATATGCTCAAGTGTGGAAACAAAACAAGGTACCCTCTGATGAATTAGTCCTTCAAAAGATCTTATTGTGTGCAGAAATGAGTAAAATGACTTTGAATCTAGAAGATAAAGAAGAGACAGAACATTATAAGATATGGAATAGGTTATATAATTGGCTGGAGAAAAGGAACAAGGAGCTTGGAATAAAAGTTAAGAATTGTAAATAACTTTATATAATGATATAAGTTGTAAGTAGGATAGTGATTACATAAAGTAGAAACAGTTGACAATGTCACAATATAACACCATAGAATATGTTCATTTTTATTGTTCTTTGTGTTTTGTTTGTCTTTGTTTTTAAGAGAAAATTAATAAAGACATTTTTAAAAAAAAGAATAATATCGATATTATTAAAGAGGTTCTCCACTCCCATCTCAATGTGATAAATAGATAGAAGCTCATATATGATTAGACTGCACTCTGTTTTCCTCAACAGTATCTAATTCTGCTCTTACAACAGTTGAGAACTTTCCACAAGCTAGTTAGGAAATAGACTTTCTCCTAAGGAAGATCCTTATGGATCTGGAATCATCATTGTCTTTTAATAACCCCATAATCCCTTGCGGGGTGGAGTCTGGGCAACTGAGTGAAGCTGAGTGTTTACTGGCCAGATACCCTCCCTGTCACCAGTGCGGAGTTTTGTTCAGCAGATATATTGTCATGGTGCCCAGAGAGAGAAAATATCTGCTTCTACCTAGGATAGAACTCACAGCCTCTTGATTGTGTGGCGAGAGCTCCCCCTATAGGCCACCCTCCTACGGAGCTGGAATGCCTGTATTAATTGTTGGAGAGCAACTGACCCAGTCAGCCTCAAGTTGGTATTAGTCTAGACCAAGTCTGACCCTCTTGAATGACTTAGAACCTTACCTGGTTTCTCCCAGGTGAAATCTACCATCTAGGAAGATTCCTGCGAAATAGGCACACAACAATAAAGTAGCTAATTTGAAACTCTACATGTGCGAGTCCAGTTGTTTGTGCCTGACTACTTATGTAGTCTGCTACTTGCTGTTTTCAGTGTCACCTAATTCCTACCGATTCAACAAGAAGCTTGCATGCGATACAGGTTGTCGTCAAGTTACGTTCATTTTTTTTTGACCACTCAAAGTTACAACGGCGCTGAAAAAAAGGGAGGCTCCCTGACCATTTTTCAGACTTACGACTGTTGCAGCATCACATGACCCAAATTCGGACCCTTGACCGCTGACTCAGATTTACGACGGTTGCAGGGGGTCACGTCATCCCCTCTTGCAACCTTAGTCGCTAACTTAACAATGGCAGGGATTTGCTTACCAACTGTGACAAGAAAGATTGTAAAATGGGAGAGGGGGGGAGACTCAGTTAAGACCTGTCTTGCTCAGGGCTTTTTTTCGGCCGGAACTCAGCGGTACTGCGTTCCGGCACCTTTTCCGAGTCCGCGTTACGTGACGCGTCTCGACCAATCGCGCGCTATCACTTCCGGAGTTTTTTAGCGCGCGCCGGGGGGCGCGTTCCGGCACCTTTCGGCACCGAAGAAAAGCCCTGTCTAAACCATTTTCTATACATATTTACATAGAGTTGTATTTAGCTACCAATACACTTTTGTTCAGTAGTTTTTCTCATGACATGTAATATACATGTCTCATGACATGTATATTTTTCCCTTTTTCTGCCAATTTTAATTTAGTCCCTTATTTTCAGCTGATCTGAACCACAGCCAACAGTGTTAGCGAATCATGAAAGAACAATGTATTTTATTAACCTGTTAAGCTGTTTAATGATTTTTACTGAAAAATATTTAGCATTTTAAAACATATCCCATTGTGTCTTATTTTCTCAGGGATTAAAGGCATTTTCTCCACCTTTAAGATCTAGATGAACCAATATTTTTAAATTACAGTCACAGAGGAAAAAATAGAGTTAGATCTGTAATCTTTCTGCAGGATTGAGAATTGAGTGCAGGCTAGAAAAGAGAGGACTGAAATAGAAAAGAGTTCTTATGTCTGCAGAGTCCAAATTGCTATCAGATTCTTCTCCAAAGCAATTGCACTTCTGACTATTTGCAGAAGCGAGATACAATGTCTTTTTTTTAGCTCAAGCAATAGGCCATATTTTGCTTCAGCTCACAAACATTATTATTAAGAATTTAAGGTGATATGATATACTGTAGTGAAGTTCCTATCAAGGGAGATCAGGACAGATGAGCTCTTTATTGAATAAGTGAAATTGAACACTCTTTATTAATTTCATTTCAGTTGCAAAAATAATTCAGCCTCTGCCATGATTTAAAAAAAATCCTTCAACTTCATTCCATCTCCATGCTTTTTCTGTGGTCTTTAATCATAACTACTGAAGCTTAAGCAAGAGGTATTTATTTAAGGGGCTGTCTATTTTATTTTCTACAATCATTATGAATCAAAACAATGCTTCAATTCAGCAAAATGAGAATCTTCAGTATGGCTCTTTATATACTTTGAGGAACATTATTTAATGAACATGGCAAGAGAGTACTAAATGAATTACAGTTGACAATATGTGCCTAACCAACCATTTAGAAATTTGTAAGCTGCAAGCAGAAGATTCTGGTTCATTCAAACAAGGAAACAAACATTCAGTATGGGAATTAATTTCCACAGATACATATTAAATTTACACCATGCAAACATGTGTCTTGTCACTCTAGTCAAATGCTGATTGTATTACAAATGCTGTACCAAATCTGAGTGTCTTGATTGTTCCATGGACTGATCAACTCAGTCAAAGTCAAAATGACAAAAGTATATTTAGTAAGTCACATCCTGATCCAAAAACACAAGTAGATTTTTGTGTTTATTATATCTTTCATTGCCCCTTCAAAATACTGCTGTTGACAAAGATACTTATTTTGCATGTATAAATGATGTCCAAAGATAGAAAACAGCAGCAATGAATAATCTCTTAAAAGTAGCAATGTAAATACCAATAGCACTTACGGTATATACTGCTTCATAGTGCTTTACAGCACTTCCTCTGTAAGTAGTTTGCAGAGTGAGCATACTGCCCCTAACAACGGTCCTCATTTTACTGATCTTGAAAGTATGGAAAGCCGAGTCAACCTTGAGCTGCTCAGGATGCAATATGTTTTGGGCAAAGGTACGTCAAGACATCTTACAATATAACTAAGGGTTAAAATTAGTGGGGAAAAACACCTATATTTAACTTAATTCAATTAATTAAACACAATATCATTGCCCTCTGCGCATTTCATTTTCCCTTTGATTACATTAAAAAATATGGGTTGGCAACAATTTTCCCAAAAACTGTGGGAAAGTTTGAGGATGTTGTTCATGACTCCTGTGGTCTCAGATTTCCCATTATTCTGTTAAGACTGGGCATCTTTCAATCATGATTCGGAAAGATGCTTCAGATCTCATGTGAACTCAGCATTTCTCTGCTACTGATTAAGTCAGCCATGTCCTTTTTCAGACATCTGAAAACCTGAAAAATAATTATGGATTCATTAAAGCAGCTTTATTTTTATTTTTTGGGTAAATGAAGAAGCTGGGGAAAAAAGATGTAGCTGTTTTAATGAATAGCAGAGAGATGCTATGCTTGAATACAGTTTTTTGAAATCGTGTTTGAAATCAGCATAGCGCAATAATAAGGCAAAGAAGGAAAGTTCATTTTTTAAAAATGTTATTCAGAAGCAGTGATTGGACTGGGTGAAAAAGAGCCATAGACAGTGCAGATGCCATTCATATGGTCATCCATTTATGATTGCATGGATAAATAATCTATTCAGATGAAGCAAAAGAGAAGTTTCAGGGCAATTAGCAACCACACAGGTTCTATAATCAAAGTATAAAAGTATGTGAACCACGCCATAATTGTATGTAGTGGTAGATTACACTGATTTACAGTATGTATGAATATTACAGTCAATTACATACGGCTACATGTATATGAATTAATATTCTATTGAGTTCTCCAGCAATGACCTATTGAGCATATCTATCTAGGAAGATACTACCTACTACTGTTCTTTTATGTGCAAAATATTCTTTGGCTAGGGAATTAAATATGATAAGATTTTTCCCTCTCCATATAATATTTTCCCATTGATCTGGAGATACCCCAATCTACTTTCACAAAATTAGGAGATCACCGGGAACCTTGCAGGATAAAAGGATTCATGGAATCTGATTTCCATCACCTTCTTTTCACTGAAGGCTTCAAAAACCAAAATAAAGTCTTCTTCTTTATTTACTCTTTACTTGTTTTTATTCTTTATTTATTTATGGTTATAACCATTTCCTACTTGTGGTAAAAAAGACTACTTTAATTTGTTAAAGCTTTTTAAATGTCTGAGAAAAATCCTTCAGTTATATTCTACTCACAGTAAGGTTTTCTTTTCTCAATATACAGCAAAATCTTTTTACATACTTCCTGTGAATTCCCATGACTTTAGCACCCAGATAAAACATTTTGTGATCTTCAGTTAGAATGCACAATTTATTTATGTATTTATTTCAATTATAGGCTGCCTGACTCCATTATCATTCTGGCAGCATACAGACTAAAAACAATATAAAACACTAACATATAGAGACACTAAAAAAGGAAATATATCTGGAAAAAAATAACAGAATATAAAAAGCCCAAAATTTTGGTTGGAGTGTACATTTTCCTTTGCCATTTATTGTTAGAACACTTTTTGGGAAGCAATATTAGCCAATTTGTGCTAATCAGAAAATCTACAGATTTCAGTAGTAAATCATTTATTGTTAGGATACAGTGAAACCTCATTTTAATAAACTAATTGGGGAAGCGGTGTCTGTTATTCATGAATATCTGCTAAATAAGAAATTACACAATTTTCATCCATTTTTATTATTTACATAATTTGCACAATATATATTGCTATGCAAATCTGGTCCATCACATATGATGTTTTTAAATCAAGATTTTAAATTTACTAAATCAGGGTATCTTTAAATTTTAATTTGTGGAGGTACGAATTCAGAATATATGCACTGAAGTCTTGAGTTTATTCTGATAGTTCTGAGCAAATATGAAATTGCATTTGTTGCCTGGATATATCACCCAGAGTTAAGGTCAACTCAAGCTTGTTTTTCATCATTTTTAAAATGAATAGGATGGAACAGTATGCAGTTTTCTTAGAAATGTTCTTTTTTTAACTTCCAAAGAATTATCTTGAGTCTGGTGCTGTAAAATGTTAATCCAGAGTAATAATTTAAGGTTCTAAATCAGTAAGTATTTACGAAAGCTCTGAAAATTTTAAGAAGGCAATAATAAAACCCATAAAGTTGATTTGTACTCCAGATAGATAATTAATTAGCATACATCTATTATGCACCACTTCATTTGAAAACTTGAAGATGATAGAACACAACATTTCTCTAATCATTTGTCTTTCTTTTATTTCCTATCGAAATCAAACTGGCACAAACACTGAAGGCTGCTCTTACTTTAGCATAGGATCATAACTTGAGTTATAGTTTAATGTTTATGCAAAAACAGATACACATCTAAACAATAACTTTAATATGTATGGTTAAAAAATGTAGGGCAGGGTTTACCCAAACTATATTTTGTTTATCACGTTAATCTTAAATACATCTGATACACTGTTACTTCTCTCTTTTTCCTCTTACTTTCTTCTCCTTGACACCCATCTATTCTTCCTTTTGGCTCTTTCTATCAACGGGGTCATTGAATTAAAAGGCACTGCTAAGTTTACAGCATACTAAACAATTCTGACACCTTCCAACATTCTGATGAGGGAGGTGGCACTTGAGAGTTTTATGTACACACATGTACTAAATCTGTCACCAAGATAGATAAATACTCTATATTTAGAAGAGTTGGTAATTCTATCATTGTCTCCAGCAGTTTACATAGTGTGGTGATAGATGACTTTCTGGTGCTTCAGTCAAGGTTACCCTATGTGTCTCAATATATAAACTCAACTCTGTAAATACTACTAGTTTTCTCCTAAGAGAACTTATGCAATATCAGTTGGCCTTCAATGTCAGTTCCCTTTCCTGTAAGAAATGGGTGCACAAACTAAGACACTGGGATATGCAACCCTGCCAAATGAGGTAATTATTCAAATGCTTATGTACAGGTAGTCCTCAACTTACAACAGTTTGTTTTGTGACCCTTCAAAGTTACAACGGCTCTGAAAAATGTGACTTAGGACCATTTTTCATAGTTACAACTATTGCAGCATTCCCCATGATCATGTGATTAAAATTCAGATGTTTGGCAACTAGTTCATACTTATGACCTTTGCTGTGTCTCAGGGCCATGTGATCACCTTTGGTGACCTTCTGACAAACAAAGTCAATGGGTAAGCCAAATTTATTTAACAACCAGGTTACTAAGTTATCACCTGCAGTGATTCACTTAACAGCTTTGGCAAGAAAAGTTATAAAATGGGGCAAAATTCACTTAACAAATGTCTCCCTTAACAACAGATATGTTGGTCTCAATTCTGGTTGAAATCAAGAAATACCTGTATTGTGACCTTATCAATTGTCTGCTTCTTTCTTTCCCTCATCTATTGACAGAGTCGACTTAGCTTAGACTTATGCCAGTGATGGCGAACCTTTTCGGCACTAAGTGCCCAAAACGGAACACACGTTCATGCACATGCATGTGTGGGTGCCGGAGTGCCGGAAACCCGAAGACCAGTGGCCGGTGCATGCATGCCTATTTTTGGCTGTTTTGGGGGCTGTTTTCAGACTGTTTTGGGGGCCATTTTCAGGCCAAAAACAGCTTAAAAAACATCCTGAAAACAGCCCAAAACTGGCCTGGAAAAGGCCTGAAAAATGGCCTGTTTTCTGGCCGTTTTCCGGCGCTCAGGCACCCACGAAGACAAGCTGGCCGCACCAGAAACCAGAAGAGCAGCTGGCAATGGCACACATGCTCACAGAGAGGGCTCCGCGTGCACCTCTGGCACACATGCCATAGGTTCGCCATCACAGACTTATGCTATTTATTTCCTGATTCCAGCAACTGACTTTAATCTAGCTGCTTCAAATCTATGATCACTGTAGTTGATAGATCACATAACCCATATATTTCTAATGTGAAATTTGGAAACTGTGTCATCATCAATTCCATATTATCAGTAGCAAATGTTCTTGAAAATAAAGATTAAATTAAAGATCTATGATTTTCCTATGCAAATTAGAAAGCAAGGCCAAAGTCTACATAAACATTCATAGAAGACTAAAACACGACAAATAGAATCTCTAACAAAAATAGCTTTGATTTGAACATATTCTCCATAATTTATTTAACATTATTGAATTATGGTTGCTTTATTATTACTTGTTCTTTTGTTGCTTGGTTGGAAATCTTCTTTTCACTCTCAGAGCCACAATTGTGAAATGGGTAGCTATATAGTCAATATAATTCATAAATAAATAACACTGAATATTCAAATTCTTAGGTTGGGTAACAGTAATTGTTACACAAAGAAAAACCACAGCAGAGAAACTCATATCTAACTGACTGCATGCTCAAACTAATTTTCCCTCCAACTAAGTTAATGTCTCTGGAGCAGAGGTGGTATTCAGGCGGTTCTGACCAGTTCTGGAGAACTGATAGTGGAAATTTTGAGTAGTTCGGAGAACCGGCAAATGCCACCTCTGACTGGCCCCGCCTCCATCTATTCTCTGTCTCCCGAATCTCAGCTGATCAGCTGGGTCTTCTTTTGTTGCTCTGCACAGGAGAACGGAGCTGGAAAGCAGGTCAGTGGGATGGGGAGGGAATGGAGATTTTACAGTATCCTTCCCCTGCCATGGCCACCAAGCCACGGTCATCAAGCCACACCACGCCCACCAAGCCACGTCCACAGAACCAGCAGTAAAAAAATTCAAATCCCATCACTGCTCTGGAGCAAATAAAAATCATGTAATTTCATTTCATCAACTACACTTCAGGATAGGTGGAAGCAATCAAGTGCTCTCCAAATGTCACTGAATCACAGAGCTGGAAGAAGTCATTTAAGTTATCAACTCCAACTACCTGTCACAGCAGGAATCCAAATTGAATTGAGAATATTCAGCAAAGAGAAGGTCACCATCTTGTCAATCATTTGTTTCTTGCTGATTTGCTCCCATTTTTGTTTTTAAGATTCAATTCAAAATGTGTCTTCCTGTACCTGGAGATGATTGTTTTTCCTTCTGAATAATACATCTTTTGGGGTATTTGTGGGTGCTATTATATTATCAGGACTAAACAAAACCAGTTCCCCTAGTCTCCCTCATTTTGTACAATGAATCCAAGCATTAAGGTTATTGCCAACACCGCTTAGGAACTGTGCTTTAAACATTTGGGGTCATAACACAGTCAATCACTTCTAAAAGGTTATTCAGTGCCAGCATTATACAGGGAGGGAGAGAGAAGATGAACGAAAAAGTATGATAACCTTTTAGCAGCTATGGGGTTTGGGGCTAGCTAGTGCAGTGTTGCACTGGTTCAGCTCCTTTCTTCAAGAACAATCCAAATCAGTGTTGATAGGAAATGAGAGGTCCACTACATGACTGTTTCTTTCTGGTGTGCCACAAGAATTGGTGTTCTCTCCATTCCTTTTTAATATCTACATCAGTGGTTCCCAATGTGGAGCCTATGCCCCACAGGGGGGCAATTTGATTTTTAATGGGAGCAATTCGAAAAGCCCACTAATTTTGAAAGCCCACTAAAAATAATTATATGTCACGGGGGTGGGCATAAGGATTTTAGAGATGCTTAGATGGGGCATGGCCAAAAAAAGGTTGGGAACCACTGATCTACATGAAACCTCTGGGTGAGATCATCCAACACCATGGATCTCCATTCCTGGTGATTCAAGTGATTTTATAGCTGTATGGATGGACTTTGTGTTGTGCACCAATTTTTCCCTTTCCTGGATTGAGGGGCCCTGCGCAGTCACTCATGCCGTGGCCACCTCGCAGTTGGATTACTGCAATGTGCTCTACATGGGGCTACCCTTGAAGATTATTCGGAAGCTACAACTGGTACAGAATGCATTGGTGCAGAAGGTTCTGGAGGTCCCTCATGTGGTACATGTAACAATGTTGTCACACAAGTTTCACTGGTTACCAATTTCCTTCCATCTCCAACTCAAAGTTTTGGTCTTTAAAGCTCTTTATTGCATGGGTCCCCACTCATGTCAGTGAAATAGATCTACGGTACTTCAGATTCCATCAACCAAGGAAATTTGGGTGGGGGATGGGTCTCCTGTGGCTCCTGCCACCTGAAATATTCTCCTACTGCTACAAATACACAATTCACTTTTTTCCAGGATCAGAGATTTTTTAATTATTGGTTTAACTGACAGCTATTTTATAGGTAATCCTCAACCCATAACCACAATTGAGCCCAAAATTCCCATTGCTAAGCAAGGCAGATGTTAAGTGAATGTTCCCCCATTTTATGACCTTTTTGTCACAGTTGCTAAGTGAATCACTGCAGTTGTTAAGTGAACTATGTAGTCGTTAAGCGAATCTGGCTTCTCCCAATTGATTTTGACAGAAGCCAGCTGGGAAGATAACAAATGGTGATCACATGATCACAAGACAGTGCAACTGCTGTAAGTTACCAATTGTCAGAAAACTGATCATGTGACCAAGGGGATGCTACAGTGGTCATAAATGTGAAAATCGATCATAAGTCACTTTTTTCAATGCTGTCATTAAACACTCATTAGACCACTAATGAGTTGTAAGTTGTGGACTACCTGTATTATGTACTTGTTGTATGTTGTAATAATTTGTTTTGAACTCTGAAAGAGCTCTACAATAGCATTACAATCCATAACGCAACATTTTTAGATGTATTATCTTGCTTTCAACTCTTGGGGGGGGAGGACTGTTACACCTACACAATCTAGATCAATACAGGAATCTGAAATACTTGTTGAGTAGTTTATTATTGGATGTTTTATAGACAAGTTTATTCTGGACTTTTCTTATAACTTGCATGCACATCGGTCACAGTAAGGACTTCCTAGAATTCAGAGTAATCTTATGAGGGCAATGTTTATATCATTCCTTCCCAAGCAAGGTCACTCTGTCCCTTCTGCTCATATGCAATCCTTGTGCTAAACATTATTAGCCTCTTGTGATAGTCAATAAACATGAAACTGCACACCATCTGGGCCAGCCCTGAAAGAGGCTTAACGGAGATATTTTAAGATATAAGAATCTCCTTTAGTGCCTGCAGAATTCACTATTCCCATCCTTCCTTGTTGGAGGGGGAAAATATTTTTGCTTATTTCCCCTATTCTTAGTCTTTTATTCCTCCTCACTATAATCAGCAGGTCTGTTCGTCTTATATAAATAAAATATAAAAATATATTAAGCATAAAAAGTAAAATGTTACATAGAATATTTTATTTTACTTATCTTTGCAGCTCCCCCTTTGTCCACTGATACCAACTATTTCTCATGTGCCTGTTTTTTAGATTTATATATTTGGCCTTAGTTACTAAAGTCTATCAAATGGGGAAATGACTGGAGGAAGAAGAAATTAGACAAACCTGTTGCTAGTCCTCTAACTCTCTGCCTAGATCTTATACAAGAGGGAACCTGAAAAAGCTTATGAGGAGAGCCTCTTTCACAGAAGACCCACAACCCTTTCAATCATAACAGAAGCCTTTCTATGATCTCCCATTCTCTTCCTTGACTGCAGGTAGTCTTTCACTTACAACACTTTATTTAGTGACCGTTCAAAATTACAATGACAATTTTTCGCACTTATGACCTTTGTAGCAGCCCCATGATCATCTGATCAAAATTCACATGCTTGGCAACTAGTTCATATTTATGACCAGGGCTTTTTTTCTCTGACGAAAGGTGGCGGAACGCACACACACCCCGTCGCGCTAAATATTCCGGAAACTATAGAGCGCGATTGGTGGAGATGGACCACGTGACACGGACTGCAAAAAGGTCCCGGAACGCCGTTCCGCCAAGTTCTGGCAGAAAAAAAGCCCTGTTTATGACCATTGATATGTCCTAAGATCATGTAATCGCCTTTTGCAACCTTTTGACAAGCAAAATCAATGGGGAAGCCAGATTCACTTAACAACTGGGTTACAAACTTATTAACTGCAGTGATTCAGTTAACAACCATGGTAAGAAAGGTTGTAAAATGGGGCAAAACGAACTTAACAAATGTCTCACTTAATAACATAAATTTTGAGCTCAAATATGGTTGTAAGTCTAGGACTACCTGTACTAGACTCAGTGAGGTATCTGTTTGATTACTAGAAGACATTATTAGTAGAAAACAATTCTGAGAGTATCCAGTGGTTGAGAAACTGCCCAGCTGCAAACAAGGATCAGCTAAAATTAGGAAGAGAATGAATTGGGAGTAGATTTATAAATCCTCAGACTTTTCTGGATTTTATTGGATTAAGTGTTTCCTTTTGGGTCATGTTGTCGCAATATGTAATCTGGCCAAAAGTTACTGGTCAAACAAGAATTTGAATCTGGTTTTTCCAATTCTAATATTCTATTCACTGGTTTATTTAATATGCTTCAATTTCACATCTTAATATGCACTAGGCCGATTTTATTTATATAATAAATTTATTCTCTACAAAAAGTGTCCATCTTTTGAGTTATAAAATTTTGAACGTCTAAGTAAATAAGATGACAAAATAAATTGAAAAAAGATGTTTAAGATGTCTAAATATATATTATACTGTACTGAATAAGAATATTAACAACTTCCACACTCATCCCAAAGATACTAGTAGTTATGACTTTTGTATTGCACAAAAGTAAAATTGGAATAAAAATTAAAGTATCAACTGCTCACTCTAGATCTCTCACGTGGAAAGGTCTACATTACAGCCTCTTTCTACAGATCTCCAGATAAGCACATTTGCTTTCAATGTTGTGTTACTACATATTCCATACTTCCACCTCAGTTACACTCTTACAACTAGCTGAAAAAAATTGAAGTTATAAATCCTTAGTGTTCTATTCCTTCAGTGTTCACAACCTGTGTTCCTGCCACCGGATTCAAACTTTAGATATGGCTACCCATACACCAAATGGATTTAAGAAGTGAGATTGATTACAAGCAGGGCTTTTTTTCTGTGGGAACGCAGCGGTACTGCGTTCCGGCACCTTTTTCGGAGTCCGGGGCGCGGGACGCG
>JAOYMU010000001.1:74607605-74620058 GCA_025802295.1 Psammodynastes pulverulentus | reverse complement strand
TTTTTAGCGCGCGACGGGGGGAGCGCGGGGGAGCGTTCCGGCACCTTTTTGTGCCGAAGAAAAGCCCTGATTACAAGGCATACCACTGAAACAAACAAAATGTTAAAAAGTAATATTTATGTAGTAACTTACAAAGCACATTTAAATTATATTAAAATAACCAAAATATCTTTACAATCCCCAAGGCATGTCACAACTTTTGAGCACCCCTAATGATTGGGAATTGAAAGTTGAAAAATTTGACATGCTCTATATTTCAATATACAAGAAGACAGTTTCAATGACTGGGAAGACTAGATGTAAAAATAATAATAATAATAATTGCATAACCTTTCACTTACCTTTCTTACATTATAAAAATCTCGATGAGGGTTACTCTTCAGTTCTTTTAGTTCAGACATTTCATTTAGCATTTCATGTAAACCAAACTTAGATCCTAGAAAGTTAAGCCGCTTGTGGCAATATGTCTTCCTGTGAAATATGAACTATCATTGGTTAATTATACTTTTTATATTATATAGAAAAGAATTATTTTACATTAAATAACAGATAACTGCCGGGGATTAAAACTGACCAGGGACCTCTGCAGTAGGGGGGTCAAAATGTAAATAAGACAGTTGTGAGCACACAAGTGAAACAAGACCTTTTAAATATGTGTCTCCTATATGTAAAAAAAGGGACAGGACCGGGATGGGCTTCAATTTTTTTAGCAAGGGGCTCTCTGCCCTAATGACTGGATGGGTGGTCATGTGGCTGGGTAGGTGTGGCTAGGTGGTTGTGTGACTGGGTGGCTGTGGCCAACTCAACATCGTTTCTTCGCCCTAATTATCTAAAAAAAGATAATATACCAAAAAGTTGTTTATTATTTCATGCATTTAATACTTAAATAAAAGACTGGGTGAAACCAGGCTAATAGCAGTGACTGTGAGAGGGATCTTGGAGTCTTAGTGGAGTTTCTGGTGAGTTACCTGATTCTTATTATTTTGGGAATTAGCCCTCGGCAAGCACTTTATCTAACTTGAAACTTTTACAACTTGTGAAATGCTCTTGGCTGAACGCCCAGAAAGGAAAAGAGCTGAAAAGGTATCCATTTATTATTCTAGGCTGCTTGTCTTTTTGAGGTTATTGGGGGCTCTCCGAGCCCTGCAAAGTCTTACCTAGGGGCTCTCCCAAGCCCCTGCGAGCCCCCAGGAACCCAGCCCTAGACAGGACTTATTGAGTTGTGTGCACCACCTTATCTTTCTGACATGCCCCAAAGAGCCCTGGTACAAATAACTTTGAACTAGAACTACTTTAAATTTGAAGCACTCCATTTCAGGTTCAAAATGCACTATTTCACACTAAAACAACTGTTTCTCATTCGATGGGTCATTTCCATTCTTCTGGTTAAGGAACACTTATTTATATTTACTTTTCAGAAAATGCTTGGAGTTATCCTAAGCCACTACCACAACTCAGATGTTACACATACTATTCTTCCACTGTCTTTACATGTACTTTCTAAATACATTTGTATAGGATTAGGGCTTTAGAACTTCACCAAACAGAAGTGGCTGAAGAACAACTGCAGTATTATGATTAATAAAGTATTTAATATCCTGGCCTTATGGAATTCTTAAAGTTAAAAAGAACCATACGTTGGGCCATCGGCAATAAGAGCCAACACGTGGCTGAGGTCAAGAGTGTAGGTCTGCCGATCAGGGTAAGGCAAATTTTGTGGTTCATTAAGTTCCATCATGTCTTTGTTTTCAAAAACTAAGAAGATGCCATCCTTCATCTTTACAACATAGTCCAAGTTCCCTGGAGAATCATCAAGTTTGTAAGGATCCTGCAGTTCTTTTGGTGGTGGATGGAAATCTGTAAAACATCAAGGTCAGACATTCTAGCATCATTTAAAATACAGGCTCATTCTATCGTAGCTGGAAATTAAATTGTTAGTAATCAATAGCTTTTCTAAAAAAATATTGTATGCTCTATCATACTGGTTTTATTGTGAAATAGTAACTCTGCTTAAAGTCTGTAGCAGAAGTGGTATTCAGCAGGTTCTGACCAGTTCTGTAGAACCGGTAGCGGAAATTTTGAGTAATTCAGAGAACAGGCGGTAACCTTCCCCCAGGAATGGGGAGGGAATGGAGATTTTACATGCCCTCCAAGCCATGCCACACCACCAAGCCACGCCCACAGAACCGGTAGTAAAAAAAATTTGAATCCCACCACTGGTCTGTAGAGATTCTCAGTCATCCAGGTCATGGTTGTCCCAAAGGTGCTTTTTCAGGAGGCAACTGGACTTTTTTGTTTTTTCTTTGAAGACATTTTGCTTCTCATCCAAGAAGCTTCTTTTTTTTAATTATTATTATTTTATTGATTTTCTATTAAATACATTTCTTAGTGCTTAATAAACATTGTGTTGTCTGGATATTTAATTTACTTAACAATACAAATTATATTCTTAATCTCCACCCCTTTTTTCCAGCCATTGGTAAAATAAATTCCATGTTTGATAGTATTCTACATCCTCTTTCTGTTTAATTTTCAATATCAATCTATCCATTTCTGCACAATCTAATATCTTCTTAACTATTTCTTCATCTCGCAGTATATCTTCATTTTTCCAATATTGTGTGAAAATCCTTGCTACTGTTACAACATATAATATTAAATGCATACTTTTCTTATCAAGTTTTTCTGATATTATACCTAATAAAAACAGTTCAGGTTTGAAATCTACATGTTTCCCTATTATCTTTTCTAACCACTGTGTATCTTTGCCCAAAATTTTTTTGCTTTGTCACAAGTCCACCACAAATGATAAAATGTGCCCATTTTTTATTACATTTCCAACATTTGCTAGACATATTTTAAAACATTTTAGCTAATCTAGCAGGTGGTAAATGCCATCTATAAAACATTTTATATACATTTTCTTTATAAGAGGTCGCCATTGTTAGTTTATAATTCATTTCCCATAAGTTTTGCCATTTCTCTAGTTCTATATTATGGCCAAAAAAAATTCCCATTGTAGCATTGTGTCTTTTATTTGTTCATTTTCCATTTTCAAATTCAATAAGAAGTTATATACCTTCTTAATTAGTTTTTCATCAGAGTTCAACAGTGTCTGATCAAAAGGTGTTTGTCTTTTGAATCATGTCTGAATCATATCTAGATTGTATTTGCAATTTCAGCCATCATGATAATATAATGCCTTGTTCATCAAGTTCTTGCTTTGATTTTAATTTTCCTTCATTGTCCAAAATGTCTTTATGAAGAATTTTTTTTTCAAACTTCACCAAGTTTGGGTATGTAAAAGCTTCCATCGTTGAGAGCCATTCTGGGTCTCAAGTATATTTTCTGATATCCCATACAGATATTAGTGAATTTCTTATATAGTGATTTTGGAAGTATCTATGGCTTTTTTTCTTCTCACACCATAGGAAAGCATGCCATCCCAGTTGTAAGTCATGTCCTTCTAATCCAAGAAACTTCTTCAGCTCTGACAGGATAGTGGGGAATGGAAGGATTTATATTCCTTACAGACAGCTAGTCACTTGCATCCTTTTAAAGGGTCGTAATCATAGATAAACCTCCAAATACTTCAACAAAGTCATCCAGGTAACAACCATGACCTGGATGACTGAGAATCTCTACAGGCTTTTAGCTATACAATTTGGGATGAACACCCTTTGAATGGTATGGGAGTAGGAATGGATTTCCAGAGGAAAAAAACTGCAAACTACAGGAAACAGGAGCACTACTCAGGTGACCCTGAGGACACAGATAAACTTCCAAGTGCTTCAACAACTACCACCCTCTAAAAGAATGCAAATGACCAGCTGTCTGCAAGGAGTATAAATCCTTCCATTCCCCACTATTCTATCAGAGCTGAAGAAGCTTCTTGTATGAGAAGCAAAACGTCTTCAAAGAAAAAACAAGAAAGTCCAGTTGCCTCCTGAAAAAGCACCTTTGGGAGTAACTCTGCTTCCACACTAAGTGATACAAAGGTATTTATTAATAAAATATGTAGTACCACCCAGCAGGTACATAAGCCATTTATTTGGTTTATTATTATCTACATTTTACCATGCAACAAAGTGTATTCATATATTGAAAGGAAGACAAAAAGCACACATCTCCAAGAAGGTTAACTCTGAAACAGCCATCCTCTGTTTTTTAAACCCAATAAATTTTAGAAGCAATTTTTAAAGTTGCTTTAAAGGTGCATTAGCACTTGTACCAAAATGATAGCAACATGTTAGTAAAATAAACCCCACACTTTCCTACATGCAGATACATTGTAAAGGCAGAGCTTGTGCTGTTTTCATTGTTTGTTCCCCTCGACCTACCCTGCAGACACTTCTAATATTTAAGATTCTTTTTTGCCTTTTAGTCCAAGAAAACGCCAACAAACCAAATCTGGTTAGGATATAGAAAAAATATTCACAATTCCAAAGATTTAAAGGGGAGAGTTATGCTCTCACTTAATGATGACTATCTTTTCTTCATATCCTATTTTAATACTTTCAGTTGCATCTCCACATTAATATAGCAGGTGATGTTTTTTTCTTGCTTAGATTAAGTTATCATTAACTCTTTTATTTTGGCATGTCAAACTCTTCTTAATGCACAGGGAAAAAACTAAAAGCAAGTAAACTTATTTTTGTTTATACAGTAGGAAATTCCTGCATTACTGTAAAATTTAGTGCAAAGCAATTGTCTAATAGCTATCTATAGCATATTTACTAAAATAGGTTTATATTGGTCTGTGCCCATGTGCTTAGAAATCAGCATGAATTTTTTAATGAGCATCAATTAAAAGAAATTGTATGGATGGGTGATTTTTAATTAAAGACCTGTAATTCATTCTATTTGAAAGGAAGAAAATATATAACAGGTCTTCATGTGTTAATCAGACTGAATACATTTTAAAAACTTAATTGATTCCAGGTTACCATTTTATTTCTTTTTTAAGCCATTATCTGTTAATTTGCTTTTTGCTCAGCTTGTTGCACGAATGTGGCCTATAAAAAAGTTGGCACGTTAAACCATCAGTAATCCAACTGCAACTTAATGAGCAAGCTTTGCATATGGCTATTTCATGGACAAAATATTGTGCTGGAGACAGATCTCAAGATGTACTGTACTATAATTTATGTGCACAAAATAAATCAGCATGTGTTTTCTACTACTTTTTAAGTGCTTATTTTACTTAAATAATGTGGAGGCCTAGAGGTAGAGCTCTCACCTCACAATCAGGAGGCTGCGAGTTCGATCCTAGGTAGAGGCTAATATTTGGAACAGACTCTCCTGCTCGAACAGGGGGTTTGGACTAGATGACCTCCAAGGTCCCTTCCAACTCTGTTATTCTATGTTCTAAGTAAATAAATACCTCTGGCTAGATTTACATGCTGAAAACAAATCAATAATTTCATTTGTTGTCATTGAGTGAAATTATGGATTTAAGAAATGACATGCTTTAAAGTTGAAATAGAACTTGGATCATGACATTTAGTTTAACAAATCAAGTTTAAGGAAACTGTAACTTAGCTTAATGGTGGTGGACTTCGTCAGAAATCAAAGCATTATTTTTTTAACTAGAGCTAATTTACCTGGGAGTACTTCATCTTCAGTTTTCCATTTTTCATTTTTCATACTGCATAAATATTGTGCCGTCGTCCTTGGAAAACGATGGAAAGCAAAGCGGCAATACTTCTCTCGAATAAGTAAAGCTTTTGCTAAATTTCTGGCAGCTTGTTCATAATCATCAACTGTAACCTAAAGGGAGAGGTTATATAATTAGTAATTAAAAGTATAATCCTAATCCAAAATAATGTGCTTTGAAGTAAATTATGCTTCTCTTTGAAGCAATACACCTCTGCCAGACTACAGGAAAATCCCAATAGCCTCCTTGCCTGGTGCAAGGACAGACATTAACCATTTCCAAAGACATGCCATAGCATCTATTTCACCATCTTCCCACAGGGGACATTGCCCAAGGATGGTTTAAACTAAAAGTTCTGGAAGTCGTGTTCTCCCTAACATCCCACTTCAAGACACTGTCTATACCAGGGGTGTCAAACTCAAGGCCTGCGGGCTGAATGTGGCCTGCGGGATGCTTACATCTAGCCCACGGGGCCACCCTGGAAACAGAGAAGGACGGTGAGCTCTGTTTTTACTGTCAGAAGGTGCAGGAGGCTGTCACAGCCAAAAACAGAGCTCATGAGGTCCATGCTCGATCCCCACATGAGCTCCGTTTTCACTGTCAGAGGGCTGCAGGAGGCCGTTGCAGCCGAAAATGGAGTGTCACAAGTGCCATGTGCAGCCCACCTGAGCTCTGTTTTCGCTAACAGGGTTGCAGGAGGCCGTCGCAGTTGAAAACGGAGCTCAGGAACATATTTTTGCTGGCAGAGCCTCAGGCTACCACAGGCGCCCCAACACGAGTGACATCAAGCTGGCCATGCCCACCCTGACCTCAACCCCAAGGTCAAAAACAACCCTGATGCGGCCCTCAATGAAATTGAGTTTGACATCCCTGGTCTACACAATGTAAAGAGTGTTGATGGACTTCATAAAAGTAACCTGAAATTACATGCATGCTCTGGGTCAGCAATATTATGACTCCAACCAGAATGGAACAACTTGCCATGGCCAACTCACTGTGGGACAACTCACTGCAGAAAAATTTAACAATTCTCTTTAATTATTTAAAATAAAATTTAAAAATATTTTAATTTTTTCCATTCACATTTCATTCTGTCCCTCCTTTCTTTAATGATTCTATTCCACTACTTCTTTAATATTAGTGTCCTGCAGGTGTCTTGTCCTGCAGTGAGTTGGCTATGGCGACTTGTCCTGCAGTAAGTTGGCCATGGTGAGTTGGCTGTGGTGAATTGTCATAGACCCGACTCCAACTAGTTCTGCTGTTTCCTATAGAATAATCCCCTCACATTTCATCCCTGAACTCCTTACCCATGTTCCACTTCTGTTTTAGCAGCAAGAGAGAGCAGAACTTTTGCAGCCACCCTTTTTTTTTTTTTTAAAGTTGACCAACCTATTAACTGAGTGTAAAATCCTGGCTTACAGCATTAGTGGACAGTGTAATTGAAAAGGCTCAGCTCTTGAACTTCTGTAGCCTGTGGGGTTAGAACTTGCTTTTCTGTGTAGTCTCAAGTTATTCCTGATTCGTTGCTTCATCTTCTTACATTCTAAGAATACTTTATAATTCCTATGCTCATCCTCACAGCTAACCAATTCTCAAATTCCATCTGTTTAGCAGCACTTGTCCATTGAATAAATGGAAATTAAGAGATCCCAAAAGCCAAACTCTCTCTGCCAATTAGTGATTCATAGCCAAACAGTTAATCAGTCAACTCACAGTTTCAAAACATGCTTTAAAATTAAATTGGTCAACAGTAGAACAGAAAAGGAAAAAGTCACTTTAAAAAAATATTTGATGTATTTTTGTCAACTTTTACCTTGTCCCATTATTCCCCTCCCTATTTTCCCTTTATGTTAGTTTTTATTTTAATGTTTAGGAAATACAATAAAAATGTTTGTAAAAAAGAATGCTGCATGTGAAACTAACACCCTGCAGTGCAGACATATGGGAGACACATAATAAAGGTGCAATTGTGGGGGGTATAAATGTTTAGGGTGGGCATGATTTCCTGCCAGCTCTGGGATGGGAAAGCAGCTGTGTGCATGCGGCCTATATTACTCAAGAATGCAAGTGGGAGTCAATTCACGGAATGCTCCTTCATTCAAAGGAATTCCCTGCATATAAAAGGCTAGAAAATTGTGACAGAATGCTTCTCACTAATGCCTTCTTGTGTGAAAATGTTTTACAGATGGGTATTTAATTATCCACCTTCTATCTGCAGTCTGGCTAAGATTTATCACTTCAGTGAGAATCAGAGATAGAGATCAGATATTTAAATTTTAAGTCGGAGATGATTTAAAATATAACTTTGTAAAACAATGTGATTAAGACCTCAGCTAATTCAGTAAATGCAAAACACATTTCCAGATATTTGGCTATAATTAATGGTTCAAGAAATTATATTCAGGTCTGGCCTTGTATCTATTTCTGAGGACTTGTTAGAAAGGATCCTTTCAGTTTAATGAACACGGTTACTTCATATCAACACATCATGCAAATGAAGATGTAATATCCTATTTGTTACCTGAAGCTGGGGGCTTCTGGACATTTCCCACTAAGTTATCTAGTTATCTGACTCCCAACTTCATACCTATTCATATTCCTAGTAATAATATCCTGCAAATGGAACGAGGCCAATATATGTCGCTATGAAAAGTATGCTTCGACTTCCTATTTTAGGTAATGTCTAGTCATGTTGTTTAGCAGTACATGCCTCCAGTTGAGGATTAACATGAAGAAGAGAGTGATGATAAAGGCTGTCTTTAACTACTAGAGGAATCCCACGGGACAAATTGTGTACTCAAATGTATCATTTGGAATACTGTATTTCTATAGTAGTATATTAAATCTTTATTCACTGCAACAAAGCTGTTGACCAGGATAAAATTCTCATGGCTGCTTAAACAATTCTATACAAGCATAAGCATGATAAAATAATAATTTAATTTCATGTTATGTATACAATATTTAACTTATAAGGAAAAAATCATTGCTATCATCTGTCTGTTTGCTTACCCCAGCACAGTAATCCCCACTAATTGTAACTCTTTGAAATTCTGGTACATCATATGTCCCTTGGATAGGTTGAAAGGCACCTGGAAGAACTGGAGTAGGAGGAGACACAGCCGGAGTAGCTGATGGAGGCTTCCAGTCTTGTAATGGAATTTGTAATGACAAGGACTGGGATCGAATCATCTTGAAACTTTTCTTCCTAGGTATACATAGCACACAATATAAAGTCAGCAAGACTTCAATTTAAGGCAACAAATAGTCTTTTTACTCTGGAAATCTTCCAAAGAATAATACACACATTTCTTTATTCAAAAGGCTACTTCATGAATCCACTATGTTACTTCCATCTCATGTAGAAATCTCATTAGAAATATTCAAAACAGATATTTATGAAAAATACTAAGGATTGTAAAATATGGTACTATACAAACTGTGCAAAGGTGTTAAACAAATGGTCTGTTGAGACTTGTCATTTCACAATATTTATCAAATGAGCAATATTTGTAAACTTATTTCAAGATTGACAGTATTACAATGTAAACCTTTTGACTGTTGTTTGAATTTAGAAGTCATTTTCCCCACATTAGAAGGCAATACTTTTGTTTAATTAACTTGCTAAATATTTTGACAGAAGGGAACATAACTAGAAGGGACCATTTAACTGATTTTGTGATGCCCATAAGCATCTTTCGTATTTATGTCTCAGCCATCTCTTTACAGCTGCTCATTGATTACTTGTCCTCTATTCCTGGTGAGAAAGATAGAGAATCATAGGGACAACAAGTATGAACTTCACACAATAGTTAAAGAGTGAGCAATGAAAAAAAAAACACCTTAATATCTGCAGGGAAGATGAAAAAAAAATGAACTTGGATTTTATGTAGGCTCATACTTGCTGTATAAGTAATAGGATCAAATGGATTCCTAATTTGCTCACTTTCTAGATTTTCTGTATAAGTTGATTTCATTTCTAAATCTCATTCTCCACTTTCGATTTAACTGAATAAACCAGAAAGGGATGCCACTGAATTCATATAAATAAGAAGAATTCACAGAAAAGAGAAGAAGACAACCAGCCTCAAGGTGAATAAACTCAGTTACCGTGGCAATGGATGTACTGTTGAAAAGATCTGAAAGACCAGTGTAAGGACAGATCATCATGGAGAAAATATATTTATAGGATTTACAACTTGATGGCACATTATGAGTCAATCCAGCATACATGAACAAAAAGACTAAAATCATATAAAAGCCAAAAGGCAGGATTAGAGAATGACAACACTTCATAATATATCTGATGGTATCAAACAACTGTTCGTAGCAGACCTCAAATCTCATTACTAAACATTCTTCCACCCTGTCAAACCTACCTTTTGGTGGTTTCCAAAGACTGCTGTTCTGCCAATTCCTTCTGAAGTTCTCTTTCTTTGGCCTCTTGTTGCCCGATAGGACAATCTTCTGGCACGGTGAAAAGTGAGAAGGCATCTTTGCTATCTTCTTCTTGAAGAACCTTGGCAAAAACCTTTTCAGCTAAGATTCGCACTGACTCGTCAACTTCAGACATGTTTAACTTTGGGAATTGTCTGAGCATCTCTGCTATGAAAAACACAGAATGTGTTAATTCTGCTATTCCTTTTATTAATATAAAATTTAATAAATTCACACCACTCTAATAATTTAGAAAATGCACATTTTACCTTAAATTCTTCCATTTTCCACTCATTCTAGCAAGCTTTTCTTATATGAATAAACCAATTTTAAAGAGTTGAATAGTTCAGCAGGAAATACTAAAATTAGGTAAGCTTCAAATATTCCTGTGCGATACATGTGAAAGGTTTTCTAATGAAATGTTTTCTTTCCAGTTTCCATAGTCATTATTTCTTAGTCCTCACTGTATTAGATGCAATTCAAAAAGCCTCTGCAGTTATGTAAAAAGGATGAATGCCTGTTTGCATGATCTGCTTATCTAGGTCTGGGAGGTGTTAGCATGTCATGTGACTATCCTAGGTCCAAAACAGGCCTCCACTTGGGACTAAGGTAACCCTCTGTCTCCATCAACTCTATCATGCAAGCTGCTTACCAGAAGCTTAACTGTTCCTTCTTGATACTTAGACAAATTCAAAGCCTTAAAAAGTGCCTGGGAAAATGTGTCCCTTCTGTGAACTCTGACTTAGTCTATTATGATCTTTATTCTTCCTCTGAAACCACAAAGAGTATGGAAAAGGGTCTGAGACAAGTGGGCATGCTGCCCCCATGCCCAAACACTGAATGGTGGTGCCAACATTGATTGCACTACTGTGATAAAATACAACAGGAAATTGTAACAGGCAGGAATGCTAAAAAAGTAAGCAATTTAAAACTGTTTCAATTGTCCCCAACCCTGTACAATGTATGTGTGTGAGAGAGAAAGACAATTGGTTAGAAAGGACATGATTAAATTAACAATGTAGTAGAAACCGAATTGGCGTGTGATTAAATTTAAGAAAACAATTGACCTTTTCCATACCAAATGCAATAACTGAGAAGAATGTAGATTTACACTGAATAACCACAACTCAGTGCTGATTTTACGTGCTGCCATACTATTCTGGTGAATCAATTCTTCTATTTGTTTGACTGTATTGTCTCTTTCCTTCAGGAGCTCCAGACATTGTATTCAACATGCTGTCTTCCAATTTTCCCCATCACAACATTGTAAAGTCCCAGTTCAACATCTTAACCTGTACACCCTATGACTCTACATACATTTGTAATGGATATTTCAGTATTTCAATGCCCCGTTGTTTCTACAGTTAATAAAATATTTATGTAATGAAATATTTAACAGCATAAAGTATATTTAGTTTTCCTTGTTTTGCACCCATATGTAGTAAGAATCAGGACACAGCACAAAATCCATTAGAGTACTTTAAAGTTAATATAGTCAAGGCTATTTACCTAGGACCAGGCACCCAAGGTTAAAGTCAGCTGAAAAATTGAGTGGGCATTTGGGGTCATTCACAGTACATGTCTCCAAGACATACAAGCCACAAATTGCAATTAATAAACATTTGCATGCTATTATCTTAAACTGCTGTCATGTACAGTTCTTAATGTTAGGTTTACCGCTTTGGGGAAGGCCAGAACAACTGCAATTTTGCTCTTAGAGACATTAACATTTGGCATTAGTTTTTTAAAGATTGGAAAGTCTATTTTCTGTGAACCCCATCAGATTTGGAATTGGGGAAGTTGTACTTTTAAGTCAGTCTTAAGTTGGCGTGATAGCCTGGAAAAGTCACAATTGTTGACAATATTTTTTTCAAAACTGGCTTGTCATTATCTTCTTCCAAGTTTGAAAAGGAGTGATTGGTCCAAAGTTAGCTTTGCATCTAAGGCAGATTAGAAATCCCAGGCTCCTGGTTTCTAGTTCAGTGCTTCAAACACTATATCAAATTATCTCCCCATTTAAGATTTGGGTTAAACAGTCTAATATGCACGGGCATCCATTCCTTATCACAATGATAAAATGATAAAACCTATCATAATGTCACTACGCAAGTTCCAATATCACGCACAATGAAGTTTGCATTGAGTCATGCATTTTAATCACTAATCCTCTTGCTCCCCACACAATAGAACTAACATATGCTGACTTTTTGCTTAGCCATCTTTCTTAAACCAGCATAACAGCCGAGATGGCACAGTGGTTAGAGTGCAGTACTGCAGGCTACTTCATCATCATCATCATATCACATTTATAGCCCGCTCCCTCTCCCCTAGGGGACTCGGGGCGGGGTACACATCATATA
>JAOYMU010000001.1:74579295-74594277 GCA_025802295.1 Psammodynastes pulverulentus | reverse complement strand
GTAAACCACTTAGAGAGGGCTGTAAAGCACTATAAAGCGGTATATAAGTCTAAGTGGCATTGCTATTGCTATTATTCAATCCAACCTAGTCCTGAGTAGTGGACTCCAAGTGATCTGTTACATGGCTGTGTGGTATCCATTTGAACCCAGCCAGTGAAAGAGCAATTGAGTTCACTGTCAAACTCTTCATACTGCTAGAACACATTTCTAACATTCCACTGGCATCTGTCTTCTTGTAACTTGAGTTCATTTACCTATTTCCTGCATTTTGGGATGATAACGAAATGGCTGTGGCATTCTTTTGTGTGACATCTCCTCAAATTGTTGAAGAATGCACTCTTACCCTCAAGTCATTTTTTCTCAAGGCTAAATATACTCAATGCCTTCAGTGTTTTCATAGGACTTTATTTCTAGTTCCATGAGCATCTGCTTGCTGATCATAGCCTCGAGGGATCAATCACCTTGTAGTTAGATCCCATCTTGATTGATTGATTCTTCTTGCAGCCCATGGTACACAGTAATTGTCTCCAGATCCATAATTCTTCTTTCTCTTGCTCCTTCTCAATGTCCAGCTTTCAGAGCCATACATTACTATTAGGAAGACCTGCTGTTTTAACTATTCTAATCTTTATTGTCCTAGAAATAATTCTTAACTTTCATGACCCCTGTCTGAGTTTGCCCCTGCCTTCATCCTTATGATTAATTTATTCTCGAATACACCATCTATCTTTATTTGAAGATTGAAAAAAAATCCCTTTTTCATTTTCAACTGTAAATTCATTAAGCACAAGGGCTGACATTATCCTTCTTTTAAATATAACCTTTTTTCATTTTTTGTTTTTACTTTCTTCTTGATATCTTCTAATTTTTTCTTATTTCTTTCTAACAAAGTGTTTTTGTCTACATATACCAAATTATTAGTGTTTTGTCATATAATTTATTCCTGTCATCTCTTCCAGTCCTATCATTCTTCCATTTGGTCTGTAAATCCAATAATTACAGGAATAATATACATTCTTAACTCACTCATTTGTGTTTTCTGAGTGACTCTGTTTCTCCAATTCCTACAATACTTCTTGTTCCCTGTAAAAGAAGTAAAACCAGGATTTTTGGCAGAACAATTGGCTATTATATATTCCCTATTTTTGCCTGATCTATGTGATCAATAAAACAAGGATAAATTTGCTTCTTATAATCTCTTGCTCTCCTATTTGTTTGTTTATCTATTTGCATTATTTCTTTACTGCCTGCTGGGTAATTGATGTATAGTAAAAATGCAACATCTAAAAATACTTCACCAAATCCATTATAACTAAACATAACAACCCATAAATAATAAGAAAAAAGTTGCCATATATTCGTTCTAAGAGCTAGAAGCTCGTTGAAAAAGTGAAAAATATCTGTTATTTCAGTTATCTGTTCTCATGATCCTTTATCATTCTAAAATATGTTTATTTTTATTTTTTAAATTTAAATTTATCTTTTTACATATGGCTTTATACTTGTTCATAAGTTCTTGGCAGAAACCATGAGGTATGGTTTGATAGTGTGCATGTTTTCTTCGATGTAATTATACAGACTTTTCAAACATGAGCCCATGCAGCCTTGTTCCATAGATGTTAACACAGAGCTGTTAGCACTTGAACTTCCTCCTTTTCAGCAATTGTTAATAGTTTAATGGGTATTTTATCTGCACCTGGTGTTTTCCTTTATGACTGTTGATCTATTGCTTGTCATATCTCACTTTCTAATTGGAGCAGACACCTAAACATATTATCTCTCTTCAAATTTATCTATCATTCTATAAACATCTGTCATGCTTCTTGTTTTTTCCTCTATATTTCTTAACATTCTTGAATGCAGGGCCTTGTCTTTTCTTGCTTAAAAACTTCAAGAAGGTTGTACTAAGAGGATGCTGATTATTAAGAGAAGCAAGCAAGCAAGCAAGCAAGCACACAAATAAACAGGTACCTATATCCAGTCATCATAAGGCAGGGCTGTCAAACTCCTGGCGCAAGGGCTGGATATGTCACATGCTGGCCACACCCATGCCTGGTTTAGCGAAGGGGGAAAAAGTCCCCATACCTCACGTGATGCTGCTGTGACAATGAAAGTTTGACACCCCTATCGTACAGTCTTCTGGTCACCCAAGGCTTCCATCTTCCATCTTCTTCGGTTGTCATGAGACCTCATCCTGAAAGTCTATTGTATCTTTCATCTAAAACTTTAGGACTGTTTTTCTGCCTAAGTTGCCACATTTTTCATCATTTTCTCTTGTAAAAATAGAGGAAGACTTGTTCACATGGTTTTGGCTACCATTTTGACTTTGTTTTCATCTATTCCTGCAACTATTTCACTATGCAGAAACAGGTACAATATGCTATACTACCCTGCTGCTTGTGATACAATATGCTGTATAAACCTTTCCCTATGAAAATTATTCAGAGTTCCATGTTGCTCATTGTTTCAACTGTTATGTGTTCAGTTTATTTGGGTTACATCTCCATAATTATTGGATGTTTGCATGCTAAATGGACAGTGACCTAGTGTGATGGTACCTGGGAATGACCATGGGAGACTGGACAGACATATGCAGTCTAGGCAACAGTCTTCCAAGGTCATTCCCACATACCATCACACTTGGAACCAGACTTATTCATGCTTAGAACAACTCCATTATAATCATGGATAACTTAATGATGCACTGATGATGTTACCTAGTCTGGATAAGGACCACTTAATTCCATTGATTTATCAACACAATCAAGTCCCCTGGTATAGAAAGAAAAATATTATCTTTGTTACAATTGTTTTAAGCTGAAATATATGCTCCTTCAAACTAAATTTCTTGTTAAGCAATCAAAAATTCAGGGTGATTATATATAGATTTATCATCTGTATTTCTTTGCTATTAATTGTTAGTAGAATTAATGACAGAAAAAAATTAAGATGAGACCCGTGGTTCGATCTAAATGATACGTTGTTTTCAAACAGATAAATTTAAACTGATGGGCTAATGAAAGAAGGAACTGACAGTCACTTTGACCTCCTTTAACATATGTATCTATTTTCAGGACATGTAGAATCTGGTCTACATTTGCTATCCTATCCTCCTAGTGCAGGGCTGTCAAACTCGTGGCCTGCAGGCTGGATGCGTCACGCACTGGCCATGCCTACACCCAGTTTAGCAAAGAGGAAAAAAGTCACAATACATCACATGACATTGCTGTGACAACACAAGTTTGGCACCCCTGTCCTAGTGTACCTATCAATTCTAGACAAATGTTTTTCTTTCTATATATTAAAATATTGAGATGATAGTCATACTTATTTCAGTAGAATTAATTAACATAACCAATTAAAAGTGCAGTAGGTCTAACTTGGAATTTGCCCCCCAATAGTGAAATAGAGATTAAATCTCTAAGCCTTCTAACCAATCTTATCTCTATTGACAGAAGCCACTGTCTTGTTCTCTTTGACTCACTCTTATTTCATAAACCGATAAAACAAACAAAACATAATTTATTACAACTGTTTTCAGGCCCTTTCCCAAATCTAGAAAGCTTAAGTCGCTTCCAGCTTTTGAGGCCCTTACTCATAATAGAAATTTTTTAAAAATGACAAAGTGAAAAAAAGATTACACCCAAATGATGTAACAACTTCAAACATTTGGCAAATGTCTTAATTAACTCAGCACTAATGTTTTAATTATGTTCTTTGCCGACAAGCTGAGCAGAACACACAACTGATAATTTGCCATGTTATGATTCAAGCTGTCATTTAGCCTAGAGCATGGCACTTTGAAACATTTTATATGTACTTGCCTTTGGCAATGTGTGGAATATGATTTACAAATAATACTAATGACCACATCAGCTTCCAGATATAGATGAAGTAGTGAGAAGATATGGGAGCAGGGCGAGGCACTTAATTGTATTTTCTTTTAATGTTTCCAAAGAAACATAGGATGGTCATGCACTGACATTCATGCTGAACCCAATCTCAACTCAATGTTCAGAATTATTTTTCTCAGTGTGATTGAAGTATGAAATATATTTGGTTTTTCTCTCCTTTACTAAAGGCATCTGTGAAATTTCTGATGTTCTACAGGTGTTTTCAACAATTTTCATTATCCATTAGAAGAGAAAAGAGAAAATAATGGCTGTACAAATAGTGTTGGATTCCAGCATAGCCAATGCTTGAAATTATAAAACTTATAGCCCACCATCTGAAAATTCATGATTCAACTCTTGATTTATATGTAGCAATTGTAACACCTGTTCATTAAAGAATGTAGAGAATACCAATTATGCCAGTGAAACTTATATTTGATTAAGCTTGCTATAAGATGTTGGACATGCCTTCTGACTTTGTTCTTTCTTGCAGCCAGGGGAGATTGTGGATGATATAAGGAATGAGAAGCCAACAGTCTCTTTAATATCTGCTGAAGATCTTATTTTTCTTGTCAGACTGAAGGGGCAGTTACTGACCCTAACTTTCAGCGAAACTATTTGCTCTTCAAGAAACACAGTTAATTTAGCAAATAATTTTTATCAAGATGAAATATTTCTAGTTGAGGAGCTTGGTTTAATTTGGTGGGCTTAAAGCAGTTCTACTGAAAAGTTCCAACTACTTAGATTTGAGCTATCTGTCATTGCTATTTATTATTCTGTCAACACAACATTCTAAATCAGGGGTGTCCAACCTTGGCAATTTTGGACTTGTCCATGCTGGCTGGGGAACTCTGGGAGTTGAAGTCCACAAGTTGTAAAATTGCCATGGTTGGACAAATCATTTGGAATGAATGATAGTAGGGAAAAAGCTACTTTCCTAAAATATTTATATCCACAACAACTGGATGGCTGAATACATGTGGACAGATGAGGATCTCTCTGTTGTTCCAGTTTTAGTATATGAGTTGCCAAGGAGGAATATGTCTACTTCCTTAAAACTCATTTGGAATTAAAAAGCTCTCTCCCAACTTTATAAACATTTGTAATACAGGTAATCCTTGACTTACAACCACAATTGAGCCCAAAATTTCTATTGCTAAGTGAGATATTTGTTAAGTGAGTTTGTCCCATTTTATGACCTTTTTGCCACAGTTGTTAAGTGAATCATCGCAATTGTTAAGTTGTTAACATAGTGGTTTGGTGAATCTGGCTTCTCCATTGACTTTGCTTATCAGAAGGTCACAAAAGGCGACCACATGACCCCTGGACATTGTGACTGTCATCAATATGAGTCAGTTACCAAGAGTCTGAATTTTGATCATGTGACCATGGGGATACTGCAATGGTTGTAAGTGTGAAAAACGGTCATATGTCAACTTTTTTCAGTGCCGTAACGTTGAACAGTCACTAAATGAACCGTTGTAATTCAAGGACTACTTGTATACCAAATTGGCTCTCTGTATATTTGAGTTGATACTCTAGTTCTTTTCCCACCAAAGATCCTTCAATGGTGCTTATATGCTGGGAAAAATAAATCGGCATTGTTCAAATATCTAATGCCACTAAGGACAAAAAAATGTAATTAACAAGCTGTTGTGTTATTTGATGCCATGAGCAGAGACAAAACACCAGGAGAATTCATCAGATTTTAGGAGAAGTTTTAGCTGTGATGAAGAACAAAGACTGTTATGAAAATGCCAAGTTTCAAAAATGCCAATAATGAATATTTACCAAAATGTGAATTCTAGCTATTGTTTGTTTATATTGCAGGTACCATAGATAGGAACAAAACATGAAAAGGTATCATGATATATGCAGGAGGTATATAAACCCATGAAAATTCACAAAATGGCATTAAAAAAAATTGATAAGAGAAACATTGACTCCATATCCAGGTCAACAAGTATCAATGTCTTCACTCTGCAACAGAGCTGTAACTTACGTATGTTCCAAAATCTGGGCTACAAAAGTCTAAAGGTCCATGATTGCATGAGTTGAAAGACCTTTGTTACATAGTTATTTTTAAATTTCCTAAACTACATCTTTTGGTAATATTCTGAGTTATAAGAGTAATTAATAATACTCTTAAAATAGGTCTATGCAATCTGAGCAGCCAATGCACACGGACTTGTTTGTTTAATTAATGAATTTTATATGTTTATTTCTGGACTTTGTTGTAGGTTTTTTAATAGTAGTTACATATAAAGGCACCACATCCAGATGGAAAAAGGACCAGCATATTTGAAACTCCTTGTATCAGTATCAGAAGTCACAAGCAATGTGCCGATTAAGGAACCTAAGTAAAAGTTAAGGAACAGAGAAGTAAGTTGAAATTTCCATGAAAGTAACAGAAAGAAGCTATTTCCAACTTCCTGCAGGGAACTCTTAATGTGCTCTACGAAGATCAAATAAAGAAAGCTACTGTATGTTGTGCATCATTTTGTCTGAATTGTAATCCCTCCTCTTCCTCCTCCTCCTCTTTTACTACTTTGGATGTTAAGGGAGGTAACAAAGTTCTGGTTCTTGCACTTCTGGCAGCCTCCACCATTGTTATTTTGATGGTGTGTAATGTGTCTTTGATCCCTTTGCATGAGGTTTAGTTGCTAGTGTCAGAATATTGAGATTAGCTATTGATTTACACCTAACTTTTATTTATTTCACACGAATACATTTTTTTTTAGGTTTGTATGTTTTATTTAGATACTTTGGTCTACTGCCTTAGGCATAAAAGCCAGCTGGCTAACCTTGGGCAGGCTTTAAAACAAGAAGATTTAGATTACACAAAAAGGTAGCAATTTGTTACAGAGATTGATACCTGCATGTGATGGATGTTTACAGATTTGTGATTATTTCACTTACAGGTGAGGGAGAGAACTAGGGTAAGTGCAATGAATAACATGAATATAGAGCCACCTAGTGGTCAAATTAAAAATGACAACATGGTCATTTTGTGCATGGAAAATAAATAAATCCAGGAAGGCGCTCCTTTATATGGGTGTACTTTTAACGGTATGGTTTTTGTATAATTCTGGGCATGAAACCAAATAGTATTGGCTTCAGAGGTGGTATGTTACCGGTTCGGCCCAGTTCAGGTGAACTGGTGGCAAAACTGCAGTTCGGGTGAACCAGTAGCAACAAAATGGCTACCAGTTCGCCTGAACCGGTAGCTAAAGAGCCACTGGTTCGGCTGAACCGGTAGCTAAAAAAACTCTGACAATCAGCTGAAAGGATCAAAGAGTCCTCTCAGTTGATTGGCATGCACATGCACAGAGGGGGGAGCAGAAGCACATGGGAGCGTGCACACATGCACTCAGCAAACCGGTGGTAACACCAGTAGGAACACACCACTGATTGGCTTACATTGTCCATCTTTAATCTACCTTCATCAGTTTCTTCCTTCATGCTCCCTGAATATTTTCAAAATGAAGATCTATTTATGTTATTAATCCAAATCAAACATGTTCCCCTACAACTTCAGCTATGCTAAAGGTAACAAAAAAGGAATGGTTCTGAAAGAGAGGCAGGGAGATGGTGCTGCTAAAAATAACCATCTTTATTTTTTTGAGAGAATGGTTTTAAAGGAACACATGCATCTTGACCAGTGTAATATTAAAATAAGACTTTTGTGTGCATTTGGTAGCAAGAACAACAGAATGGATTAGAGAACAGGATCTTGATTTCCAGCAATCAATATACATTAACCAATGATCGACCTGAGCATACTTAGCATTTTTCTATTACTGTTTAATCTACTGCTAAGACATTTATAACATGACTTTTCAGTTGAAATGAAGCACTCAGGTCAGCCAACGTTAATAGAAGCCTTTAGCAGGAAAGATAATCAATCTGGGAAACAAGAGGAAAGCAATTAACTGTATTGCAATATAGAACAAATAAAAGCTCTAGGCAGCATTTAGTAGGTTTTAGGACTCAATAATGAGTTCCTCCATGAGGAAACTGGTTGGTTGTTTACAACGTAAATTTTACAGTATGGTTGTAAGTTATTTGCATTCTGCAAATAACTATTATTATTCATAACTATAAATTATTTGCAAGCCATTTTGTTCACTCCAAAATCCATTCCTCAGCTACAGCTGATTTTCAACAAAATAAATTTAAATTTAAATTTTAAATTAAAATTAAAACTCGACAATAATCCACCGCAGCTATTTTATACAACAAATGTGGCAAACCTGTTATTCCTTGCCCTTTTAGTATTAAACTGACTATGGGCCACACAGTTTAGAGATTGTAATTTTAGCATAGTTAGACCATGTATAATTGACAGACTGGATTTTATCATAGATTTAAGCTGTTGTTTATTATTTTATACTAGGATTTTTAACTGTATATTTACTGAGTGTTTTTATTTGTTTTGGTCTTTGGTCTATGATTGTAATATAAATATAAAAAGGACAATACAGAAGAGGAAGAATGGGGCGCCATTGCCATTAAAGTAAATAGGGGTTTTAAAAGTTTCTTGCTTTTTGCTCTCCACATCCCTATTTGACACATTCCTCACCCCACATTTAAATCCACATATGTGTGTTTATATATGGCCCCAGGCAAAACCTGTTTGGACACCATCTGGTAGCTCATACAATATTTAAACTTACCTATTTGTGCCTTGTTTTCTATAAAAGGAAATTTGTTGTTCTTTTCCTACACAAACTTCCTGCTCTTCTCCAGTCTGTCGGAGGTGAAGGAATCCAGATGAGTCACATTCTTTGACCAGCATCTCTTGAGCCACCTTTTCTCCCCTGGGCACAAACAAAGCTAGCCAAAAAAGTAAGTCTTGCTGTAGTCCTTGGAGAACTATCACCAGCCAAACAGCATTACAAGTCGTCCTTGACTTAATACAACAATTGGGGCTGTGCTAAGCAAGATGGTTGTTAAATAAGTTGCACCCGATTTACAGCCATTTTGGTTACAGTTGTTAAGCAAATCATTGCAGTTAAGTGAATCACATGGTCATTAAGTGAATCTAGCTTCCCTCATTGACTTTACTTGTCACAAGCTGGCTGGGAAAGTCACAAATTGTGATCACATGACCCCAGGATATTGCAACCATCCTAAATATATGCTGGTTCCCATGTGTCCAAATTTTAATCACTTGACCATGCTATGACAGTCTTAAGTGTGGGTCATAAGTCACTTTTTCACTACCCTTGTAACTTGAAACAAATTATTGCAAGGCAAGGACTACTGTATTGTACTAGATGGCTAGTGATATTTATTGACACAGATCATGTATATAAGTCACAGGGAAATAAGTATAGGAATGCATTCTCCTTTGATGGATTGGATAGGACAGGACAGGATAGGATAGAGTACAATAGAATAGAGATAGGATAGGATAGGAATGGGAATAGGACAGGACAGGATAGAATAGGAATAGGATAAAACTGGATAGAATAGAAATAGGATAGAATAGAAATAGAAATAGGATAGGAATAGGATAGGACAGGACAGGTACTCCACTAGGATTCCACATAAGATCAAGAAACAACACCTGAAAGAATATTCCATGTTTCATAATGCCAAGGATTCATGCTATAGCAAAGTTACATCTGAATATTGCAAATGAAGGGTAACTGTTGTAGAAAGAGGAAATGATGCATCATGATCACATTATGCCCTAGTAACTGTCCTGGGATCTGTATTATTTTCCAGACTGTATTATTCCAGATGTTGATCTTCAGCTCCAAAAGTCTATAACAACATTTCCTCAATTTCTGTTTGTCCCAGCTGCCGAGAAACAGAGTCACAATATGGCCCTGAGAGAGACAGTTTCTAACCCTTGGAATACTCTCTGCTGGAGTTCTGCCACATTTCCAGCCCTTTTCAAATAGTAGTAAGCCTGGAAAGTTGGCTGTCAGACCAAATTTGAGTTTGATTCAGTTACAAAAGTGGCTTTTCTGTTTGCTTTGAGAGTGCATCCAATGGCCAAGAGAGTAATTGCAAAAAGAACCGGGGCATGGCCCTTGTGATGACATTCTCTTCTTTACTTACCAAGGTCATCAGTTGAGATCCAGATACATTATTAGAGGACTCACGTAGGGACTGGATTGTTGAAAATATATCAGGAAGAAAAAGGAAAGATAACCTTTACTTGAGGTGCTTGAAGCTTCACTAAAATATCCACACAATATTCAGACATGTGGCCGTAAAGATAAGCAATTGTTGCATGAGTGACATGCAACTCTCAGTTAGGTTGGAAGGCTGCTAGCTAAAAATAATAACAATAACAATTCAAGTCATTATTGTTGCTTATAATTCCTTAAACAACTATAGTCAGCTTTTCATCAGGTATTCTAATCTGATGAAGTAGTAGTAGAAGGAGGGGGATGCCAAGTTTGGGGAACATGACATTGGAAAAACCAACATATCCTGTGGACTCTGTAATGGATTCTGCATCATACTGCTAAATTCTACAGTCAATGTACAGTCTCCAAGCCAAACCCAAAAGCTGCAAAGATCAGGGACTAGAATAAAGCTACCTAGCAATTCATAGACTGTTGAAAGTAGAATATGAAGTCATAGAAATGGGGATGAAGTTCACATTTGATAGAAGAAATCAAATCAATTATTCTAAAGTTAATAGCTAAATATTGTTTCAATCTCAACTGATAAAAATTGGGAGATTGTAAGCTCTTAGGCTCATTCTTAAACTTCAGCTCCCTACCATTAACTTCCTTTTCATGTCCATGGCTCTATTCCTATGTCTGTTCTCATAGTTAGATCCATTTCTTAGGTAGTCCTCAATTTACAGCCACAATTGGGACCAGAATTTCTGGCTTCCAAGCAACCAACTTTTGATGATATGATTGTAGATGCTGTGGCAGTTGTAAGTGTAAGGATTAGTTGTAAGTTACTTTTTTCATTGATATTGTAACTTCAAACCGTGGCTAAACAAATGGTTATAAGTTGTATCACTAAACTTAAATCCACCTGCAATCTCCAGAGCAGGGGTGTCAAACTTGCAGCCCGCAGGCTGGATGCGTCACAGTGAAGGGGAAAAAAGTTGTGATATGTCACATGACGACAACATGTTGTCATGAGTTTGACACCCCTTCTCTAGAGCATGGTGGAGCTTCAAGCCATCCGAGGCAAGAGGTTTTCTGTTGTCAATGATCAAAATCCAATTGTGTGAATTCCTTGCTCTTGAATTCTAACTCCACAGCTGTTTGTTCAACTTTATCTTCAAAAAAGGGTTGTTTCAAGAGAATTGAGACATAATACATATTATCATTCAAAAGTTTGAAACTTTCAAAGCAGTTTAGGACAAAACAAACAGGAGCGGTAATCCACGTGAGTAGATTATTATGGTTTTCGTAACAGTCAAAAGTTCTTTTTGATGCAGGACACTTTTTATTGGTCCAATACAGGAATGTAGAGATCGTAAGAGGGTTTTGTGGAAATGTAGAAGTTAGTCAGCCATTTCTCCTTCAACATTAGTCAGAGCGTGACAAAGGTTCTCTCAGTAGACATTCATTCCCAGTAGTTCACTCATTGTTTTTGGTATCTTCAGGTGTGAAGATACCTGAATGAAATAAGTGTGTAAATAAAGTGTATAAAAGGGAGGGAGCACTGATTGCATGCCCATAGTTGACTTCTGGTGGTGGGAGTTGATACCTCCATGAATGTTCCTGACTGTCTGCAAAGGAAGAGAAGGTAGTAATATATATATTCTATCTAAATAATTTAAGAACAGATATAGACATCTGTTTCTATACAGGCACTTGGTTCCTCTGAGGAGAATAAATAACAACAATAATACGTAAATAATATCTTTTGTGTTACCACAAAACTTCAGATTAGCTGGGTTCTTCATGCTATCTAACAATAGGATGGGTATTCCTAGAAATAAAGGAGTATTGAAAGGTTTCTGCATTATCACATGTTTCAATATTGAGACTTTCACAGTGCATGCAGAGCTGAGAGAATTGCCTTCCAAGAAGGTCTCATCCATATTGTTTTATTCTTCACATAAACTTATTTTAGTAAAACGATTCTGTGGCACAATGTATTTATCATCATAAAAAATTGAGTCAGATCAAATAAGTTCATGGACTATGTCTAAACTAAAAGAGAAAATTTATCTTCATATCAGAATAAGGTCACCAAAGGTTTATTCACATAATTTATATGTATTGCCTGTATTTTTTTAAGGGCCAAGGATACTGCAAGCTTGTTGGACAGATGAGAGTTGTGGAAATGTTGTGAAGGACTGTATTTATTCTGGCTCTGTTTTCATCCTTTTACAGATTGTAGATTGGCCAGGAATTGAAAATATGTACTCATCCAAATGAAATGTTTCTTCAAAGTTTCTTCAGGAATCATTGCCAATGCCTGCACTTGTTGCTAGAAATCTGGCAAACTAAGCTGCTCTTTATTTCTCTAAATTATGTGAATGCATCCTTCACAGCTCTGAATTTAAAAGATTGTTTGTGATGTCTCACACTTACTTATGTGCAACTATGCAACTGTGTTGCTTTGGATATAGCAAGTGTATGGACTGATGGCCACATTTACTTTTGAAACACTAAAAGAGAATGCAATACTTTAAAAAAAAACTTGTCATTTTTTTCCGGCACAAATGGCTTTGCAATTTATCTTTGACAAGGGCGTTTTTCATGAGGTCAATGAAATCCAAGAAGGTCACTGTGTAGGCAATTGTGTGTGGGAGTTTCCCAAGCACGTGCCACAGGAGAGGTTTTGATGTAGTAAAGAAGTACCTTCACAATCTGTTCTGAAGCCACTGAGAAGTACTTGGACCATATCCCAAAAAGGAAGCTGCACGTAGAGAAATAGCACAAGGGTTGTGTGGAGTCTATGGACTGCAAATCCTTCCTTTTCAGGATTGATCCTCATAGATGACATACAAGCCCTATTAGCCACAGGTTAAAGCTGGCACCCACACTGGTGGATTTTCTATGTCCATAGTTAAGGAATGGGATGGCTAATCTTTTTCAGTTTGGAAACAAATTGCAATTGGCCATAGATTCCAACTGCTGCTCAAGCAGAAGCCATGAATTCCAAAGAAACCACATGTGATAACTGTGCTCCTTCAGTGAGAACTAGCATACAGGCCAACACTAAAACTGACATTATTTGACACATGGTAACTTAAACTTCCTATGATTCAAGTTATTTTTCCCCATCCAATTCTTTATTGCCTCCAGCATGCACTGCATCTGCTGCTCATCCCAGGTTAAGGATATATAATTATGTATCTTTAAGATATATTTGACACTTTTCCATCATTTCATGTAGTTGCTAACTAAGCCCTGTGGCACTCCATGCTAGAGTAGTTACATGTTCAGTTTTTATGTCCCATTACTGCCAGCTAGAGCCACCTACATGGCTGGGAGTAGAAACATGGTAACCAATGCCCCCACTCCAGCAGTGCAATCTTATTGGCGCCACTACTGGTTCGGGGATCGTGCATGCGCACTGGAAACACATGTGCATGCCGCTTTCCAGCCGCCAGCTGAGGCCTGCAGCGTCAAAGTAGATAAAGACCAGGTAAGAACCAGGGTGGGTGGGAGGAACATGGTTTTTTCACTTCCTTTTCCTCTCCGCAGAGCGGAGGCTTCGTTTTGTACCCGACACCCGCACCAGGCCGAACCGGGAGGATCCCACCCCTGCCTCACTCCCTGCCTTCATAGTGGTCCAGAAGGACACCATGGTTGATATTACTGAACACTGCAGGAATATCTAATATCAAAAGTCCCAACAGAAGAATGTGACTTTATTAATGTAAGATGTAATAACAGAATCTTAAAAGCCTGCTGCAGCTTCCCTCCTTCTTACAGAAAGTAGAATTAAGATGGGGTTCTTTTGAGCTTCTTTTTTGTTCTCCCTCTTTTCTCCCCAGGACTGAATTATTATTTATTTTCTATTTCCAGTTCTCCTAACTAATCTTGCATTCCTTTATTAAGACTCCCTCTGCACTTCTACACATGTTGGAACACTTATGGTTTCCAAAGGTTAGATTCTTATTTTTCAACTAACCTAACTCCAGTTAGCATAGTTAATAATGAGAGCTGTTTGGGAATGCCACCCAACCTTTGAAGTCCCAAATATTTCCTATTCCTGTTGTATATAGTAAATTGAAGAATAAATAATCAAGGCTCACTTTTACCTTTTCCTCGCCTTGCCTTGCCTAGCCTTTCATTTTGACCCAGCTTAAGGTATTTTGGATAAGCATCTTCTTAACTAGAAGAACTCACAAATCTATCTTCTTTTCCTTCAGTTTCCTCAATTACATTTACTTACCAATGACCTTCCATTCCTATCTCCCTGACATTAGCTTTTCAAGATATCACATGAACATTTATAGATTGTGTGGTTTGCCAAACCATTGCACTTTTGATGTTGATGCCTCAAAGATTATTCAACAAAAGATATTCCTATTCCAAAATCCTCTTAACCTGTTTGTTTGTTTGTTTGTTTGTTTGTTTGTTTGTTCATCACATTTATATACCCTCCCATCTCACAAAATGTATGTCTGGGTAGTACAGAATAAAAAACTGATAAAACAATAATATAAAAAATTATCAACAATGTTAAAAAACAATAATACAATTTTAAAAAGGCATGTGTTCCTGACACATGTCTTTTTTAAAGCATTGTATTAAAGTAGATATAATTTTAAGAATTATGGGTTTCAGATAATGACAAGATCATTTGGTGAATAAAGTAGTTTGCCTGTCATACTGATTAGAATTTTATGAGAGGAAAAGAGTTGAAATAAAAAAAGTAACTAGGAGATTTCATTATTACACTGATGTGTTAAGTTACTCTAGTTTTTTAATGTTTTGGTTTTGGTACATTACATAACTATTCTTTCCATTCATTGTACAATTATAGTATGATCAAATCTGAGTCATGCCAAGTAATTAGGCGGGGGCCATCTTTAAACAATTTCATAAGTGTCCGATCATGTGATGCCTATCTTTGGCATTGTCATTGGGCTGGGTTTTTCAGAAAGAAAAATAATGCAAAACCCCCCACTTCTACTGGA
>JAOYMU010000001.1:74558814-74570440 GCA_025802295.1 Psammodynastes pulverulentus | reverse complement strand
TAATCCTGGCGAACTTCAACTCCCAGAATTCCCCCGCCGGCGGGGGAATTCTGGGAATTGAAGTCCGCCAGGATTAAAGTTGCCAAGGTTGGAGACCCCTGCTTTAAAGCGAGCTTCAAGATTAGCTTTGCACCTTGTTTTTTTCATCTTTACTCTGATGGATGAATTTAAGGATTTATTCTACAGTTTTCTTCCCTTCATAAAAATGTGGGGAAATGGGATGTCATATTTCAGGATCAGAAAATGGGGATTCCATAGAATCTTGCAGATGGTTCGCCTCTGCTTTAAAGCTCACAATATCACAAATATTTATTTATTTGTTTGTTTGTTTGTTTGTTTGTTTGATTCATCAATAGCTTACTAGGTAATAAATATAAGAATAAACATAACATACAAATACACGTAACATAAGAATACAAGAAAAAGATACAAATAAATCAGGATAATAGGACAGGGATGGTAGGCACGATTGTGCTCTTATGGATGCCCCTTACAGACCTCTTAGGAATGGGGTGAGGTCTAAAGTGGTTAGTTTGAGGGAAAAGGAGTGAGGGTTAGATGATGTGACAACAGCATTAGGGAATACATTCCAGGCATTAACCACTCTGTTGCAAAAGTCATATTTTTTACTATCAAGTTTGGAGTGGTTAACATTAAGTTTACATCTGTTGTGAGCTCTAGATATCAATTCTTCCACGTATGGCTTTATTGAATAATGCTGGAAAGAGAAAGGATGCACAACCTGTGAGCCACTTGTAGTCACAGAACTCATTTGTGAAGCATGTTGCCAACCCTACTGTTGACCAGATAGCCCATTACTCAATTGACTGATGTGCTACTGGATCTCTTTGGCTTTCTCAATTTTCTCTGCGTGAAGCCGTCTCATATTTGTGCATTTCCCCATTTATTTTCAGCAGGAATGCTAACTTCCTTTGATGGAAGAGAGAGGGCAACCTTTATACTCACCCCTCTGCTACTGGCAGCAAGTATACTGAGCTCTTTCAGTCTTAGCAAAACAGCTCCACAAGTTGCATAGCTGGAAATGTCAGGCTCTCTGGATCAGGATTTGGCACTACATCTGACTCTTCCTAACATGGCTGTTGTGTTTGGACTCTGCTGAAGTCTCTCAGACATCAGGGGTAGGGCAGCTAGATAAGGATCTTTACTGAATGAATTTTCATTGAACAAGTTATTGTCCCTCTATCACAGTGAGGGTGCAGTTTCTCTCTTATACTTAAAAAGTTTAACGCTGTTACTTATTTTTACTACCTTCCTACAGTTCAATGAGGGCTTTGACTTGAACTTCATGGCATTGAAGCTAATCAGTTATTAACCAGCATCTCTGCCCGGAAATCCACTGCTTTGGGCTTATATTTTTCAGAAAAGAAAGAGTAGACCTCATATTTCCCTCATTTCTCAAAGTGACATTATAATATTTAGTATGCATGGGGAGAGGGGAAGTATATCTGTGTATATGTGTACAGTATTTTGTATGAAAGGATATGCGGGGGAAAAGGGGGAATTGTCCACATAGGACAAAGTGGATATCTACAGTAGGTGTATTGGTAGATCTATATGTGAGAGATCGTTATAGATGTATATGTGGGAAAAAATGTAGCTCTCAAAACTTAAAAAGAAAATCCTTTCTCCTGATTTAAAACACTGGTTCTTAATTTCGTACTAAACAGACCAATCTACAGAAGGTAATCATTTTTGTTTAAAAAAAAAATCTGATGGGTCTGGAAATCATATCCTGTGTTTCACTTGGCATTTGGTTCTCTCTCGTTGAAAAAAAAAGTCATTGTTTACCAACAGTGACAACTTCCAGAAGTGTGGACAGCTCAGAACTGCAGAAGTGTGGATGCTCAAAACTCTCAGCATCAGCCATGCTAGTGGGGAATGCTAGGAGTTGAAGATCACCTATCTGGAGAGATGCTGAAGTTGGGAAAAACTTCCTCAGATGATCACAAGCAGGAAAACAGCAATAGCATTTAGCCATAGCACTTAGACTTATATACCACTTTACAGTGCTGTAAAAGCCCTCTCTAAGCGGTTTTACAGAGTCAGCATATTTCGCCCAACAATTTGGGTCCTCATTTTATCCACCTTAAAAGGATGGAAGGCTGAGTCAACCTTAAGCCTGGTGAGATCTGAATTGCCATTTTACAGGCAGCCGGCAGTCAGCAGAGTAACCTGCAATGCTGCACTCTAGCCACTGTGCCACCGTGGCTCATAGAAAGAAGGTTGGAAATTCTGTGATTGCTAGATAATTTGACCTAATAATAAGTGATTAAAGCAAGTGTTAATGGACATTAGTATCCAGGAGGGAGTTGATAATAGCTATTTGGTTGGTTATTTGAAAAAAACAACTAGGATGATCTCTATATCCTAACATGGATTGATCAAATGAGAGATTCAATACATCTCCATTTGTAGATGACCCACAAGAATCAATGATGCCAACCACAATCCCTAATGGTTCCAACTTCCAAGTTACTTAGAAGATTGCTACTGCATGAAAAATGACTGTTGAGCACGTATGTAAATTCACACCCTACTATTATTTTACTTTACTTTGTTTTTGTTTTTTTCTCGTCTTCTCATCTTTCAGTTTAACACTGTGACAATCAACTCATGGGAAAAGCTGCTATCTCTAGATAAATTCATCAGCTCTGGTGGATAAGTAAATCCAAAAAGCACGGAAGCAGGAAGTGTGTCTCTAAACTCCCCATGTTATTTCAGGTTCAGAAATTAACTGATGGAAATAAACAATTCTTTCGTTTTATTAAAGAATAATAAAATTAACTTGCAAGAACTTAATGTGCTCCATCCCTATTCCTTTGAGCAATGTCTTTTAGCAAAAACAAAGCCAAACAAAGAAAGGAAAAATGTTTTTACCAAACCAGATTCTTTAGTTAAGCCAAACCCTTTCAGCCTATCACCAGCCACATACCAGTTTGGAAAGCAATCCTTCCTTAAAGTATATTTTCAGATGGATCAGCGAACAAGAATGACTTCCTTTCTGTGAAATTCTTGTTTTTCTTTTCATTTTTGTCTCTGTTATAATTTTAACTTGTCTTAGACCTTTGGTCTAGAAAGTCTAGTCATTTTCATTTTTAGCTGTATGCTTGCATCCCATGTTCTGCCGTGTTCAGAACAGGCCTTTGAAAATGATATTCTGATTTTAATTGAAGAATTTAATGAACAGATGCTGCTAGTTTGTTTTGAAGCATGTGACTGAATATTTTCATAGGTCATCTGTCACCCAGAGACACATGCTGTCCTTGAACAGCTGACAAAACTGCCACTTAGCTTTTAGCTTATCAGATACCCAGAAAGGCAGACACTTGGGAAGCCCAAAGCTGCAGGAAAGCATGGACATCCAAAAGCTTTTTAGTGTCATTTTCTCATAAGTAAATATTCGAAGCGGGGTTAGAATGTTTTCCCCCTTTTGCGTGTATCTGTATGTGTTTTGCTAAGGTGGATTGCTGCCTCTTCTGCCCGTTACTTGTTCCAGATGAAAGCAAAGAATAAATAAACCCATTAAAATGGCCTCAAGTGTATAAAATCAGTGCCAGTCATAGGCTGAAAGTTGCTTTTATCAGTATGCATCTAGTAGATGCAGTCTGTAAAAATCTAGACAATCCTTAGGTGGCATCATGGAGTTGGGTTATTTGTTATTTTTACAGCCCAGATCTGGATACAGTAACATGATAGCAGTGTTCCAATATCTAGGGGCCAAAAAAGAAGAGGTCAACCTATTCCCCAAAGCACCTGAAGGCAGGAGAAGAAGCAATGGATGGAAACTAATCAAGGAGAGAAGCAACCTAGAACTAAGAAGGAATTTCCTGACAGTTAGAACCATGAATCAGTGGAATGACTTGCGTCTAGAAGTTGTGAATGCTCCAACATTGGAAGTTTTAAGAAGAGATTGGAGAACCATTTGTCTGAAATGCTATAGGGTTTCCTGCTTGAGCAGAGGATTGAACTAGAAGACCTCCAAGGTCCCTTCCAGATATTCTGTATTAACACAGTAGTTCTAATTTTTGTAATATGAAATAATTGTTTTGCTTCCGGGCCCCTTTTCTTGTTCATCCATCATGAAAACATGTGGCTTCAGCTTATTCTGATAATCAGTCCACTGGGCATTCGCAGTCCAGATGTAAGGACTTCAACTCCCACATCTAGCTAGCTAGGGAATTCTGAAGTTGAAGTCCATGCATCATAAAGTTGCCAAGATTGAGAAACACTGATTGAAGCACACCCTTTCCCTTAACTGCTTAAGCAATGTGAAAGGTTTCTCCTAAAGGGAGCATTCGGAAAAATAACTGAAGTTACTGATAGTGAGACAGAATTGGCTGTTCCTCCTTTCAGCTGGCCTCCCTCTCCTTAGTCTTCAGGAAACAAAAGATAAATACAGTATTTGCACTCAGACCATCTAATGTAAGTGACTGGCTTAGTTCTTGACGGGTTCTATAAGAGGGGTTTTCAAAAAAAAATTTTAAAAAAGAAACTTGTTAAAAAAACTTGGAACCCCTGATCAAGAGAGGAAGCTCTAGTGGTAAAGAAAGTGATCAGTTGCAATAGAGAATAGATGTTATGCGCTGCCTGAATTACGCGTTAAGGATTGTAATTGTTTTTAATTTGAAATGCTAATAAAAATTATAATAAAAAGAAAGAAAGTGATCAGTTGGATTTGAAGGAGCCTTCACGTTTTTGCCCTTCGCCTCTTATGTAATCCTATAAAACTCTTGTGGAACCCAAAGCGCCAAGGAACACAGCTAAAAATCCCTGTTTTATGTGGAATAGCCCCAGTTGAGAACATAGTTGAGAGTGGGGTAAAGGAGGGTTTTTTTTTTTAATTACCAATTTGGACAGAGGATGAAGAAGGATTACTAAGGGCAAGTTTAGTTATAGCCATGGACCTCGCTGAACAAAGAAGCAACAAGACTTTCTCTCTATCCTGAAGATTACTCCAGGATTCATAGAAGCAATGGTAGTAGTCTCTTTGAAAATGAACTCTGCCCCTTATTTTGCTTATTAGATTTACATCCTACCTTTAATTCTGGAGCTCAAGATGGCAGGCATTACACTGCCTCCTCTTGTTTTTGTGAATTCTGTGAGGTTTGCTTGACAGTGACCATCTAGTTCCAAATTTCCTAGTGAGCTTCTGCAGTAAAAATGTTAGGAAGTTGAGATATTAAAAGTAGGAAAATGTGTCATATTCCTTCATCACTGCACCCACGGCCTAGTCAAATGCAAATTTCCTTTGGATTGACAAAATACAAAATCATCCTTGTATCTTCCAAGATGTTTTTAAAATGGCCCATTCTTCTGGTATTCATCAAATACCAGCTGTTCCATGGAAAGAAGATGCTGAGATACATCTGCATATAATTTCTGACGGCTTCCTAACACATGGGAGGGAAAATGCATCCTAGTTTTACTTCACAACTATTGAAATGAGAGAACATAATCTGCTGCCTTTCTGCTGGTCACTCTCATTTCAGTAGATGGTGCTCTTGCCTCTTCTTTTTACTGAAGTCTGCCCCAGTTCCATCCCTGACTCCAGAATGAAGAGTGCCATCAACAGCTATAGTTTTTCTGCTTTCAGCTGCATTCAGCTAGGCCAGAAATTTAAGCGTTCTGAGTTTTGACATTCTTGGCAATGAAATCACAAGGGCAAAGACGTAAATCGTTTCAAATCAAAGGAATTTGGCAAACAGATGAGAAGAGTAAATAAAAGCAAAAAAACAGAGCTGGAATGTCATTATCCGAAGCAGTTGTCCACTTTTAAGTAAATAGACACTTCCAAACACTGACATTGCTTTTTGGTTGTGTGATTGCAGAAGTTGCCTTTTATTGTACCCCCCCATCGTTTCTTTAATTTCCTCCAGTCACTTTATGAGGCTTATTCTATCCAGGTTTACTCTAGCTCAAGAGGGAGAAATCAAGTCCTCATGAACTCCAAGGTTTGCAGAAATATAGCATTATTTAGAAGCAAGCTAAGAAAGGAACTAAAAATAGTGGAGTGTGGAATCAGCAAAACCTGAATAGAAAAAAAAAGCATAATCCCACTTAATATTATTTTCCTGGAATATCTCTTATTGCCTTTCATATTACACATAAGAGTATTTGATTGTGTAAACCAAGGCCTTGTCACTCCTGATTATTCTCTAATATCTTTAAAAACACACACACACACACAATCTGCTGCTAACCATTCTTTTTTTTTATGAGACAAAATAGTCCCATACAACCAAAAAAGGCAAAATGCTTTAAGCGTGTTAGGAAATGCTAACTAATGCTTGCAAAACCTTTACATGCGGCTGGTATGCAAACAAGCACACTTTAGCCTTGCTTTGAAGTGCATTTCAGCTGATAATCCCTAAAGAATGAAAAAACGGGATTCCTTATACATATTTACAAACCCTGCAATGTCCTGCTATTACAGCCTCACACAGCTATAAACAATATATTAAAATATGCATCTCTTCATTAAATACATAAGAGCTCTAGGACTGTATTGTTTGACAATTGAATGCATTGCAACTGGAAATCACCCTTTTCCAATCATTGTGGTTCCAGACTTCAAAGTATAGTTCTTGCTGACAACATAATAAATTCTTCTGGTAAAACATGCAAAGTTAGGCAATAAATACAACTGACAAATGAGAGTTTGCTGAGTGATTATATTTGAATAAGTAAATATCACAAAAGTTGTAACATTATTATTGTAGGCATCTTAAAATGAGATGAGAACTCATTTGCTTGTATATTCCAAGAAAAAAGTGTCAACCTGAATCACAGCTAACTCCTAGAAGATTAATGTAGAAGCTTATTTTGCCTTACTTATTCTTCTGAACTGACCTTCTGTATTGGCTTTCTGAAAAATAAAATCACTAGATTTTATTTGTTTGTTTGTTCCAGCTATATTCCACCTTACTACTGAAATGAATTGTCTAGCTGGGTAACTGCAATTGAAATACAGAAATGACTGCTTTTTTTTTAAAGAAAAAAATAAATTAAAAGTAACCCAAAACATAATAACCATTAAAAGCCTAATGAGTGGGATGGAATGTGCACCTGCAGCAGCAGAGGGGGAGAATTTTGCCAACTCAGAGCTTTCTCAGAAAGAGGCCCCATTCAAGAGACTTTGCAACCCAAGCTGGATAGAGGAGAGGGAAGAGGATCATAGTAGCCACACCTTAGAATCTTTGAGGATGTATCTAGTAGCTTAGAAAGTTAGAGCTTTAGTCTGGCAAGATTCTATCTATTAGGTGCAAACAAATAAAGGATTGGACTTGCTTGGATCTCCCTCTCTCTCTCGTCTTTGGGTTTGAGCCTGAAATTGAGAGATGCATTAAGATTACAAATTAACAGACTTGGAAGGGACATTTTAGGTCATCTAGTCCAACCCCCCCACCCAAGCAGAAGATCCTGCACCATTTCTGATAAATGGAAGTCCAATCTCTTCTTGAAAGCTGCCAGTGATAAGGCTCCCACAACTTCCGAAGGCAAGCTTTTCCATTGGTTGATTGCTGTCACTGTCAGAAAATTTCTCCTTATTTCCAGGTTGAATCTCTCCTTGATCAGTTGCCATCCATTATTCCTTGTCTGCCCTTCAGGTGCCTTGGAAAATAGTTTGATCCCTTCCTCTCTATGGCAGCCCCTCAAATATTGGAACACTGGTGTCATGTCTCCCCTGATCCTTCTCTTCACTAGACTAGCCATGCCCAGTTCCTGCAACCGTTCATCGTACGTTTTAGTCTCTAGTTCCCTAATCATCCTGGTTGCTCTTCTCTGCACCTTTTTTAGAGTTTCAACATCTTTTTTATAGAGTGCTGACCAAAACTGGATGCAGTATTCTAGGTGTGGTCTTACTAAGGCTTTATAGTACCTCACTTGATCTTGATTGTAATGCATGTAGATGCATGTTTAAAAGCCAAGTCGGAGCCAAATAGAATTGTCAAGAATTATCGATTCCTTACATGGCATAACCTGGAAATGAAACAAGAAAAGTCCCTCTCTTGCACTGCATCCTGATAAACAAGATCCCTTCAGGAAGTCCTCTCAGGTATATTTTAAAGACTGGAAAGATTACCTATTATGTATATTGAATAGTCTATGTATTATGAAACTTGATTTCCAATATCCCTAGCCAGCACAGTGTAGGATGATGTTCAGGGACTTATGGAGAAGAGCTCTGAGACCATGAAGAATTCCACTCTTAATAGAAAAATACTTTATGGCAGCTGGTTATAAAGCAAAAATCTTGTTTCCATGATGTGTGTACTGTCTGACCTGGAAATTCTCAACCAAAATACCATAAAAATGTGCCACCCATAGGTAAGCTGACCATTTTTCATGCTATATTGATTGAAAATTTGAGGCAAGATTATTTATGGATGTCTTTATCCATGTGCATACATGGAAAATACAGGTACTTTTAAAAGGTATTACTATAAGTACTGGCAGAGAAGCCCATCTGTGGATAAGCTGAATCCCATTTTTTAGGTTTTGGCATCTAATTTTAGCAATATTAATGCAATATCAGGGGTTTTCAATTCAATTGTATAGAATGTGAAGGATGTGTGTTTGTGTTTGTATTTGTATTTTATTCTTATAGTCATAATGTACACTGTAGTTGGCATTTAATTTTGTTGTACAAGGTGCAATGACAATAACGTAAACTAAACTAAACTAAACTTTTTACCTATAATGAACATGGAGTTAAAGACATTCATGTACATGGGTGCTATTCCTCAGCACTTAAAAGGCTGTGGGAAGCTGACTCAGTTGTGCACAAGGTTCAGCCAACTCTTGTTTCATCCAGGTCACCAAAATGCCAGAGCCCTGTCAACTGCCCCACTTTGCCCATCGGGTCATGCAACATGGAGCAGCTGAGGAAAGGGTGAGAAAGCCATCCTCTCCATTAGAAATCTCACTGCCAAGACCAGCAGCAAGAACATGGCTTTCAAATGTTGCTTAGTCGTAACGGCCAAACCACAGAGAATTGGGTATCTTCTCAGGCAACAGGGAAAGGGGCTGGAAATAAAACTTTACCAGGAGTTTCCTGACAACATCCCAGGGATTTATGGAAGAGGACAGGAAGACCATATCCCCAATGCAACTTCTGACCCAGTTAATCTAATCTGGTGGTACTATCAATATGATTAGACTAGTATCTTACTACTACTACTTACTACTAGATTAAGCATTTCACAAGAGCAGGGCTTTGGTGTCTATAAAATAAATCTTTAATTTCTTTGGGTTATTACTATTGTTGCCTAGTATTATTAGCCAATGTCTTCAGGGCATATTATTTTACTAGTTTTAAATCAGTATTGCAATCGATGTTAACATACACCCTTGAGAATTTTCCAGCCAACATAATGGTTTAATATTTAAAAACAGTATTCTAGGATCTACAAGAATACTTTATTTTCAAGTTTCTTAATAATCCATGTACTGCATTACAAAACATTACTTAGGAATAAAAATATGCCATGCTGACTTGGGGATATTCTTGGGAAATCAAACAGCAGTACCAGAATGATGATAAATCATGCCACTAGCTGGTGCTGTTGTTACATTAAATGAGATTGTGACTAGAAACTGATGCAATGTGTGTTTTGGTCACTGGCTGTAATGTGTCCCTGCCCACAACAATCTTCTGGATCAAACCTGAACTGTGGCCCAGGAAATCCTTTAACATGAATAACCTTGGAAGCTATTTTGGCCGTTTTTCTTTTTCTAAGAATATGTTCTTCCCCTACATAAATCTCTGGATTTTGTTGTGCAATGTGAACAGGACAGTTGCTTCTATGATTAATTACAGCCAAAAATAGTAACAGAAATACAATAAAATAAATAAACGAACAGACCAAATTCTGGCCTGTTTTAGCTTCACTTAGAAACATGTGTGAGGAGATGGGGCCTTGAAGTTTATGGGGCTTTTGGCCTCAACGCTGGTTTCTTAGCCAATGACAAACTACAGCAACTGAGGAGTTTGGAACCCATGTAATTCTAAAGCTAAACATGACATGTTATGCCTTCCCATCTTGTCTTAAAACACCAACAGAGAATTATTTTTGTGCAATAAGATTTATTATTTCTTTCACATATTGGTCTAGGAGAGATTGGCAATATAACTTCATCAAATGGGGCAAACAGACTAATATAAATACAGTGAAAACTACAGGATGCACATTTCAATGCACTCCTGACAAGTAGCTTGTTTTCCATCGGTCTCCTCGATGCTTACAAAATGCACTTTTCATACAGAAGGTATAACTGAATCATAAAACTACACATTAACAACAAAAGGCTGTAGTCCTACAAATCCTTACAGGAAAGCCACCTCCACCAAAACTCAAGAGGGCTTATTTTAGAGAAAAGATGTTTAGGTTAACATTGGTGACGTGAAGTATTTGAAAGAGTTCTTCATTATGAAATTTAACCTAAAGAGCACACATCCTGCCAATTCTAAAAAGCACTGTTCCTCCCCTAAAACTGTTTTACAGCGGGGGATCCCACCGATGAAAACCGAAGTTGGAAACGAAATTTTGGGAATTAAAAAAATAATGCCCATAAGCAATATAATCTATGTCTATACATATAATATAAAAATATCTCTGTCATTAAAAAGAATACAAGAACAGAACACCACATGTTTAAATAGGATTGATTTCTCTCATCGGCAATCATTCGCTCACTCATTCCTTACTCGATCGCAGGCAGAAATCACCTCAGTCACACACATTATAGTCCATTGCACTTTGCCAGGCCAGATCATTCAAGTATCAAGACGCCCCTCCTGAGAGAAGGACCTGCCAATTCCATGCCATGAGGGGAAGAAAGGGAGGGCAGTCACCCCGAAGTAGAGAAGAGCCAGCCACCAGCAGCACCATCACCACCTAACTCGACGAAAGAGTGCTTCTGTAGCTTCCATCCAGTCTTTATTCCACAAGATACTTAGGGAGGGGTGCAAAGTTTGGTCACCTGTTCCTGCCATAGCCTAAAGCCTGAGTCCTTGGAGGGCATTTGCCCGTCCCCCCTTTTCACCATCAGGGGGCTGCAGCAACTCTTTTTATCTTCTCCAAGTTTGGGAGCACATTGATTTGCATCGCCGTGGACTCCAACTCAACCAAACTGGCCACAAAGTCCTACCCCTGGACCAAGAAAGGGAAAGAGCGCCGCCTGCGCCCGTAGCCTGATATGGTGAGCGTCTTGGGAGGAGCAGAGGTGTCCTTGGAACTGTCAGTCCACTGGTTGAGCCGCTTGACTAAGTCCTGAGTGACGCATATCGACAACTTGCAAGCCGGTTCTCTTTTTGCACGGATGCGTCTGGTCTCCAGGCTGAGACAGAGAAAAAGGAAAGCGATACAAGAGGTTGTGAGTGAAGGATGACCGAGAAACCACAACCCGGCAAGACCCAAGGAAGAAACCAAGGTGCTGCAGACTGAGAAGGGTTCTTCCTAAAGATTCCAGCTTTGGGGAACAAGCCCCTCTCAGCTTTGGGCACTTTGACCTCCTTCTGGCACCTGCAGACCTGACATCTATCTTCTTAACAGACTTGAGTTCAACGTGCCAGAGGAGCCCACCTTCAACATCATGGGGGTGG
>JAOYMU010000001.1:74500891-74515281 GCA_025802295.1 Psammodynastes pulverulentus | reverse complement strand
TGCAGGTAAGGGGTGTGTGTGTTGCGCACGCATGCATGGGAGGCTGGGCGCATTGCATTGTGGGTGCCGGCACGCACACGTGTGTGCTACCACATGCGCGCGTGCTTTCAGCACACCACAACAAAAAGGTTCGCCATCACTGACCTAGGGCTACTTGGAATGTGCCTTGAATGGAAGGCTTTCTATTTTTCATATGGGAATGACAGGAAGGTAGATTTATAGATCAAATCCATGTTTCTTAAATAAATGTATCTTCTTAAAAACATTACCATATATGAAGGGGAGAAGGAGAGAGGGTTTCTTTATGTGTAATTTTTATGTTACAATTGTCCTGCTTCCATATAATATTAATATATTATATTTTTTATAGAAAACGTGTTCCTGATACTAGATTATTAGTAAGGCTTTACATTCTGCACTTGGGGGCGTGATCATTATTGTTCTACTGCAATACAATGAAAACCTGAGGACCTCTTGCAGTGAAGCTACAAACTATGCAAATTAAAGAAACAAAATTGTACCACAGAATATCATAAGAGTTTAAAATTGAACCTTAACATTCAAATTTTTATGCAAGCTATCATAATCTAAACTCTAAAAGGCAAGGACAGAGCCAAAAAGTCATATAAACTAAATTTAACTAAATTTAACTAAATTTGACTTACAACTTTCTGTTGCTAAATGAGGCAGTTGTTAAGTGAGTTTTATGACCTTTTTGCCATATTTGTTAAGCAAACCACTACAGTTATTAAGTGGATCATATGGTCATTAAGAGAATCTGGTTTTTGCCATTCAACTTTCTTGTTGGAAGCTGCCTGGTAAGGTTACAAATGCTGATCGTATAATCCCAGGACAGTACAACTGTCATAAATACATGCCAGTTGCAAGCACCCAAATTTTGATCACATGACCATGGGAATACTACAGCAGTTGTAAGTGCGAAAACCAGTCATAAGTCACTTTTTTCAGTATTCTTGTAACTTCAAATGGTCACTAAATGAATGATTATAAGCCGAGGACTACCTGTGGTATTAATTATAACCATTTGTCTCTATAGTAAATTACTCAATTTACTATAAAATTAAGCAATTATAAAATTAAGCAATTCCCTACTTGTATACTATATCAACTAACATGTCTCTCTCCCACACAACTTTTAACACATACATTTTCATTTTTAAGTACATGCACACACTCCCTTCCTTTGGGCAGAAGCAATAAAAAGAAGAAAAAAAAACAGCAGTGGAAATGAGGTGAGGGAAAAGTGTAACTCACTGGAATGGTAAGGAGAAAGATGAACAGATTGGAGAATTAGTCAAGGAAAACTGATGAGAAGGGTGTGAAGAAAAGAAAAAGACAAGAGTTCTTCTGTATTTAAGAATTATAAGGATTATTTGTAGCCATCTACACTTCCATCTATTTTTTTTTAGTAAATGTAAGACAACCTGCCTTCTCTGCCTTAATTCACAGATGATTATGAAAAAAATCATCAGAGAAATACATCAGAACTAATTTTGATGCAGTTAGGGAAAAGATGGGCATAACTATGATTTTAGTCAGTGAATCAGTTATAAATTCATGTTTGTATTTATGTGTTTGGTGTTGTCCTTTTGTTGATTGGTAAAAATAGAGGTTAGTTGTTCTGTTGGAAATATTTAAAAGTAGTGTGTACATACAGTTCAACATTGGACAGCATTTGATCCTCCAGATGTGACTGAAATTCAGCATTTATCATTTAATATCATCCAAACTATTTTGGCCAGGTCTGATGAAAATTAAAGTTCAGCAATAACTAAAAGACTCGATATTGTGCATCTCTGTTTAACTTAAATAGCAACACAAGTCTTTGACCTAGGAAAAACTCATTAGACCACTGTGTGTGCTATATCAACTTCTCTTTTTAATCTAGCAAAATAATCTAGTTTTCTTAATCTCTATGGAGATTCTCAGCCATCCGGGTCATGGTTGTCCCAAAAGTACTTTTTCAAGAGGCAACTAGACTTCAGTGTTTTTCGCTTCTCATCCAAGAAGCTTCTTCAGTTCTGACTAGATGGTGGGGAATGGGAAGGATATATATTCCTTGCAGACAGTTGGTCATTTGCATTCTTTTAGAGAGTTTGCAAACTTGGAGGTTTGTCTGTGTCCTCAGGATCACCTGAGTAGTGCAAATGTGTGTGGAGTCTTCTTGGAATTGCTGAAAGGACTGTGTTGTAAAGCTGTGCTTTCTATGTGTGCTAAGTGTTTGTATATTCTTTTTATTTTTTCCAGTACTTAAGTAAAGCTGTTTCTTTCAGGCAACCTTATAAGGTGGTGCATTTCCATGACTTTTAAATATTGTGACTGTCTTTTTAGATGTTTCTGTCGCCTTGTTCGTGGTTAAAACATAGTGCTCCAAAACTGGAATGCCTTCTGTTTTGCACTATAACTTGTCTAGTATGATTTCTGTAAGAGGAATTTAATCAGTATGGTGAAGCAGCTGAGACTGAGGCGTTTGTCATAGGCGTTTTACAGCTTTGATCAAAGATTTTTTTAAATGGGTTTGAATTTAGGCTGCTTCTAAGGATGTGATCTGTGGGTGACATTTTTTTGACATGTGAGAAGATAAAACCAGCTCTTCATCTCTATCAGGATGCCTGCTGGTTTCTACATTGCATCATACTGTATTATAGCAACAGGGCAGAAATACTGGACTTTCCAATTGCTAGACTTTTTCAAGCGTTACCAAATAAGTACAAAAAGAAGTTTGTCTTTCAAACTAAAACAGTATTTGTAATTAGAGGGGTTTTTTTTTTAACCTTAAGATAAATCATACAGATTTACACAGGATTGGTATGTATGTGATACCTCTAACAAAGCAACCAATAATGCTAAACAAGGTGTCATATCTAATCTGGATTCATCAAGGGTAACTGTAATCCAGCTTCTAAGGAGATATTATAGTTCAGATGACACCCTAGGAGGGAGCTTTGAGATGGGTCCATTGTTCCCTTGAGACAGAATTCTTCTCTAAGGCAGTGGGAAAACCAAGCTATTTACCAGACTTAGAGAGCCAGAAAGTACAATGACGAGCAACAATTGGGTAAAAAAAAATAAGCACTGAGATTAACTAGCATAGGTTTTTATGAAATTGACTTCTTGGAAATGAAATCAAGCTCCCATACTTCCACCTCTCAGTCCAGTTTATCAAAATGGAACTTTACAGGCCAACTGATTTGGTTACTTTCATCTTCCTTCTTGGATTATTTGGATTTCTTCTTGAGCTGCAATTCTCTCTTGTTGAAGTTGGTGGAAATTGCAGTACAGAAAGCTGTAGTTCTCATCTGTCTTCTCCAATCCAATCCATCACTAACATTCAAAATTTGAACATAGGATAAGCATATTTCATAATAATTTTTGTATAACTTCTATGTCCATAAGCAACTTGTTTATAAATCACAACATCAGACCTTCAATCCACTAAATAATTGGGGCTGAAAATTTATATTTCCAATATTGAAAAACTAGTTCAGACTAAATGTAAGGAGAATCCATGTTATTTTGTCCAATCATCAGTTTCCAAAAGATACATAATTCAAAACAATATGGATATCCAAGAGTCTCAATGTTAAATTAATAATTAATGTAAATATTAGCCTAGTGCAAAACTAAATGTTTTAATGAAACACAGTTTGTACCACAACACTAACACAATGATCTATATAAACACAATGAGGCTTAATAAATATTAAATATATATTTTTGTTGAATTATTTATTTAAAATGAAACCCTAGTGTATTAATGGTGTTTATGTTCATGAAGGTTATTATGAGTTTCATGGGTATCACATCAACATGGTCACCTAGTTACTGTAATCTGTTCAGAAATTGTTAGCAACAGTTTGATCGTTTTAATGATCAACTCTGCAATCTTTCTTGAGTTAGATTAAATGAATGTTTTCAAGTACAGTATTAGAATGAAACTGATTAATTCTATACAATGAGTAATCAGTGTCAATGAACAGCCAGCCCATTTAATAAACTAACAAATGCTGTAAGAGTTCAAGTCCTCGCTTCAACTGACACTTAATACAACTAGGTAATTAGATAATTGAAAACCAACCTAATGTATACTAATACAGTAGCAGGTAAGGTTCTATCAGAGAAGAAAGTCTATAAATAGTTAAGCAGCTACCAATACATCTGAATGCCTTACTGGAAGCTCTACTTTAGTCTGGAAGAAATGCTGAGAAACAACCTTTTTTTTTTAAAAAAAGACAGCATTCCCTATTTAGGATAACAATGGTGAAGTAGATACTTCTTTTTGAAACTGAACAAGAGAAGATGATCAAAATATTCTCTATGAATACAGCTGTACAAACACAAAAAAGACAAATTGTTTGACTAGAGCCTAGTTATCTAGTGCCAAGTGAAAATTACCTCATTTAAGTAGGCTGTTTACAACGTTGAATACTTTTTCTGTATAAATATTCTTCTGTGTCTCCATTATTATGATTTATCTGATTGTATAGTTTGTTTTTCTTTAATTGAGAATCACAGAGAATATATCCATCATCTGGAACAAACCTGACTTGCTATCATAAGAACAAGACAACAATTGCATATCCAAATACAGATATGTGAAGTTTAACCTACATTTGGGATAACATATTAGATCAGAATTCAGTGGTAACCAACTGCATGTAGAACTATGTACCGGTAATATGAGCAGCATAGTGAACATACTAGAACCAGCAGCAATGGCAGCAGGATTGGTAGCCATTCTTTCAATCTTCATTTGTTGTTGTTGTTGTTGTTAGCCACTGGCCACTGGCTAACAACAGCAGAGAAATGATCCTTTCTCTTCCTCATCAAAGCCAACAAAGAAAAATCAGCAAGACAATCTTCTCTTGGATGACAGGCTATTCAGGGTGTCTTGGGGGGTACTATTTTCACCTGGTCATTACAATGACGCAAAGTATTAAGACCTGGTGTGCATTACTTTATTTTCTTCTTCCTCCAAATCTTCATAATTTTTTGGAATACAGAACAGATTGTTACTTGTAAAATTGCTTTGGTGAAGCTTCAGAATTTCCACTAACTGAGAAAGATGTTGATAGCCTCCGGTTCTTTAGAGAAGTTCAACTTCATTTGGGCAAAGCTGTAAAAGACAAAAAAGGCAAAACTGTGTAGCTTTACTTTGGTCTCATCTGTTCCTGAGCAAAAATGTCTCTTAAATACTTAACCTGTAATAGAAGATAGTAAAATGAAGATCCATAAGGCACTATCCTATCAAAATGCATAGACTCAGGCTGAATATACTACAATATTCACTTTACTTAAATTATGAGTTTTCCAAGTTGCATATAAGCAGCTATTTGTTTTGAATTTTTCCCCTTACATAAACTTTATACTTCAGTAATCTTTTAGACTAATAAATATTTTAGAAAATCTTTACTAACACAAAACACTTATACAGTAACTGATAAATATTTCAAATATCATTTATATTGTATTTATAATTCAAATCTAAATTTATGAAAGGAATCACACCTGGGCTGCAGAAATCCAGATGAATACTAGATGGCAGCAAAAAGACACAGAAAAATCTTAATTGTTTTCTGCCATGTAGAGATCATTAAGAATTTTGCAGCAGAGTCCTAGCATCCCTAAATACAACACTACATTTCATACTGTATATGACAGCACATGAGTTGCAATATGTAAGAATATTTTTTTTATAAGTTGTTTTTGTTAAGTTTCAGTGGGAATTCATGCTGAACATTTTTTACTTATGGAGAAGAAGCTACATTGCATTGTTGCCCAATTTTTCATTTTTTCAGACCAAAATATAGTATTATTTGCTTGAAAGGTCTCTAGCATTTTAGATTCACGGGTGGGTTTTTTTTTTTAAAAGAAGCTTGTTTTTCTACATTTCTTCTAGACCAGGAATGTCAAATTCATGTCGTCATGTGACATATCGGGACTTTTTTCCCCTTCACTAAACTGGGTGTGGGCATGGCCAGCGTGTGACGCTGTTTTGACAGCCCAGTTCTAGACTGAAGCAGAGCTTCCGGTAAGGTATTCATGTCTATTGGTACATACCTAAATGCATATCAATAACCATCATGTCAGTATCTTTTAATTATATGACATTGTGCGCAATACAGAAAAATAGTAAGTAGTAAGCAAAAGATTTTAAAGACAATAAGATAAATAAATTAACTATAGCCTTTCTATATTTTTCTATCCTTGCAGACCATCTTTGCTTCTACTATGTCAACAATGTTTTAATTGTAAAATTAACCTAAAGTAAACTAGTATTTTCAGTTTCATAAATAGAACGTTGACTTTCAGCTGATTCTTTGACAACTCTGGATCACAAAATGTCACACTAGATGTCCAGGGAGAATTGTGAATCACAAAATGTCATTGAGGGTCTGAGAAGGATGAATGGCTTTGCACTTTAACAGAGAGAAGAATGATTGAAGAATTAAAGGTTAATAGTCATCTGATTCATGGAGCTCTGATGCTGAAGCAGGATTTTCATTGAAGTGGGCAACCTTTGTCATTCTGAGACTTACATAGTGTGTCAAGCTGAAGAGTGCCCCTATGCATCAGTTGGTGCAAACCTATTTTCTATCCCCAGCCTTGTGACCAAAAGCAAATCAGCAGATTCTTGCTTATATTACGAATAGGAAATCAGTGATCCATGTCTTCTCAGACAACTGATGAGTTGATAGGACTTCCTACAGTTTGGAAGAAATAAATAAAATTCCCCACATCTTCACATCTTCATTTTTTTAATGGAAAATCTATAGCAGTGGATCTTTGCATATCTACAACTATAGGAATTATGAAAGGGTAACAAATATAAATGTCAGTGTTTCATAAATATATCTCTGAAGAAAACTGGACATAATTCAAGATTTGAAATATTTCCATGCCTTATTTTTCCTCTCTTTTTTATATTCAGAGAAAAGGTATTCAAACTTTTATATAAAATTATTTATGAATGCTATGAGTGCTGGTGTACGAGTTGCTGGTCAGTGTCTGAAAATAGCCTTTGCAGAAGTCCTGGAATCCTTTGCTCACATGTTATGGACTAAGAGTGGGAGAAATTACCAACAAGTATTCAGTATTTTTATAAGAGACTTTAGAGCCTTCGTGTTTCACATCAGAAAAACTACCTTAAAACTCAGAATGTTCTTGCTATAAAGCCAAAGAAGCAACCAAACATTATACTTTGCCACGTTGTACTTTGCCATGTTGCCAAAACTTGTATGTGGATTATATTTAACCTAACACTCAAGAAAGTTATGCATAGGGATCTAAAAGACATTTTGCTGACAGAACAGGGCTGTATCAGACTTCATGCACTTGATGCTTGGCATTAGGAAAAGAATGAAGGACACCACAAGTGCAGTTTGGAAGTACATCCTCATATGTTTAATTATTTTATCCCATGTTTGATTGATACTTGCTGAAATGATTCCCATTTGAAGAGGAACAATTTGATATAAATTAGACGTATTATTTGAAAGAGAAACGTCTATTTCTAATCGTGCCCCAGGACTGGAGCCAAAAATGACAGAAATCTTGTAAGTGGACCTGGCTACAGTTTAAACTGGATAGTACATGTTGACTATACATTCTTACGTAAAGTCATTTTTGACTAGAAAGGGTGGGTTATCTTTTCCAGATGTGACAATGCAACTCTTTGGTTGCTTTATTCACATCATAGAAAAGAGAGAGCATGATTGAAATATCAAAGCCAGAGCTTGTAACTATACATTCCAAAATTGGTGTCCTCAGAAAACCTATGTCAAATTATTGTAATGCAGTATTTTGTTATGTGGTTTAGTCTGTGCCCATAGTTATATAATTTACATTTCCAATGTAGGGTATGCTAAACACCTTTAATGAAACATTTTCATATTTGCTTGGAATCTTTGTTGATGGTCTAGAAAAAAAACTTTGTTTTTTGAATGAATCTTCTCATAATAATTCTCCCCACCCTTAAATAGGTCTCTAAATCAGGGTTGCCTAGATTCTCCCACTTTCTGAGGCTAACCTCTTCTTTCTCCACCCATAATCTTTCAAAAGATTTAAGGTCACCTCTGCAGATTCATTTATAGAGAGAAGTATCCCTTGCAAAGCATTTCTGCAAAAAGGATCTTTGTACTGAAGGCAAGGAAACAATACTTTTTTCCCTTTCTTATCTCCTTAAGACAGAGTAATGCAGGTAGTCCTTGACTTACAGCAGTTCATTTTGTGACTGTTCAAAGTTACATGGCCCTGAAAAAGGTGACTTACGATTATGACCATTTTTCACATGACTGTTGCAGCATTCCCATGGTCACATGATAAACATTCAGATGCTTGGCAACTGGTTCATATTTATGACAGTTGCATTGTCCTGGGGCCATGTGATCATATTTTGTAACTTTCTGACAAGCAAAGATTCACTTAACAACCATGTTATTAATTTAGCAACTGAAATGATTCATTTGACAACTGTAGCTAAAAAGGACATAAAATGAGGCAAAACTCACTTAACAAATCTTATTTAACAACATACTTTTTGGACTGAATTGGGGTCATAAGTCAAAAACTGCTTATATATTGAAGTTAGAATGATACTAATATTAATTTTCTTTAGTGTCCAGATGGTTTTCATTGGTAAAATTATGCCTTGTCCATTGGTCAAGGAGAAAGAAGCCCTGGCTCATTTCTTTTTTGACCAACAGTGAGTCTTATGCATCTATTTTACTTTTACTTTTGCTATTTTGTGCTTTTTTACCTACAAAATGGATCAGGTTAGAGGTTGACAGTTGCCTCTGCAAATTTATGTACCCATACCTTAATCTTAACAAGGATATTGTACCAATTATATATGTGCTAGGCAAAAACCTTTTGAATATGAAACTTGGCATTAGTGGCGGGTGAAAATTAGCAAGATCTGAAGTTCTCCCTACTGTGGCAAAAAAGACAAGATGAAATAAATATTAGCATCCAAGTGTTTCCCTCATTTTTCCTTGGAATTCTGAAATACAACAGATCCTGAATAATTTGCAGAGCAATGTAGCAGACATACAGCCTGGGCGGTACAAATTGTCTCCTGTGTGAATCTGCCACAGAATGCTTTGCCTGCGGAAAATAAGGTCTGTCAGTTATTTCTGAGCCAGATGCCATTTCTTTAGATTTATTTATAGAGAAAGTTAGCATAACATTCATTCAGTACAGTATAACAAAATACCAAGAGGGAAAAAGATGTGTGATTGATGTATTATACCCACTCTGACCCTGTGGAAGATTTTTCAGCTGTGCCATTTCTTTAGATTTATTTGAATAGAAAATTGCCATGACATTCCTTCTTATTTACAAAGAGTTTAATCGTCCAATGATTGAAATCTTAAGATTCTTATCATCCAAATAAGTATGGGTAGCATTGCTGTTCTCTAATGCTATACTGGAATGTTTTCATCTTTTGGAGCACAGAAAAATTGCATTTCACCTCAAATGATGTTATTGACCTGACTATGACTTAGTCAAGCCATTTATGCTATAAAAATTTTTTAGGGATTCCCCTCCCCCATCCCTGCCTCCACCAAAAGCAGGCTTAGAAGCATAGAAGTATGCTTAATCTGAGAATAACACAGAAGTAGGGCCTCTCTCATGTGACAAAGAGGTTAAAAGAAGTTTATAGTTTTTAAGCTTTTATAGTTTTGAAGGTCAATATCACCTTAAATTGTGCCAGTAAGCATTATCGGCCAGTACAAATCTTTCAGTATGAGAAGCATATGATTTCTGTGTGCTATACCCGATAGCACCCAAACATGGATAACTATTGAGAAACCTGACTGGTTCCGGAAGAATCACTGCTGGGGCACCTGTGCCATAAAGCACTAAAGTCACTGTGGGTAAATTCTTAGTGATAGCTGAGCATCAAGAGAAACTCATAAAATGAGAAATGAGAACTAAACCGTTCTATCCTAACTTCCTAATTCTCATCCCTCAACCTGATTTCTTATTTATTTAATATAGTGCTTGTATTTTGTCTGTTTTTAATTTCGATGTGGGAAAAATTGGGACGCAGTGGCTCAATGGCTAAGACGCTGAGCTTGTCGATCGAAAGGTCGGTAGTTCAGCGGTTCAAATCCCTAGTGCCATGTAACAGGGTGAGCTCCCATTACTTGTCCCAGCTTCTGCCAACCTAACAGTTCGAAAGCATGTAAAAAATGCAAGTAGAAAAATAGGAACCACCTTTGGTGGGAAGGTAACAGGCTTCCGTGAGCCTTTGGCGTTTAGTCATGCCAGCCACATGACCACGGTGACGTCTTTGGACAGTGCTGGTTGTTCGGCTTGGAAACGGAGATGAGCACCATCCCCTAAAGTTGGGAACAACTAGCACATATGTGTGAGGGAAACCTTTACCTTTACCTTAGTTTCAATTTAATGTCCTACTTTAACCTATTATCCAATTTGGCAATTTTTAGGGGTACTAATTAAATGCTAAGGTGCAATGCATCTGGGTTTCATTACTATGCTGATGACATCCCATTCCCAATAATTTCATGAAGATGTTGAACAATATGGAAAAGAAAACGGACAGCATCTGCCAGCAGCCTTAGTGTCATAGCTCCAGATTCTAAGGATAGCCTACTTAGAAGGATTGAGATTTTATTAAAATAGTGTCATGAAAGCCAGTTCAGCCAGAAGATCCAGAAAGACATCATGGGTACTCAATTGCAAAGTCCATGGTTGAGCCATATTATATATGTCACATAAACAATTTAAGATGGCAGAACACAATGGAAATTTGTGGAATAAAAGAAATACTAAATATTTCTGGTAAAAATATAAATTTTACATGGCTTGAAATATGAGTATTCAAATGTGATTTGTGGAAAAAATGTAAAACAAAAAATTGTCATAGGCTTAGGGGGGAGGAGGAAGAACAAATGTTAAGCTTTACTATTAATAAAGCTCTTGAAAATATATAAAGGTTAATATTTAAAAATAAAATAAAATAATCAAAACTTAATTTAAAACCAGCAATATGAATTACATGTCTCTGAGATTTTTAAAACATGCTTATTACTAATAGCTTGATTTAAGTGAGATTGATTGGTGGAGGAAAAGATGTTTAGTAAACCTGAATTATGTAATTATTCAAATGACAAAAATAATTTATTAAGTTTATATGCCATGCAACTCACAGTGACTCTGTTAACAGTACTTATTAAAATTTACCTTTTTTTCTTCTCCTTTCCAACAGTCTTGAACAGGTCAAGCATAAAGCAGTTAGAATTTTTTCCTCTTGCCAATGACGTACTGCAGATTGCCACCAGGAACAATAAATCAGGAATCTGGTCGCTGCCATTCAGCTGATTAGATGACTGATAGGGACCAAAATAGTTAGATTTCTACCATTAATAGCATAAGGAAAACAACAATCACTTTCCTTCTGGTCAGCTGATTATGCTGCTAAGTGGCCAGTGGTGAATTTGAGTAAGCTTTCTTGTACCGTATGAGGTCTGTATTTGTATATGAGTAAACACTTACGTCTTTACACAGTCCTATGGGTGAACCTTTCTTTCTCTAAAATTCTCCTCATAATCTGTAATCCCCTATAGGGCATGACATCCCCTGAAACTTGGATTTTTTTAGATTTCTCCATGGAACAAAGAGCTCACTTTTTATTGTGTAGTTGTCTCATTGACCAGAAAGGAAGAGAGTATTGCGCAGCAATTTCATTTTTAAAGGAAAATATATTTGTTGCTCAAAACTCTTAGCTTCATCTAGAAACACTTTTACAAAGCAGCAAGTCCAGTCCAGTTCAGTATACAATATAATAACTTGCATAGATTTGGTCTACAAAATAAATAGATTTGATCTACTGGTTAAAATTTCATATTCTCAAAATGTGTTGATTTTGGATTTTTTTTTTTTCTTTTAATGTTACATTTGTGATGTTTGTGATGTCTGTTTTTGCTTGTTGTGGAAAATTAATAAAGATATTTATATATATATAAAAAAAGAAACTGGATGGACTTGTTCATATACACTCCAGGAATCAAGAGTGACCCACAGGCATTAAGGGAAAAATAATAATAAAAGCAAATAAGATACTCTGTAATGATGTCTAACCTGGAAACTAAATTCTGACCAAAGGAAATTTAAATGTGCGTTTGTGGGTGTCTGTAATTTTTTATCAGAAGTATTAATTCCTCAATGTTGGTAAAATCTCTTGGGTGCCCCTGATTCAGAGGTGGTATTCAGCAGGTTCTGACCAGTTCAGGAGAACAGGTAGTGGAAATTTTGAGTAGTTCGGAGAACTGGTGGTAACCTTCCCCCAGGAGTGGGAGGGAATATTTATTTATTTATTTATTTATTTATTTATTTATTTATTTATTTATTTATTTAACTTCTATACCGCCCATCTCCGCAGACTCGGGGCGGTTCACAACAAGATAAAAAGTAAACAACAACCAATACAATTAAAATACAACCGATACAATTAAAATTAAAATACAACTTAAAATCTAAACTGATCCCAATTTAAAACCCTAACTAAAAACTTGCAAAGATCTTATCGAAAACTCTTGATTTTTATTTTATTTTATTTTATTCCCCAACAGATCACGGAAGGAAGCCTTCTTCGGGATAAGAGCCGGCTGCAATATCACATTAACGGTAGATTTTTTTTCGGGATGATGAAAAGGCTTGGAAAAAACAAAGGAATCAGATAGGATGGGGGGGAAACGGGGGCTGGGAGAGAATTGGCAAAAGATAAGGAATTTGCTTCGGAAGTAAAGGAAGTCTTCGAATTACGACAGTTCATATAGTGACCACTCAACGGCACTGAAAAAAGTAACTAATGACCCTCTTTCCCACTTATGACCATTGCAAGCATCCCTGTGGTCACGTGATCAAATTTCAGATGCTTAATAAAAATCTAATAAAACTTGGGGGGGGGGAATTCAGATGCTTGACAGCTGCTTCATACTTATGACCATTGCTGTGTCCGGGAGTCCCCTTTTGTGACCTTCTGACAAGCAAAATCAATGGGGGAGCCAGATTCACTTAACGAATGGGTTACGAACTTAGCAACTGCAGGGATTCACTCAACAACTGTGGCAAGCAAGGTCGTAAAATGGGGCAAAGCTCACGATGGTCTCACTTAACAATATAAATTCTGGTCTCAGTTGTGGTCATAAGTTGAGGATTACCTCTATAAACTAGCCATTTCTTGAACAAAAAGCCTATCTGATCACTAAAAGCCAAAATCAAATTTTCATATTTTTTTTCCTACCTCAAGCACAAAGTCCAGAAACGGTTTCCCCATTTTTTTGTCTTGTTTGGTTTTGTTCTGTCTTTGCTTTTTTTTTCTTTTAAGTTTGTACTTTAATAAAATAAAATATTTTTAAAAACCAGTAGTTTTTTTAAATATTTTATTTTAATAATATACTGTATTCTGTTAGGAATACAGTATATTAAATATGAATGCTCAAAAGATTCACTCCAAAACTTCTAAAAGAAAGGATGGGGAGAATATTAAAAAGGAGACCCCTTATAATTAAAGCATTCGTTCAATTCTTCAAAGCTCCGCTCTGGCAACAGGTACGGCATCCGGCCAGTAAATACTCAGCTCCATTCAACTGCCCAGACTCCACCCCGCAAAGGATTATGGGTCGTTAAAAGAAGAGGATGATCCAGTCAATTCTTTGCCTAGTTGAGTTTTTAGAGTTCCCAGAGATAACTACTGAGCCCTGGGTCTCATTTGGGGTACAAATCCCCCTCCCTGCTTTTTCATTTTGGGTAGGTTTCTACGCCATGTTGGTCACAGCGGTGTTGTTGGGCGCCGGACTGGCCGGAGGGCTGCGCCTGAGTTACATCTACGACCACATCCTGCAGCTGGCCTTTGCAGCGACCCTCCTGGCTTTTGCTCTCAGCGTCCTTCTCTATTTCAAGGCTCTGCTGGCCCCAGAGACAGCTCTGGCTCCCGGTGGGAATTCAGGTGAGGGTCCCCCCCCCCCCAAATCTGGAAATGTCCACGGGGTCCGTGGAATGAGGGAAAAACCTGGAGGAGGCTAGAAGACCTCCAAAGTCCCTTCCAGATCCTATCCTATCCTATTCTGCATTTCATTCTATTCTATTTTCTCTTCTCTTCTCTTCTCTTCTATTCTATTCTATTCTATTCTATTCTATTCTATTTTACTGTATACTATTCTATTTTATTCTATTCTACTTTACTGTATACTATTCTATTCTATTCTATTCTATTCTATTCTACTTTATTGTATATTATTCTATTCTATTCTACTTTACTGTATACAGGGCTTTTCTTCTCTGAAGAAAGGTGCCGGAACGCACCCCCGTCGTCGCGCTAAAAAAACCCGGAAATGATA
>JAOYMU010000001.1:74416810-74432481 GCA_025802295.1 Psammodynastes pulverulentus | reverse complement strand
ATAACTGATGATAGAGAGAGAAAGAGAAAGAGATAGTAGAAGATAGATACAGATAGATAGATAGATAGATAGATAGATAGATAGATAGATAGATAGATAGATAGATAGACAGACAGATAAACGATGGCTTCACCCACTTTGCAGCTCATCAGCTGGAGACTTAGCTATATTACTCCATCTTAGAGAAAGGATAGAATAAGCTAGAAACTTTAAGAGGGAGAGAAGCAGGTACGGAAATAGATCAAATCAAAAGCAAGGCAAAGAACATGGAAGCCTTCCCAGAACGATAGGATCACAGAATAAATAGACTGCAGGGTTATAGAGAGCTATGGAAATGTCTGCTTTTCAGGACTGCTGGCTGGGGGGAATCTCTTTTTTTCTTTTGCACATTGTGCATATTGAAAAAGAAATACAACCCACCCACCCTGAACAACTGGGTAAGGTTTTCTGCCTTTGCCATACAGGTAGTCCTCAACTTATTTGCAACTTATGCTGCAAATTTTGTAAATCCATTCCAAGTGTCCAAATTTTGATCACATGACTGTAAGGATTGCTGCGATGGTCATATAAGTGTGAGGAATGGTTCTAAGTCACATTTTTCAGTGTTGTCATAACTTTGAAAGATCGCTAAACAAATGGCTTTATGTTAACAACTACTTGTAAAGGGTTTGTAGCTACATATTTAATTTGTTAGGGGTACCTCTGCCTTTTCTCTTCCCAAAAATAACGAAGTAATCTTTCCACACAGAGTCTGTAGAGATTCTCAATTATCCAGGCCCTGGTTGTCCCAAAGGTGTTTTTTCAGGAGGCAACTGGACTTTCTTGTTTTTTTCTTTGAAGATGTTTCGCTTCTCATCCAAGAAGCTTCTTCAGCTCCGATAGATGGTTTCCCACTATCCTGTCAGAGCTGAAGAAGCTTCTTGAATAAGAAGTGAAATGTCTTCAAAGAAAAAAAACAAGCAAGTCCAGTTGCCTCCTAAAAAAAAGCCCAGAGGTGGAACTCTCGCCTCACAATCGGGAAGGCTGTGAGTTCGATCCTTGGTAGAGGCTAATATTTGGAATAAACTCTCCTGCTCGAGCAGGGGGTTGGACTAGATGGCCTCCAAGGTCCCTTCCAACTCTGTTATTCTATGAACTATGAACACCTTTGGGACTTTCCCCATAGAAATTATCTAACAAAAAGGCGGGAAATTCTATAATACCAAATCCTTTTTTTTAAAACAGAGGAAATAGAATCCCACCCTCCCCTCTCATGGGTATATAATCCTTACTATAGGGACATGGTGGCTCAGTGGCTAAGACACCGAGCTTGTCGATTGAAAAGTCAACAGTTCAGCGGTTTGAATCCCAAGTGCCACGTAATGGGGTGAGCTCCCATTACTTGTCCCAGCTTTTGCCAACCTAGCAGTTCGAAAGCACATAAAAATGCAAATAGGGACCACCTTTGGTGGGAAGGTAACAGCATTCCATGCACCTTTGGTGTTTAATCATGCCGGCCACATGACCACAGAGATGTCTTCGGACAGTGTTGACTCTTCGGCTTTGAAACGGAGATGAGCACCGCCCCCTAGAGTCAGGAATGATTAGCACATACGTGCGAGGGAAACCTTTCCCTTTACCTAAAGCAAGCCCACCCTTACTCGTGATGTGTGGCATTCTACTTTTCACCCAAAGGTGCTTTTTCAAAAGCCAACTGGACTTTGTTTTTCCTTGAAGACATTTCGCTTCTCATCTAAGAAGCTTCTTCAGTTCAGAACTGAAGGAACTTCCTGGATGAGAAACAAAGCATCTTCAAGGAAAAACAAAGTCCAGTGGCCTTTTCAAAAAGCATCTTTGCGACAACCATGACCTGGATGACTGAGAATCTCCACACACCTTCTACCTTTTGGTTTCTTCAGAGCTTTTTTTCCCTGCCAAAGCTGCTTTTGTCTTTCTCTAAAGGGAATTGAGAATTGCTTTCAGATTTCTTGGACTGGTATTTGGAGATGTTTGAGGTTCTGTGCTGAAGGCCAGGGAAGATGCTGCTATCTGCAGCTTGGATGTCTTCCTGGCTGCCGTCAGTTGTCTGAAGAAGCTGTGGAATGCCCTCAGCAGTTTGGAAGTCAGAGATGAGGTCAACTGTTGAAGAGGTGATTGAGCAATGGAAAGGGCTCAGGCCCACATCCCTTGGTCATGTTGCGGCTAAATCTCTTGGTTCAAGGAGCACATCAAACTCAAAGTCCGATTCCGTCACAGGCTGAGTTCCCACAACATGAGGATCCACAAACTACTCAGTTCTGTTTTAGTTTATTTTATGTATTTACGTCATCAAGCACCTGGAAAATCAGAAGATTCAGGCAGTTCAAAGGAGTATAAAGATTCGTTGCAAGTTTAAGCTCTCTATAAGAATCTGGCCAACTAACAGTCAAGGGAAATGAGCAGGGGATAAGACTTCAAGATGGGCTGGACTTAGATCTCTTGTGGGTGTGCAGGGACTCATGATTTGTTTGATTCCTCCCTCAGGCTCAGCCTGGTCATCTCCTACAATTTATTTATGAAACAATTTTACTTCGCCATTTTTTTTCGTCAAGAAAATTATTGCATATTGATTTGTCCAAATAGTTATCAGAATTTGGCCTCTGTTTTGAAAGAGACTATTTAGCAAACCCAGCTATAAATTACAGGTAGTCCTTGACTTACAACCATTCATTTAGTGACTGTTCAAGGTTACAACAGCACTGAAAAAAGTGACTTATGACTATTTTTCACACTGATAACCATTGCAGCATCCCTATGGTCATGCGGTCAAAATTCAGATGCTTGGCAAGTGGCTCATATTTATGACGGGTTGCAGTGTCCCAGAGTCATGTAACTACAGTTTGAGACCTTCTGACAAGCAAAGTCAATGGGGAAGCCAGATTCACTGAACAACCGTGTTGTTAACTTAACATCTGCAGCGATTTACTTAACAACTGTGGTAAGGAAGGTTGTTAAATGGGGCAAAAACTCACCTAACTGCTGTCTCGCTTAGGAGCGGAAATTTGGGGGCTCAATTGTGGTCGTAAGTCGAGGACTAGCTGTACAAGGACACTGGCTTCAATTTTCATTTTGTCAAGTTGAATGAAAGCAAAATCAAGTCGGATAATTTTTGCAGCATAGCATTAACTTTCAGGGCTGTTGCCATGAAGCTAAGTTTGCCCACTCCCACCGTTGGTTCCAGCCAATTTAATGAGACAATGAACTTCCTTCTTGACTCATAGCTGTTATATAAACAAAGGGATAAATGTAATGTACCAATCTGCTTTTTGTAATCCAGGATCGGTTTGCAACCTCTTGGAGGTGGTTGTGTAAAAGAGGCCACAGCTGGTCATCGGATAGAACTGCAGTGAAATACATAATGCAACATGACTAAACACAATTGAATATTTGGGGAAGAAACATTTCTATTTCTAGGAGTCACTATTTATTTACTTTTTTGCTTGAAAGGCTCACAGCTGTAGATTATTCAGGTTATCAGCGCTGTTAACCACAGGTTTCTCAACTGCAGTGACTCTGTGTGGCTGTAGGTACGTGTGTGTATTAAAAAAAAATCAAAATGGCTGCTGCAACGTGCAGTCGAAGGCAGCTTCCTGCGAATGCCTTCTTGATGCTTATTTATTTATTATTCAATTACTGGGGCTTTTCTACATGCCACTTGAACCCAAAGCTCAGTCAGTGGCTTCTAGGCCATCTTAAAGTATATACTTTATATATATATATATATAAAAGGTTTTGCCCGTGCAGGCATGAAGCCGCAAGCACCAGCCTGAAGATGACGAGTGGGACCTCGTCGAAACATCGCTAAGACACACTCAATTTTACCGGCCTTGGAATGATGGAAGGCTGAGTCAATCTTGAGCCAGTGTGAATCAAACTGCCAAACTGCTATCAGTCTGCAGACAGCAGAATTAGCCTGCAGTACTATATTCTAACCACTGTGCTACCACAGCTCTTATGAATGAAAATGACATATAAGAAAAATTCAGATTTCCACATCTTGGAGTCAGCCACTCAGAGGGCCCCTCTGTCATGTCCTAATAGTTGCACTTAAGATGTTGGCAAGACAAAAAGTCCTCTTCAAATATTTTAAACTGGGATAGGATATAATGTGTAATTTATTTATTTGGATGACCTCATCCCATACCAGAAATGTTTAGCACTTTGAATTGTTTTGGGAATATAGCAATAAACAATATTTTCTGGTATTTTCTGGATTAACCTTCAATTTGCACACTGTCATCAAACTCTAATAATGAACTTGAAATTTTTCTTTAGATTTAGATAGAAATGAAAATATTATCAGCATATTATATCATAAGTCCAGATGACCTTGCATATCTGTTTCAAGTATTAAATAATATTTATGAAATAGTAGGTGACAAGAGATTGGAAGACTTTTTTTTCAAATACAAAAAAATTTAACAGAGTATGTAAATTTACCATACAATATTTAGCACAATTTCAATTGCTAGAAAAATAATGCTTAGGATTATGCAATGCAGAGTAGATTGCAATGCAATGCATGTAGGTCCCTACATGGAAAAAGAGATGTCTTTAGAAGAGACAAGGGAACATAAGCATTATTGCTGATGAATACTGGATGATTAAGATAGACAAAGAATACTAAAAAGATGTCAGTGGGTACTTTATTGATAGAAAGATCTTTGATTGTATTAATCATGTCAATAGTGGAATATGCTTAGAAATATGAAAATCCCAGAACATCTCATTCTCCTCATGCAAAACCTATATATGGATCAGGAAACCACAGCACATACCAAACAGAATAGCTTCAGATTGGCAAAGGAATAAGACAAGGCTCTATACCCTCCTCTTATTCATTTTAGCTATATATTTATGAAGCTGGATTGGAAGAGCATGGTTTTAAAAGTGGAGGAAAAATCTGTACTACGGTGGTGTTAGCTTCTGCCTTTTAGGATCAACCATTAACAGTCAAGAAATAAGCAGTCAAGAAATACACCACAGACTAGCACTTGGTAGAGCAGCCATAAAGGCCTTAGAAAAGGTATTTGGATGTCATGATGTGTCTATATCTACAAAGATTAGAATTCTGCAAATTAGTATTCCCTGTGATATCTATAGAACCAAAAATTGGACTTTGAAGAAACAGGATAGAAATTTATATCAACACTTTTGAACATTGGTCTTAGAGAAGATTCTGAAGAATAACAAGGACAATAAAAAAACAACAACAAAAATGGATCATCAAACAAACCCAGGATTTGAGTTACAAATGACCAGACTCATTTTATCCCGCTTCCTGATATTAAAATACAAACCATACTTTTTAACACAATCCTTAAAATAAATTGGTCCCAGTTTTTTAATTGAGGTGACTCAGAATTGATAAGTAGTACAATATAGATGTTATGTGTTCTAATTTCCTTGCTTCCATTAGCCTTAAGAGCTAGATGGATGAACATTTGAAGTTTTCTATAAAGACAGCCCCATGCAGGGCACCTTATTTCCCAGCCTCTACTTCTGTTGGGCAATTATATATTCTACAATTCTACATTTTATTTTATTTTTCTCCATTTAGAAAACCCAAACTCTCGCTTTGAGATTCTAGTTTGAGTTGAATAATATGTTAATTATGCACTCTTCAAAAATAAATCCACAGTTTGTGAAATCTAATCTTCATTACTAAACATAATTTATTTTTTATTTTTCTACAGCATAAAGTATTATTTTATGCTGTAGAATTTATTAGGCAGAAGACATCAGGGTTTATGCAGTTTTAGAAAGCTGTATATTCTATTTCTTTAGTGAACCTGATTTCCCTTCTGATTAAAATGTTGCTTGCATCACTTTCTAGAATAGTTCAGAAAAATTTTCTGATAACTGCTAACTCATATTTGTAAATTAGTCTCACTAAATTACTGCTAATTGGAACCAAAAATTGTGCAAGCCTGTTTTCTGTTTCATCATGTGGCAATTCCGGTAAATTCTATAATTTTTTGTGAAGTCCTTAAAATGTGCAATGCTTTTTGTGCTAATATGGTAATACTTTAAACAATGCGGTATGTACGTGAGTGTCTATGTGTAGCTTGTAAATCATTTTTAGAACAACAGGAAACAGGATGATTGATTACATTTTTTTTTAAATGTAGGAAGTCAGATATTTCAGTGCAAATTACTTACCTTTTCAAATCTTTAAAAACAGAAAAAAAAATGAGTCAGGAAGCTTCTGTCCATTTTTTTTTAACATATGGATAATGTTCAACAGGAAGCATGCTTGACTATGGAAGCTTAATCTGTAATAATGAACACTAGATATATTGTTTATTTGTTTTAGCATTGTCTGGTCTGTTTGTGCCCTTGGCTAGTCAGTATCACAGATGTGTTTTGAAGTTCAAGGTGACAACAAATATAGTTCTGGAAGCATGTCTTTAGAAGTTGACATTGCAATTGGTTATTGTTTAGAAGTTGAAGAGGGCATTTTATTTCTTTCATATGTTTACATCACCTAAAGTAAACTGTTATTATTACTCATTGCTATTACTGATTGAAAGAAATCTTATTTTATCCTCTAACTGTTTCAACTTTTGGAGTTAAACATTATTATATGTTCTTTTCTAACAATCTTAATTTTTAAAGCAGTAGCTAAAACTTTGATTTTGGGTACTATACTTGCTGATATTAGCAAGTCCTGAGTAGCATCATGTGTGATTTATTTACCATAATTGGATATAAAGTTATATGATTTTGTTAAATTTTAGAGATGTAAATATCTGTCACTTCTAATTAAGTCCTGATCAAAACAAAGAATCTCACTTTATCGAAATTCATATCAGGAATAATATCAGGAATAATAGAACAAATACCTCTTTAGAGGCATATACAAAAAGAAGAGAAGGTCAAAGAATACAAGGCAGACCCAGAAGAAGATGGAGAAACAACATCTATTAACAATGGTTGAGGCCACCAGAATTTTGAATCTCCCTTGACATCCAAAGTGGTAAAAGAGGAAGTAGGGCAGAAAGCCTGTTTAGATTTGAGAAAATCTAAATGAACATTGATATATTGGATCAAAAGTATATATTAAATATATTTGGATTAAATAAATACAAAACAGATTTGTGAAGAAGGTTCACTAATTTTAAAAACTGAGCTTTACTGTCTAATAATTTTCCCCTGCTTCTGTGGATGGACACACATCCCCTAGTCTTGATATGATGTGTAGTTGTAAAAACTACAGTTGTTTAACATCCTTGGACAACAATCTTCTTTTATTTCCTCATTTCAACAATAAGCCGATTCATATTCCAGACAGCTCATCGTGTATTAATTTGTGCTTATTTTCTCACTAGAGAGAATGCATGCACACTTCCATCTCTGAGATCTTCAAACCCAAATCCAAAACTCAAAATGTTTGGGTTCTCAAAAAGTCCTCCAATATTACTTTGCTGGCAAGCCACCTCATATTTGCTGCCATGCCACAGGCTGAACGATTGGCCAAAGATGCTGTGTGTGAGTTCTAGACTTGCAAGTGTAGAGACAGTGTTGTCTGAATAAGCTTGCAATTATTCAGAGAGTGAGGACAGTGGTGGAGAGAATGCAGTTTGATTATAAAGAGCACTGGGAATAATTATCATATGACCCAGCTGATGGCATGGTAGTGTTCAGAGTGTCTTAGAGTAAAAAATGAATTTGAAACTAAAACTCTTCTTGCTTCTTAAATTATCATCTATTTAAAAGACAAGTGTTCTTGAATATTTGTTTCAAACCTTTGTAAATAAGTTGAAGTTAGAATATAGAAAGATCTAGATTTTTCTGGAAAATAATGTTATTCTAGAAGCATTCCAAATTTGAAGGAGATGGATTTCCCCCTTAATTTGAAATCCACTCTTGAAACTTCTAAATTATTACAAATAATTTTTTATTTTCCTATTTTATGCCTTGAATAGCACAAGAACAAAATACCGCATTACCTGTAGTTGCAAAAAGGAAGTAGCTGTAAACATAGTTGGTTTTAGAGTAATTGTTTTAACCAAGATATTGGGGGGGGGGGGGAATCTAATCTCATACTTGACTTCAGTAAGATTTTAAATATAATTAATGTGAATGGGAGAGAGAGGAAAATTTTTGACCAGTAGGAGACGTTTATCAGTTACAAATTTTGGATAATGTAATGGGAAGAGAATAGTTAAAAGAAATATCACATGAGAAATACCACATGAAACTTGCAAGCAGTAAGTAGACACACAAAGTTGGACAAAGCAGAAGTAGGTAAATTCTTATTTTTTAAAAAATGGAAATGTTTAGAGGATTATTAGTGAAAATTATTCTTATTTTGTTTCCAAAATATATTTTCCTTTTCCACTATTTGGGGAGAAGTGAAAATAACAGAAGGAAGAAGTGGCAAACAGCTTTTAAATTGTAGCAGAAAGTTGATTCAGATGAGGCTTTTTCTTTCTAGCTCAATACATTTAGTTGTTTATACTGTTCACTTAATCTTGTTTAAGTATTGTACTAATTGACTTTTATGTATTCTCTCACTGGCGGCATTATGGATGGTCACTAGTAATGGAATCATGTATCAAATCTTTATTTCAGTTATCAGCCAGCATTACATAATCAACCCAACAACTTGATTAGAGCTAAATAGCTAAATCCAGAAATCTTGGGTTTCAATACAAATTCATTCAGATAACAGAATAGCGGAATATATGAATTTTAGAACTTTTTACCACTTAATTCAATAGAAATTTAGTATTCACGGGGCAGGCAACCAGCAATGTCATAATGGCAGGTGTCATTTGGCAATTAAAGCCTCAGCCTTTAAAGTCTTTGTTGTACACACCTAAAAGGATGGGCCTTCAGTACAATCACAACTATCATTTGGAGTTGTCATCTCTGCAGAGGTCTCTGTATCAATTCCTGCTTGGCTGAAAAATACTTGCTCATTCAAACAGCAATACTGACTTCTAATATATAGTGCATTACCTTTTGAGTTATAATATCTTCAAAATGAAAATGAATTCAGTCATTCTAAGAATGTCCCTCATACCACTAGCACCATGAAAGAGAAATGTTTTGAAAATACATAGGATTGGGATAGTGGCATTCCTCAGAGATGAAGGAATGGAATCCTGTGGTCACGTGATCCAAATATGGATGCCTGGTGACTGCCATGTCTTTATGGCAGTTGCAATGTCCTGGGGTCATGTGATCAGTTTTTGCAACCTTCTGACAAGCAAAGTCAATGGGAAAGCCAGATTTCATGTGGCAATTATAACAATCATGATTTCATAACAATCATGTGACTAACTTAACCAGTATTTCACTGAACTGTGGCAAGAAAGATCTTAAATTGAGGCAAAATTCATTTAACAATTAAAATTGTGTTAATTTTAAAGGGTGACCCCAGAATTATAGATTCTTAGAAAAGTTTTGGCAGTTCTTTTGCTCCCCCCCCCCACTGGTGTCTGATTCATTAACACAATTAATGAAAAAGCTTGTTAGATTTTTCAACCAGCTAATCTTCAGACTCTTTGTAGAAAGTGTGTTGGATTCTTTTCAAACTCATAATTATTAATGTATGTTTTGCAGATAAGCTCTGAGATATTTTTTTCTCACAAGAGAAGCCTAATTTGTTTGGAATTCTGATTTTATAAGATTGAGCTATTTTATAAGATTGTGCTGTTATACTTGTTCGATAAACTGCAGTAACCACTTAAATGGCTTTTAGATTAATAAATAACAGAACAAAATCCATCTGTAATTATTGAGTGATGTTGGAAAATGGGATCAAATATACTGAAAGATATCCAATTTCTATGTCATATTGTAATGATATGGAAATGATAATAGCAGGGCTTTTTTTCTCCCAGAACTCGGGGGAACGGCGTTCCGGATCCTTTTTGAAGTCCGTGTCACGTGTTCCGTCTCCACCAATCGCGCGCTATTACTTCCGGGATATTTAGCGTGGGGGGGGCGTTCCGGCACCTTTCATCGTGAGAAAAAAAGCCCTGGAAGAGAGTGAGTTAAAATTGCTCAAAGTGTTTTTCATTTTAGTTGCTTGGAACTCAGAGGATTTTCCAGAAACAATATAAATACTCGACTTTTGTGTGCAGTTGCAATTAGCTATTATTCCAGGCAGTTTCAGCATTAAAGTGTAAGTGAATAGCCTTTAGACATGTGGTCAAAAGTTAAAATGTCATTGAACTGCAGTTACCTGTGGTATTACACATGACATTCTTAAGGATCTTTTAAATTATTAGTTTGACAGGAATTTTTTACTCGGCATTGATTGCTTAATATACCTGCATTTTTACCTGCATTGTGCAAATTTAGGGTAAATCAAAAATGTTACTTACATTATAAAATATTTTCTCTTTTCCTAAAACATTGAATTTATTTTTCATTTTATTTTTTATAATGTTCTTTTTTATTATAAGATGGTGAGTATTGTTAACTAAAGGGTATATGCAATAGGAATATATTTTTCAATAATTCAGAAGTCTGCCAGTTTTAAATAAAAAAGATCTGTTAAAATGATGTTATAAAATTGCTTGGCCTTTTGCTATGTACTAAGTGAAATAAAAATCAATGTTTTTTTTTAAAAAGATCGTAATTTTTTACTGAATTCAGAACCTGAATCAAATATTTTGTAAAAATAAAAGACAATAACATTTATATATAATTAAATGTGTCCCTATTTTTTACTGTTAATATAGAAGTGAGATGAAAGAGTAATGAACACAGCAGACTTCTGTCTAAAGAACAAAGAAGATCAATTGACTAAGAATTCATTATCTGAGCAAGGAGGAGGAGTCTGGGTGCAAGAGGCAAGAATAAGGAATAGCATAAAAAGTGAATTATTGAATTTCAAAAACAAGTCATACCAGTGAGCTGATGAAAGTCACTTAAATAGTTGGATGCCACAATTCTTAAAGTAGAAACCCAGTTTTAAGAGCAGTAGCTTCTACTGCTCTGGAAAGAGTAGACACTTCCTTTGAAGGAATTCATTCTTTGAAGGACTACCTGAAGGAATTTTGGTAGGTTATGTTGGCAATTAGGACCATGATCCTCAACTATAAGTGATGCAGTCATAAAAGTGTGACATCACGTGACTGCATCACTTAAGGGCAGCAGTCCTAGATGCTGTTGTAACCGCAAGTTGTTGGAAGATGGTTTCCAGAGATAGATTGTCTCACAGAATAAATTATTTAAGAGTGCAACAGTAATTAATTGTTTTCTGAATGAACTGATGTATAAGAACCTTGAGAGAGGTGTTAAATAGAAGGATCAACTCTGTGTCCTGCTCTTATTGTTTTTATCAGTGGTTTGGATGAATAGATGGAATTCTTACCAAAATTTCAGAGGCCACAAAATTGGTTAGACAAAAATAAAATTCAAAATAACCCTGATAGGTTAGAAAAATAGCTGAATTATGACAGAATGAAATTTAACCAAGACAAATATTTAAGAAACAAAAATCAAATGCACAAATAGGGTGGAGAATACCTGGCAGCTTTGGAAAAAAATGTTTTGGAATAATAGTTGATTGCAAAATGAATGAGTCAGCGGCATCATATGGCTACAACAACCACAAAAATGCTGCATTTCCAAATTATGGAAAATAATTCTGATTCCATCAGATTCACCTCAAAAACCAGGAAGTGTCTAGTTTGGCTATCATAGATTAGCATGGCTCTTGTCCAACAAACTCCCAAGAAATGCATTCAGATCTGAACAGTTTTGGGAGGGTTACAGAAACATAGAACTGCTTTAGAGAAGGACATGGTTGGTCAGAAAATAAAAGATTAAGTCTGTAAAGAGAAGGAGCTGCATATGTTTAGCCTTAAAAAGAGATGACAGAAAGAGTCAGTGTTACAACATCGTATAGATCCCTGAAAAAAATGTTTAAGGATGTCAAGTCCTATTCTTATTCAAGAGTTTAGTACACAGAATATTAGATTTAAGTTGGAGGAGACTGATTCTGATTGAATATTAGAAAACATTTCTTAATAATTAAGAGTAATTCGGCAGTGGAATCAAATACTCAGCAAAAACTTCATGAAATGTTTTTAAGCAGAGATTAGACAACCATATGCCTGGGATTCTTTCATTTGAATCTTTACTCTGAGCACAATAGTTGATAGCCAGAATAAGAGTTTTACGTCTATGATTCCATGAACCTCTATGCCAAGGGTGTCAAACTCAAGGTCTGGGGGCCCGATCCGGCCCACGGGGTGCTTAGATCTGGCCCTCAGGGCTGTCCTGGAAACAGCAAAGGACCGGCCCACAGTGCCTCTGCCAGTGAAAACAGAGCTCAGGAGGGCTGCACATGTCCCCCCAAGCTCCATTTTCGTTGGCAGTGGGTTGCAGGAGGCAGTTGTAGGTGAAAATGGAGCTGGGGGGGCGTTTTCCGCTGACAGAGTGCTTGGGCCACCACAGGCACCCCCAACATGAGTGATGTTGAGCTGGTCATGCCCACCCTGGCCACGCCCACCCTGGCCCCTGAGGTAAAAAACACAACCTTGATGCGGCCCTCAATGAAATTGAGTTTGACACCCCTGCTCTATGCCAAGCATGTCTAATAACGATTATAAAATAATAAACATTTTAAACATGCAACTAGTTTTTAAATCCATGTTTTATTTCTATATGTTTTTCTGAATTATTTTTTGTATGACCTTTTCATAAAACAATGTTAGTTTTTAAATTTTTTAAAGAAAAATTATTGAATGGTAATAAGGGTACTTGGAAGTCGTATATTTGAGAAATCAGTAGAATTAGAACAGATGACTTTCTATTATGTTCCGATATTTAGGAGCTATACTGTTTTAGTAGAATTTAATTTATCCGGCTGATGCCGATGGGATTGTAGATTTAAATATTATTAATTATTGCTACTATTATTTGATGACTATCTCTTTTTCTCAATATATATATATGTATATATATTAGAAGATAAACAGATTTCACAAGATTTCAGTGAATGACAGACTGTTGTGACATTTGGTGACCTCATGGAATGTGGACAATTCAAGTCAATGGGGAAGCTAGATTCACTTAACAACCATGTTACTAAGTGGTAAGAAAAGTCATGAAATGGGGCAAAACTCACTTAACAACTTTCTCACTTAGCAACATAAATTCTGGGCTGAATTGTGGACTACTTGTACTTGGTTTTCTACTTTAAGATACTTGTTTTTCCTACCCCCAATCCTGAATGTGCTTGGAGTTGGCTCTCTTGAAGCTTAAAACAAGTTATGAATTTCCCAAAACATTTAAAATAGCGCAGGAGGAGCTATTCTGACTGTATTCTACCATTTTTTCAATGGAACTTCACTACAAAGACAGAATTTTAATAAGGGATTTATCTGAATTTTATTTAAAAGACAGCTGTTGGAAGTGCACTAAAACATGCTGGGGTTAGCGCACTCCTGAATTTAGAAGTGGACATTGGTTTAAATATCTGGCTGGTATAAACAAAGAAGATTAGTCATAAAATAATCTAACCAGAGTATGTGGTAAAACAGTGTATTTCTGTGGGTATGATGTATGTATTTGAGCTTTCCACTGGAAGTCTTTGAAGGAAATGCTATGGTTCAGGTTTGCCTCGTAATATTGTGAAGGCTACAATAAAGGGCTTTTTATCAACCAAAGTTCTTAGAAAGAAGAGTGGGATGATGATGATGATAAGCTGACTGGACCTACTTTACTGCTCTTCCAATTTGATCTAAGATCCAAAAATGGCTTTACTGTTATCCATGTCTTATTCTTCTTAGCACCTTTATGAGGAAGAGAACAGGGCAGAGATATGAATCTTATCCATAGATTTCCCATTCACATTTAAATCAAGAAAAACTAGTTTGACTTGTATTTCTTGAGTAGGATGAACACATTCTGAAACACTGGTTATTAAAGGATCTAATTTCAGTAAAATAGTTTAAGTGATGCTACTTAAAAGGCTGTGAACTTGAAAATAGCAGAAGTTCTGCATGCAGAATGAGCTATACTTACTTGGGAGTTTATTCTTTGTGGAAAAGACAAGTGTCTGTATTATTTGTCCTCTGCTAAGTGTTAAGCATATTGGAACTCCGTAACAATTTCAGCCTGGATCACAAATTAAGCAGATCAGCCTGGGTAGTAAATCATCAAAGAATGCTAAGACAAAGCTATTGGCTAGCTGGCCCAATGTTTCTCAACCTTAGCAATGTTAAGATATGTGGACTTTGACTCCCGGATTTCCCCAATTTGTATGGGAAACTCCCAGATTTCACCAGCCAGAATTTTGGGAATTGAAGTCCACACACCTTAAAGTTGCTATGGTTGAGAAACACTTGGCTACACTGAGAAGATGAAAATCCATGCCAGAAGAAGGCAGTATCAAACTACTTTATAGTTGCCAAGAGATTGACATGAGAATCTTCAGGAGTCATTTTTTGTTTCGAAGGAGACCATGCCTAAAATTAACACTCACGATTGACATTGTAGTCTTGTCTCCTCGTCGAATAATCTTTGTAGACACTGTATTTAAAGGAAAGGGCTTCAAATTTTATTACCCTAATTCACATTGGATATGCTCACATGCGGTGCATAAATATAGTGATAGGAATATTCATGAATGCACTCTAACCTAATTTGAGTGCCTTCCTGCAGATTTACAAAACCATTTTAAAAAGAGAGAGAGATGCAGTGCAATGTATAATTAAAGCAGCAAACATGGCAGATTACACTCGTGGAATTAAAAGGTTTTTAGAAGGAAGAATTAAAAGTCTTTACGATGTTTAAGTGTGCATTCCCTCTATATTGGTCAATTGCTTTGGTCTCATGCATTGTCCTGTGACATTTGTACCCATCCTCTTAACAGCAAAATGAATACAGATAATCCTTGACTTATGACTGAGTATAAGGTTGTAAGTTACGAAGTTGTGGAATGGGGTATCATGTGAAAAACCTGATTTTACGACTTTTTTTGTGACAGTTGTTAAATGAATCATCATGGCCCTTAAGTGAATCCACAATCATTAAGCAAGCCCATTGATCACTATGAGGCGTTTTTGTCAAAAACCAGAAGTAAATGCCAGTTTTAGGCAAAAATACCCTAAATCACCATCACGTGACCACAGGTCATTGCAAATGATGTTAAATGTGGGCTGTCTGCCAGGTGCCTGAAATGTAATTACATGACTGTGGGGGTGGCAGCCATCAGAATTTCAGAACTGGGTTGTAAGTACCTTTTTGGAGGTCTGTCATAATTTTGGTAACTAAGTGACTGGTCATAAGTCGAGGACTACACTCTTTCCAATGGATAAAGAAGTTCTGTGAGGATCAGGAGGAGGTAGCAAAACCAGTTGGAATGGCTTTAGGCAGAGCACCACAGGAACAAAAAGAGAGTTTCTCTTTTCTCTTGAACCTGCTTGCAGAGTTTCTGTTCAGTATTCTGTCAGCATCACTCACATATATGCCTCGAAGGAACTGTGTTCTTTCCTTTCTAGAAGTAGAGGTGACATTGCCTGATAATTTTGAAATCTGGATCTGCCCGAGGATATAGTTAGGAAGGCGTTAGAAGAAAAATTGTATCACTCTTTTGGCCTGCACCTTTCTCCAGTGCTTAGGCCGGTATCCAGGCGAAGCATGGGTATTGTCTCCTCCTCCTTCTCACAGACAGAGTGGTA
>JAOYMU010000001.1:74394044-74408069 GCA_025802295.1 Psammodynastes pulverulentus | reverse complement strand
GAGATTCGATCTGCCAAATTGCAGGCAGCTGGCTGTAAGCAGAAGTAGCTTGCAATTACTGCACTCTAACCTCTGCGTCACCAAGGCTCTTGAGTAAAGTAAAAATGCATACATAGAAGTAAAATACATACAGAGCATTTCCTTCTCCAGTTTTTCTCCACAATGATCTCTCAGATTGTGCCGAGAGAAGATGACTAGCCTCTGAGCTAAAAGTTGAAATCCACAAATCTTAAAGTTGTAGGATTTAAGAAACAGTAGCCTAGTTAAAGCATTTAGATTTCCTGGTGTTTTTTCATTGTAAATTTGGCCTGCAAGCTTTTTTCAAGATCAGTTAAGGTCATCTAAGTGCTGCAACTAATACTGTAGGTTAAAAATAGGAAGTAAATAACGAAGTATCAAATGGAAATGGAAAAAAGAGAGCGAGAGAGATTTCATACAATTTAGGGATGTAGTCAAAAAGTCAAGATGGTAGCCACAAACTGTGCCATCAAAACGTTGCCTGCTTTTTAAATGCATCTTTCCACCATGGCTTTTTTGACCACAGCCCTGATTTACATAACAAAATATTGTAAAAATATTTCCCCTTTAAATAGGTCGCCATGGTAGGATCCGCAACTGCAGTACTCACCATCAAATATGGCACGGCTGTACTGGGTGGTTGATGCCAATGGTTTACAGGTGTTGTCAAATTTATTGCCATAATTGCCAATGCTAACTTCAAACTGGATGGGCTCGCCAATATCTTGCAACATGGTGGCCGAATGGAACACAGCACAGAGACTGTATTTTCTTCTGCGCTGGTATTTCTGGAGGATCAACAAACATGTTGGCTTACTTAGATTACTGACTGAATCTTATCCTAGGGTTTTAATGGATTAATTATTAAAAGTGTGGGGAAAAAAGCTTCATAACATGCATTCCATTAACATGGAGAATAGGGAGTTTAAAAAAAATCTTCCCTTTTTATGACCCTCTAACCCCTATTTGGGGTAGGGTTAGGGTGAGGAGCTGAGCATTTACTGGCTCGATACCTTTCCTGATGCCTATGCAGGGTTAGCAACAGATACTTCGCACCTTAGGAGAGAAGCATCTACCACTACATACGTTCAAACTCTCAACTTTCCGAGTTGGAGGTGAGCATCTTTACCACTAGGCCACCACGCAACTCTAATATTAGGTATTTGGAGGCACCAAATACCTAATTAAATCATACATAAAAAATGGACTTCTATGTTCAATATAAACGCAAAATCTCTTAAAACTAGTGCTGGTGGTTTATAATTTTCTTTCCCCTGCTACAAGTACCATATTTATTTATTTATTTTATTTATTAGTCAAATTTATATACCGCCCCATCTCCGAGGACTCGGGGCGGTTCACAGCAGGGTAAAAACAGCAAAACAATACAATAAATTATTTTAAAATACTAACCCTAATCTAAATCCCCTTTTATTTTAAAACCCTAACTAAAATCCTAGGTTACCCCAGGGCACGGGGCTAGTAAAACAGTGTTTCCTCTACAGGATTCAAAGAAGTACTGATAATCCTCAATTTACAACAATTTAGTAACTATTTGAAATTAAAATGGCACTGAAAAAAGGTACTCATGACCATTTTCACACTTACAACCATTGCAGCAATCCCCATGGTCATGTGATCAAAATTCAGATCCTTTGCAACTGGTTCATATTTATGACAATTGCGACTTCCCGGGGTCATGTGATCCCCTTTTGCGACTTTCTGACAAGCAAAGTCAATGGGGAAGCCATGTTCACTTAACAACCATGTTACTAACATAGCAACTACAGGGAATCACCTAACAACTGTAGCAAGAAATGGAGCAAACTGACTTAACAACTGTCTCACTTAGCAACCAAAAATTTGGGCTTAATTGTGGTCATAAATTGATACTACCAGTATCAGTCCTATCTTTTAATTATAATTTGAAGTATTACTGCAGTATCTCATCTGTAATCCCTGAATTGAATTTACTTCCCACAGTTAGTATCACTGCACAATTTATGGGAAAATGCAGTATTGGTGAAAATTGAAACTGAACAGAGGTATTATCAAATGTACTGGTGCCAGGTGGCACCTTACAGGTGAGGTTTATACCTGAATAATTGAAGTTCTTGCAACTCAATTATGGGAGAATATAAGCAAGCTGTTCATGGATTTTTAATTTTAATATTGTGTGATTTTAGCCCTTTTAGAATTGTAATGACTAGCGCAGTGGATGCATTTGAAATGTTGAAAACATGTTATACATTTTAAAAAATGGCTGCCATGCAGGCTATATCCAGTCATAATATATCCATTCGTAAAGGTATACTGGTGAAATTTCTTCCAATCAGTCTTCTAGATTCCAGGAGAATCTGTTCCATCACCATTAACCTTTGTTTCTTTTGCTACACATGCAACTACCAAGCAAATAATGGCTGCAGCCACTTGCCATTTTTATTGTGTAAGAATTTAACCCTATTTTTTAATTTGAAAAAACTAAAAGAGTAATCTCTGGTGGGTCTTGAAACCTGTATGGTGTCAAGAAAGATGTTGTCAATCCATTGGGGTCTCTGGCTACTGATGAATTAGTTGGGAAGGAACACCTGATTTTCATATTATAACAGTTTTGTGTCTTTCTTAGGATAAAGAGGTGCGAGGAGTCTTTCTTAGATTATTTGCACAACTTTTCCAAGGATATAGATCTTGTCTTCAGCTAATCAGGATTCATTCAGAACCTGTGATAAACTTTCATAAGGTAACAGTAAAGTTGAACCTAACAGCTTATAAATAATATTACATTTTAAAAAAAGGTTAAAATAAGCAAATTACTATTACTTCAATAAGTACCTTGAGCTAGTCTGAAATTTTAAGATAATCCAGTTTCATAAAAACTGGTAAAATGTACAACTTTACTACTTTTTCCCCCATGCTGTTTTAAAAACTAAGATTATGTGCCAATAATGTAATTGTACATGTAATTATATCTCTTTCATTTTTGTGTAAATGGAACTTCTGAATATGTTAGCTGCAAATCCAACTAACAGGTTTTTTTACTAAGTAAATGGATAGTAAAGAACTTGTAGAATATTTCTCCTTTCCAGTAAAAATAATATAGCTAATTGATATATCTAAGATAAAGATCTGAAATGGAACCTAGGGGAAACAATAATCCCAAAATGTAATTCTTATGTTTAGTTTCCATTTAACAAAAAACACTGTTTCCTCATATTTCCTTTTTTGCCTTTGAGTTGGTGTTGATCCTGATCTGTTGGTCCTGATGGTTGCCTTTTGTTGACAGAATTTTGGAAGTGGGTTGCTATTGCCTATTCAATTTTTACTAATGCTGTGAAGTACTGAAGTACTGTGCTGGACAGTACATTAATACAGGGACATGATATCTTTTACTGTATTTATTTAAATCTTGTTCCGTACCTTGAGCAATTGATACAGTGTTCATATCTTTAATGAGGCAGAACCATAGGTATAATAAATAGTATAATTCAACAGCAGATCTGGTTTAGAATCTAGGACTGCCTGAACACTTCCTGTGAGTGCTGACTGTATTTCTGATCAGGGCAACTAACAATATCATCATTATCTCTACTCGTAAGAATGCTGTGACTATATGTTATGATTTATAATAACTGGAATGTTCTATATAGCATTGCATGTTGCATCACTTTGCAAAAAACGATTTAACTTTGTGACAATGCTTGCATATTTATTACTTGTTTTCCCAAGTTGGACAGGGATGTACCCAGTACAATAGGTCCAGAGTCTTTATTTATCATTTGGATACATGCCTGAATAGTTGAAGCTGCTACACCATCAGATTATATGCATTAGGGAGAGGAAAGAAAGAATCTGAGATTCAAATTAACTGTTTCTTGCAAATAATAATAGTCTGTTTGATTCTTGGTATCACCTGATGCTAAAATTCCTGAGGTTAATGCTAATCTAATTGATGTTTTTTACTTATTCCCAAAGTAATTTCAAGTCCTGCTCCGATACTTCATTCTGCGATTGGTACAGATCAGAACCACATTCCATAGTTCTAGTCTTCTAGCTTGTCTCCAAACGTGACTCATTGCTTGTATGTTTGCCAAGATAGGACCCATCCAGATGCATCTTTAATGACTGAGACAATCTGAATTACCAAGCTGCCCAATATGGTGGCAGGTAGTTGGTACTCTCTCCCCTTCCAAAAGGATCTTCTGACTGACTGAAAATAAGAGAAATTTCTCACATAGTGGATTTTTCCCTATCCAGCACAAGAAAGCTTTTTCCACCCTGCACTCAATTTTTCCATTGATATTTTTTATATTATCTGGAAAATTGTTTCTGCATATAGCTCTCCTATAAATTGTTATATTTTTTTCTCAGCTCCTAAGTCAGAAATTTGAGGCTCCTGTACAGACGTTGTGTCTGGTTCCAAATTTAATTCTATTTTAGAGTCTGTTCTTCCAGTTAACTACAAAGCCCAAATCTACAGCAATTGCCTTTTAATAATTACTTTAAAATAGCTATTATTTCCTGTTTCTAAGCAATAAGTTCTTTGTATTTCATGTAGATATGCCTTTATCATGTTTGGCTTAGAAGCAGTGGTTCTTACTCATAACTATAGTCTGGGCATTATCAGTTGGCACACCTATCATCTCCATTGATTTTTTTTATGATTTTTGTGACGTTCATCATGTAGTGTTAGGTATTCAAGCATGGAAGTGTCATTTGATGGAGTAGCTCTCTAATACTGCCTTAGAACAGCTGCTAAACTTACTGTTTTCTTATGCATGTGAGCACTGAGACCATAAAGAAAAATAGCAAGTGATCTGTAATTGCAGTTGGCTTACCAGGTTTTTCTCCAGTTCTCAGTATTGTGGCCTATTTTTCCACAAACTGCTATTTAAATATGATTAGGATTCTTGGTATGATCTTGCAGGATCCAACGTCCAACCAAAATTCTCAGCTTTTGCAAGTTTTATAAAGGTGGTTTGTACTAATGCAAACATACAGTGTGCTTGAATGCAAAGATGAGCGCACAAAGAACCATGGTAGCAACCTGCTGAGATGGTTAAACATATTGTGCCTTCTAGCAGAGATTAGGAATGAATAATATGCTTCATGTTAGATGTTAATTCATGATCCAATGAATAGTTTTGTAAAATGAACCAGATGGCTCCAGCAAGTGAGCCAAATGCATTCCATAAAGAGGAATAAACAAAAACGAAGAAATATCTGACCATGGGGGGAAACTCTTTTTGACCTCAACTGGATTGTGAACATGAAGCAAAACTCATCCACCAAGTTGTTTTTCCAATCGAAAATCTTGGCTGTTTAGCAGCAATCTTCCCCCCACCCTTTGTTCCTTCTTCATTTGTCTCATCACATGTTCTGATGCCCTAGAGGAAGGTAAAGGGTTGTGTGTGTGTGGAGATGCCATGTGTTAGGTGAGCTAAGCACATTGGCTTGTATCTCAAGAGACAGAAGTCTAGATTTGAATTAATAGGGTAAATAAAGTTATCTAATCTAGTTTTTATATCATTTTAAGATTTTTTAATGATCACACAGCTGTTAAATAGATTCTGTATGTAGCCATTTTACATCTTACCTTGCATAATTTAAGTTTATTGAGAGAAAGCAGATTTCTGAATGCATTCCAGGCATATTTGGAATGCACATTTATATGTATTCATGGAAAGTTTTCTCTTTTTACAGCAACCTTGATGTTATGGTAGTTCATGGTTGGTTTTATTAAAAGCATTAGACACATTGTTCTTTTTTGAATTTTACATTCTATTTAACCATCCTTTTTTTCTTCGTGTTTCTGATAAAGTCTTAGTTACAATATATTTTTATTTGCAGGCAGCCTTCTTAAGCCAACGGGGCTTAATTGAGAATGATTTCCTTACCAAAATTCTGAATGGAATGGCATTTGCAGGTTTTGTGTCAGAGAGAGGTCCTCCATATAGATCCTGTGATCTCTTTGATGAGGTAGAATATATACATATATGTGTATATTATATATATTTTTTAAAAAGGTTAATTATGAAACTTGAGAGAAAATATTTAATTTGTTTGAGGGTTTTTTGTTTTGTTTTGTTTTAGTTTTTGGTCACATTACTCTTGTAAAACATATGGAAGTGAATTAGGTTAAAAGGGTAATTATGGGCATGTATTAATTTTTGTTTTCAAAATATTTGGTTGAATATTTTTTAAACATATTATTTTTCCTAAGAACAGATATCGGGGAAATTGTCACTGATAAGATAAATATATGCAAATAGTTTGCAATATTTGTCATAATAAAATTTTTGTTGACCATTTTAAAACTTAAAAACTGATATTACTTTATTATTTTTAGACTTGTTTTTACAAATTTTTAATAAAGTATGAAAATTTGTTAGGAGAGCAAACATGGAAATTTAATCAAGAGTTGTGAATAGGGGTCATTAAATATTTAAAATATTTCTTTTACTATTAGTATTCATTATATGTATTTCTCAATACTTCATTTGATGCACTCAAAATGTCAAGTTTATTACTGTTTGAATTATAACAATTATAGAACATGCATGCAAAATAGAAATGGAAATGAGTTATTAAAAATGGTATGTAAATATTTTTAGTGGCTATGTAAAAATAATATCTAAAAGCTTTTTATCAACAAAAATATAATTTATTTTTAAAGCTGGTAGCATTTGAAGTAGAGCGAATTAAATCCGAGGAGAGCAATTCATTGAAAGTGTTAAAACATATCCGAGAACTTGCAGAGCAGCTATTAAAAAATGTAAGTACAGTGTATTTTTATGATAGAATTAATTAATATTTCATTGTAAATAATTGTAAGTTGAAGATGCACAAAGCTGCTTGCAGTTATATACAATTACGAAGTTAAAAGTATAATTCTTAAATAAGCAATGGTCTTTTTTAATTATTACATTTGGTGAAAAAATCTATTTGGAATGGGTATTGATCCTTGGATTATAAAACCTTAAGGCCAAGTCATAAGTCAGAAAGAGGAATTGTTATTGTTTTCTTCATTAATTGTTTTCTTCTCTTATAGTTACAGTATGTAAAACACTCAGAGTAATTTGGGAGTTGGGCAGCCTTCTAAAAATAAAAAAAACTTTTCATGTCTATTGAAAGTAACTTAGATCTTCTTTCCATCTATCCTTTTTCAGCCTGCAGCAGTACTATTTCTTATTATAATAAGATTGACATTTTATTTAGTGATTACCTATCACTGTATAATATTGATGTACTACAATTACCCTATTCCATTTTATGATTTAATTTTGGTCATCAATAAAATGTTTTATTGGAAAGTCTGCAGATAAGATTTAAAATAAAAGATAAGAGAAAGTGGTTACATATCTTATCAATCGTTAAACTGATTTCCATACAAAGTAATTAATTTTATTTCAAGATGTCTGTGCTATTATCCAATGCATTAATTATTAATAAAGAATTATTAATGGCACTTTATTAATAAATCTTTTGGCAAGCAAATTATTTAAATAAATAAATATGTTACTCTTTATTTAATGTCTGCAGGAGAATCCAAATCCTCATATGACATTCCAAAAAGTTCCACGACCTACAGAAGGATCTCATCTACGAGTTCATGTACTTCCTTTCCCCAGGATTAATGAAAATCAGGTTCAGGATCTAATTCAGGAAAATTTGATTAAAAACCAAAGTGCACCATCTGCTTCTCGCGTTGAAAGGAAATGTGTGGTTCCGGCAGGCCCACCTGTTGGTATGAGAGTTATCTTATGTTTTATTCAGTTAAGTCAAATTGTGAACTGTTTTGAAACCTACAATGAATCCCCCTGACTTTTCAAAGACCATTCAAGACCTTGGTAACATTCTGAGAAATATAAAGGGTGGTGCCAATGTTTGTTATTTTTTTTAATGGCGGTGGAGAATAGAACCGATGTCTCCAGGATCAATGACAGCCATTCTCAACCTTAAAAGTCCTAAACATGATCCTAGTCTCCATAGGAAGAAATCTTTAAGACATTATTGGGGGGTTTGGAGATAGGATGGGAGTGGTTTCCAAATATGTAGAAAGTATCCAATTCAAGAGATTAATTTCTAGAAATGCCCTGGATCAGCTGGAATAACCAGATTAATGTGGTCTAGAGGAGAAAGAGGAGGTTTTAGAATTGGAAAGCTTTGCGCAAATTTCTTTATCTTCTATAACCTTCCATTCTTATTGGAGAAACCCAAACTGCAAGTAATGGATTAAAACTTTACCAGAAGCTAGATTTTACTTTTCTATTCTTCATTTGGAACAGAAAGCAAAACAAAAACTATCAAAACGAATCTCATCACCAAAGTTAAACAATTCTGCTTCTAAATTTCAGTGGCCGTCTTTTGATTCTGATACATCATGTTTTTCATAGACCCTTCCCCCCATCCCCGTGTTGATAAAGTTGATAACAGAGTTGTTTAGTGAATCTGGCTTCCCCCATTGACTTGGCTTGTCAGAAGGTGATCACATGACCCCGGGACACTGCAAACATCATAAATATAAGTCAGTTGCTAAGTGTCCAAATTTTCATTACGTGACCATGTGGATGCTGCAGTGGTCATAAGAGTAAAAAATGGTCCTAAGTCACTTTTTTTAGTGCTGTTATAACTTTGAACAGTCACTAAATAAATGGTTGTATTATATTCGTCTTCTCTTGTTCTGGAAAGTAATAGACTAATGCAGATTTTTATACTACCAAAATTTATATGGAATTTGTAATGAAATTTTAGAAATTTAGAAATTTTGTAATGCATACGTTTTAGATTCTGAAATCCTATTTCTTACCAATTGACAGTTTTTCTTTATCACAGACAATGTCTGAAATCCTGCTAATATAATAATATGTAAATCCATATACAGTATGATTATATATTAAGAATTAGTACTGGAAACATCTTTGTATCTATTGTGTGCATCTAATGAGAACACATATACAAAATAAAACCTTGGTATGTAGAAACCATCTTAGGAATGTTTCTATTATAATAAGTGATGGTAGTTTTAAAATAAATGGCCTCACATATGTTTCTATTTCTTTCTTTCTTTCTTTTTTAGTTTCCATAGTAGAAAAGTCAAGCACAGTTTTTAACAGCGCACAAAGACTGGAAGTTGTTAGAAACTGCATCTCTTTTATATTTGAAAGTAAACTTTTGGAGACTGAAAAGGTAATAGGATTTGTTAAATTGTTTGAGGGCCTTTTCCAAGTTAAAACATTCCATATATGTTAAGAGATAAGTTCTTTCTAGTCCTTTCAAACTTAGCTCTACTTTTGTATATGTTACCCTTTTCAGTTCGTACTGCAAGTGTTCGAGATAAAAGAAATATACTCTCTGTGAAGAAATAAGCAAAATTATTTGGCATCGCAGTCTCACCTCCATTTCTTTTTCTATCCCTTCTACTGAACAATTTTATTTAGTTATTAGTTATTTAATAATGAGAGAGATATTCCCTGCTTTGTATTTTTCTCTTAAATGAAATGCAAGTTCCTTGCCCAACCTTGAATGCTTCATTTTCTATTTGTAGAACAGTTAATTTGCCTCTTCGATTGTTTTTTTTAAGACAACTTTTAAAGTTTTTTTTAATTTTGCTGGTGTTGTGGCTGATTGTTTTGCCCTTTCATAACAATCTTCAAACATATTCACATATTTGTGAATCCGATATATTCTTTGTGTTTTTGGCGTAACTAAAACCTTGCTTGATAATTGCTTGATTAATTCTACACCATCTGCTTTAGTTTAGTTTACTTTATTGTCATTGCACCTCGTACAACAAAATTAAATTTATTATTTAAAATCACGTTTAATTATGAAATAAACTATCCAGACACAGAAATCAGAATTCAGTCAGTAGTTTAATAAGGACAATTAATACCAAGATTGCTGGTGCCACTTATTTAATAGTAATGCTACAGAATATTAGCAAAATATTAGTATTAGTAGTAATACCACAGAATATTAGCAGAAAAGTATAATTCAAAGTTAGGATTCTTTTAACTTCTAACTTTTGCTAGCATTCTTGTCTTTAGACCTTGCCTGCTGCACTGAGAGCCCTCAAAGGAAAAGCAGCTCGCCAATGTTTGACACAGGAACTAAGTCTCCATGTTCAGCAAAATCGTGCAATTCTGGATCATCAGCAGTTTGATTACATTATACGAATGATAAACTGTACTTTGCAGGTACATGCATTTAGCCTTATTTTGTTTTCTTTGTGGTACGTCTAGCTTGCCCTGTGTATTTTGCTATATTTAAACTATAAATTATATTTAATATATAAGTTTTTACTTAGTGTTCATTGTTCTTTTTCTTCTGCTGTTTTGTTCCTTTATTTGCTTTTGGGTGGTTTTTTTGGATAATTATTACGAAACTGTTCCTTCCATCAGCAGAGGATCTGTGTTATCTTTTTAAGGAGGCATTTGTCTTACACTCAAAATTTTCCTTAGAAGTGCAGTTGTCACATTTCATGTTTTGGTTAGTGCTTGCCTAGTTGTTACAATCTTTACCATCTTTCTTTCATTCACCTGCATCTTTTTCTCCCGGTGCTCAGCTGCATTGTTAATCTGTCTTTACTTCATGGGTGTCAAACTTGTGGCGTCATGTGACATTTTGTGATGTTTTTTCCCTTTGTGGAGCTGGGGTGGGCATGGCCTGCATGTGAGCATCCGGCCTGCAGGCTGCCAGATTGACACCTCTGCTTTACTTGATGAAAGCAATAGCCTTTTCTTTCTCTTAAGGCCACTGAATTCATGAAAAGAATCGTAGTGTGAATGAAGATCATTGCTCTCCTTTTTGGAGTGATGTTTGTTGTTATTTGTAATTAGTGATTGAAGATACATCCTACCTCCTCACTATCTGTAAAATAACTATTCAGATAATTGTTTTGATTGCTTTAGGACCTGAAAACTTTTGTTTATGCAAGAGAAGAAAACATTTTATGGGAGAACTATAACTCTAGCATGGTACTAAGGAAGAACATTTAGTTGAAATGAATCATTTTATTAGTTGAAATGAATCATTGTGTTAGTGACATATGAGTATTATTTTTCCCTACAAGAAAGGTTTCTGCTTTCAATTATTTTTTCCAAGGTACTTTACGACTATGCAATTTTCTGAAACTCACAATTATTGTCTTCTTTCACAATTGTTTATTATTTAAGTTGGGAACAATTAGCGGATACAAATTGCCTTTGAAAATATGTTTATAAATAAAGAAATATAATAGGCAGCTTTATGGAAGTCATTACATGATTTTTAAAACTTCCATATTTGAAAATACAGTCAAGAAATTGAAAAATCCATATAAATTTTGGTATCAATATCATACTTTTTCCTCTTTTGAAATTAATTAAAAAATGAACCTACCTACTGTATATTGGAAATTATATATAAGAAGTGGAGGTCAGTCAAATTTTATTTTGAAATGAAGTCAGTGTTTCAAACAGTATCAACAAAAATTTATAAAAGAGAAGGATCTGAACAAGTTTAATTCAATTTTCTTTTATAAAAATATTTTGAAGAGTAATTGGGGCTCTTTACCTTTAAAGAGCTTAAAAGCACTGTAAGCAGAGAAGTAAATTATTTGAACTAGTTTTAAATACTGCAAAGATTATGTCTTCAGATTCTAAAATGTTTGTGTTCAGTAAACAAATTATGGCATAATTTAATGCCTATTATCTCTTTGATTACTAAAGTGAACCCTTTGGTTTCACTTGGACAGGTACTGCAAAAATGAAAGGGAGGCTGCTGCTATAAGAGACTTCCCAGATGATTAATTTTCTATTTGTGGCTATTATTTGTTTTTTATATCTTCTGTATTTTTTTCTGAGAACATATTCTTTAAGGGGAAAAAGATGAAAGCTGCACAAATATTATGGTTGATAGCAATTGATAGCAATAGCAATTAAACTTACATACCGCTTCATAGAGTTTTACAGCCCTCTCTAAGCGGTTTACAGAATCAGCATATTGCCCCAACAAACTGGGTCCTCCAGCAGCCTATCTGCCTGGAAACATCCGAAGACCATTGGTGATGTCTTATTGAACAATCAATGAGTTACTTTTTTTCAGTATGCAGCATTATTGTACCATAATTAAAGCTCCATCTTAGCAATAGCAAAATAATAGTGTTCAATACACAATATTATGAGTCAACTAATGATAAAATGTTAAACTGCAGTCAGTACATTTATGAACCTTCATTTACCTTTATTTATGCCAATACAGTAAAAAGATAATGAGCATGGGAATTGAGCATATCTCTGTCTAATAAACTATGATTCACAGCTCCCTGAAAATCAATCTTTGTAAAAAGAATGTTTGAACTATAAAAATTAATGTGCCGTAACAGGATTTACATGAAAGAGAATGTAATAGTAGCCTATAAATGTGAAGAACTTAGGTAGATTTAGTGTATATGCGAACTACAGATGACTTTAATGCAAAAAATGCATTTTAAGCTAAAGAGCAAGCCAAATAAAACTGGCAATGATATAGAATTGCCGTTTTTTCCAATCATATAATTGTAAACTGCAATCCAGTATTATCTTTAGACTATCTAGTCTCAAAACCTCATAGTAGTATAATGAATAGTAACATAAAGGGCAAAATGGTTAAATACTTGAAAAGCAAAATGTCAAAAATTATCTCTTCTGTTTCTTAAAATTTCTTCCCACAAATTCTTTATTTTTACACAAGGGATATTTTGTGGCACTTTCCCAAACAAAGCTCACTGCAATATCCACATTCATTTATCCATTTATTTGTGATCTCATTACTTTTCAGAATTTTTGTAGATTACAGTATGTATCAATTATAAGCTACATTGCTTTGTAACTCTTCCTATTAAATTTCTGTGGATTGCAATGTTTCTGTTTCAGATCCACATAACATGATTAGTTCCCAGGCTTTAGGTCACGAATGGATAGACTTCAGGCTTACATAATTTACTTTAAATTTAATTAGAATAACATCTAAGATATGCTAAGAAATTATCTTCATTTTCATGTTAATTTTTTGAGTTAACAGCATTGTCTGCTTTTTTTCCTCTGCATTTTATTGCTGAAATCTTTCTATTCTAATTGTGGCAGTTTTATCAGCCCAACAAAATAAAATGTCCACATGTATGAGAGTGGAAAAGTAGAACTGACTATAGAAATGTTGGTTTATTTCTGTGATTATATTTAGAAGTTATAGAGCAATGTTGTATTGTGCAATGCCAAATTTATGTTTGTTGGATTATTCTTTTCCATTGGTTTTTTTTTTTTAAATTTTTGTCTAAACAGTTCACTTAACATTGGGAAATTGCTTTTATCTACATATCTCCTTGAAGGCATATGACTCAAGTTATTCTTTTTCCCCCCATCATATAATTGTAAACTGCAATCCAGTATTATCTTTATTAACTTACTTCAGTCTAAGTAAAGAAGAAAGATTGCCTTTTGGTTCTTCACTTAGTATTAAACATGGGAAATTTTTGATTTGCAACTGAAGGCTGATGGCTGCATGTTAAAGAAAGAAGTATCTACGTTTCAGGTCATTTTAGAGGACTGTCCTCTGTAAAGTAAGCAGATAAACATCTTAGGCTACTTGAAGGCCGTGAATGATTAAGGAAAGGGAAGGATAGACTGTCCCAACAAGACAACTTCTAGAGCTTATTCAGGAGCTGATGATTCCTGGAGTTCCTTGCTCCAGATTGCTAACAACTTATAGACTTGCCCATTTACCTTGTAGGCTACTAGTATACCATGTCTGAGAAGCTGTGGGGCGAGCTACTACTGGTAATATCTACTTTTTTCTTTCTGTAGATGTTGGCAATAAAACTGTTTGAAAAATATATGTAGCAAAAGGATTTGTTGAACAAAATATTTAACATGGTTATGCCTCATTTCACCTTTATAGAATAGAATAGAATTCTTTATTGGCCAAGTGTGATAGGACACACAAGGAATTTGCCTTTGTTGTATAAGCTCTCTGTGTCAACAAATAAAAAAT
>JAOYMU010000001.1:74381671-74393915 GCA_025802295.1 Psammodynastes pulverulentus | reverse complement strand
TACATAAAGAAAAAATAAAAATAAAAAATACATTCATCAAGAATCATAAGATACATAAGATAATATCATAAGATAGTCATAGGTTATTAATAGACAATGAAATCATACTAGGGAACAAATAAAACAATATAAATTGTAAAGATACAAGCAATACGGTTATAGTCATACGCAGGAAGAGATGTGAAGAATAATAGTAATACAGTCATATTAAATAGTTTGACAGCGTAATGGGAATTAGTTGTTTAGCAGAGTGAAAAACATTTGGGAAAAACTGCCCTTTTTAATTTAATTTAATTTAATTTAATTTATAGATGTTTATGCATGTCCATTACTTTCTCTATCTTAGTATATTTTTGTTCTTTGAGTATTAAGTAAGGATTAAAGTTAATGCAATGCTGAAACTGTTCAATTAGAGCAAATCCATCTTTTTTCACACAGTATCTGTCATGTATCAAAAGAAAATGAATTACTAAAAAATAGCAGATAAAATGTGAAAGACAAGAGTCTCTGGGAGCATAGTTTTTCTTTGTTTCTGTAAGTGAGAAAATAGTAAACACTGTAAAACTTTTTTAAAAGTTCTATGCTATTTTGTGGACCATATTAAAAGTATGATTTGCTTTACAAAGTAAAAAGCATCTGGAATTAACTATTGTCTGAACAGTTGCACTCATAATGGTTCCGTTTCTAATGAAGTTATAACAAGACCATGTCTAACAATGGGTTTTCATAGAAATAAAATACAATCAAAGCAGCAAAGGAAAAGTAGTTAGGCTTTGTAAATCTTTCAAAGAAGGTGCCAAACGGAATGCTTCATAACGCATTCAAGTGCGCACAAAGATTTTACTTCACTTCATTAAAATCGCAGGTTTTTTTCCCTCCAAGCTTGTGCGACTGCTTCAGTCCAGCTTCTCGCTTTCTTCATCCATGGCTGCTCTAATAATTCAAAGAGAACTGCTTCATCGGCACTGCCCTTAAGTGCTCATTAACCATGTCTTGGAAACTGGGGAGAGGTATCAAGTGGTTAGCCACAAAGTTCAGACCTGCATCCTGAATTACTATAATGCTTTTATTGGCAAATGCAAAGAAGAAATAGAGGAAATGCTTATCAGATTTCCAGAAGACACAAAATTAGGCAGTGTAGTTAATCCAATAGAAAATGAGAAAATGATCCAGATAGGTTGGAGAGAGGACTGAAAATAACCAAACAAAAGTGAATCAAGAGAGTTGCAAAATAGCCCTCTTAGGAAATAGAAATCATGTGAGTAATATAGGATAGGTCATACCTGCCTTGGTAAGAGTAGTTATGGAAAATGTGTGGAAAATACATTAGATTATCTATTAATAGTAAACTCCAAATGAGCCAGGAGTATAATGCATGTAAAAAGAAAAGCAGTTTTAGTGATCAGCAGAAGTACACTTTCTAAATTACCCACAGTAACAAAATCCTTGAATTGGTGAGTCCTCAATTTTGAGCACCACAATTTAAGAAGGATTAAAAAGAACCAAGATAAGAAAAACAACAAGGTTGATCAGGCAACTAATAACTAAGTTTGTTTAAAAAAACAAGACTAAATAATTTGAAGATGTTTAGCTTTGAGACAAGAAGACTGAAAAAGAATAAAGCACTGTTCAAGCATTTATGATGTGTCACAGGAGAACTGCTTTTTATCGCTTTAAAAAGATGCACATAGATTAATGGATTTAAATAATAGAAACTCAGATAATAATTGTCTACTAGATTGGTAGGTGGGAAAATGCTTGCAAGAAGAAGTGTTTTCAGTGCCTCTTGTGATCTTCCTGTTCTTGTGCCATTAATCTGCTTACACCTAATTACCACAGTACTGTGTTACGTCAAAGTGTATTTACCTATGTAGTATGGCTATATTACTATCACCCTTCTCATCTTGTCCACTACCTTCTCCTATTGGTATCTTATGAGTATATTACTTTATATGTACAGCGTCAGCTTATGCATCAGAGACAAATTCCTTATATGTCCAATCACACTTGGCTTCTCTTCTCTTCTCTTCTCTTCTCTTCTCTTCTCTTCTCTTCTCTTCTCGTCCCGTCCATTCCATTCCATTCCATTCCATTCCATTCCATTAATGCGGAAAAACTAGTGAAAGGTGGTATATTCAGGTATCTTAGCAGAATGTTCACTAAACATTGGAAAAGGGTTAATACAATTTAAGAAAAGAATATGGCATGTTGTTTTTGTGCGTGCATGTGATGTTGCTTATCCCAAAAGGAATTAGTATGATATATCTGTTTGACCCATAAATTCTACTTATCCATAAAGAAAAACGAATGTGGCTTGCATCTAAAAGAAATGTGTGTAAATAATAATAATAAAAAAATGTTCCTGAAAAGTAACTTCATTTCCATATTCTATTTTGGTCCCCTCCCTGTACCTCACTATTTCAGATCTTGTTTAAATCAAACCCAGAGAATATTTTGTACACAGCTTATGGCAAAAATGTTTCATTTTCTGCTTAAGTGAAATGTATGTTACATTGCAGCATCCCGTTAAAATGCACTATTAAAAAAAGAAGGTGAAAAGGGGTCTTTTACAAGAAGACAAAAAACATTCCTCAATGGAAGAAGATCATATATTTTGTTATGTCTGGATCACTGCCAGAGGAAAACAACATAAACATTTAATTCATTACAGGTCTTTATTCTTTGGGGGAAGTAGGTCTATTTCTGTTTGGTTTTTGTGTGTGTTACATTTGTTGTTGTTTTTTAATACAAAAAAAACCCCACGCAACAATGGAGATGTTCTTTTTTTGTGTGTGCTGGAGGGCAACTGGAGCAGAACTTGAAGACATAACAGAACAGTAGAATAACAACAGAGTGGAACTGATAGAATTCATTCATCTCTAGAAAGACAGAATTGGAGAGTTTAAGCTAAGTGTGGGAAAATGGAACAAGTAAAGTTAGATGGACTATAAAAAGAATAATTAGTATAGACTGAGTCTTCAAAAGCAACAAACAAAAGGGAGGGAAGATAAAAGTGAGGAAAAGAGGAAAAAATAAACTAATAGTAGGATGAGCTAAGTTCAAAGATACAGCATTTCAGAATAATTATTATGAGTGATGCATAAAGCCTGCATACGGTAATTTATTTTGAAAAGCAAAATAAATTGTTCCTAATTTTTTTGAGCATTTTCTAAATCAGGCAAAAGCTACCTAATTTGCCATTTTTGCAAGTGATTAAATACACCTTTTAGCTCCCCAAAATTAACAAAATTAAAGCAAAATACAGGCTGGCAGAATTGGATATGGTAATATCCAAGTAATTTATAATGCAATATAATTTGCTTATTGTTTTATTATTCCATCACTAGAATTTTCTAAAGCCAATAACACAATCGTGTTATGCGTGTGGCTGTTTATATATGTTCACAAAATAATTTGTTATGCTTTTAATATATTTTTTCAAACTTGCTAAAGTTATCTTAAGGTTATAAATTTTATGTAGAGTGTGGAGTGAGACCAAGCTTAATTAAACTCTCAAATGAAAAAGGATTGCTTTAGGTCCTGCCTTTTCTGCCCCAGGTTTGCAACAAAAACTTGTTTTAAAAGCTTTGCATAACTTCACTTTGATTATAATAATAAAAAAAATTAAAAATAGTGGTAAGTTTTTCTATTTTTACCAGAATTGAATGAACATTAAGGCATAATTAGCCCATCTAATTGAATGCATTTGCCAACTTTCAGGGGAGCTGCTTTTTAAAAAAAGTTGGAGAATATTAGAGTTTTAATTTATTTCTGTTTTCAGTTCCTGGTGATTTGATTAGATTTGTAGGTGGAAATTGACACAAATAATAAAGCATAATCTAGATTCATAATTTGTAAACTATAAAAGAATTGAGGTAGGGTTTAATAAAATACCACAAATGAAAAGATGATATGTTATTTTTTTTTGCTCATTGATATTAGAATTATAGAAGAGATTTTTTTTGTTGATGGAGGTGATAAAGTGTAATTTTGTGAGACTGTATGAAGAGTGCAGTGCATACAATCACATTCCCATTTCTCCTTTTGTGTGTGTGTATTCCATGATACCACACTTGTAAAATCATATTGCTCATAAATCTGCTTATAAAGTTGTAATATTTCTGGGTATATTAGTAAAGGCTAGAAAGCAGCCCTTAATGCTTGCCCATAGTGCCATGGCCCACAAAAGCAGATATATTCTCTGATGGAGGGGAGTTCTGTCCTCAAACTAATTTGGAGGAAGATGCAGAGACTATTGACAGAAGGCGAAATGAGTGAAATTTACCCACCTTAGAACACTAAAAGCGTCCCTGTTTGTTTCCTCCAGTCAGCACCATCTGTTCATCTGTCAGCTTCTGCCTCCAAGAGAACTGTTTTCTTGTTGCTATCATGAAGTTTTAGTATGCATCTTTTCCCATTTGTCTGGTAATACACTGAAGATTTGCAGTATAGCATTATCCTTGAAATATACATATCTATTTCAGTGTGGAATCAAATATAGACCAAGTCTTCTCCTTCTGTAGTGGACTTTAAGGGGAAAACATCTAAGCATTCACAATCTGACTGGCAATCTTCTTTGTGGGGACCATGGTCACTTTCTCCAGATGGTCTAGTTAGTAGGTGGATGACATTCCCATCAGAGAAGGCATAGCCTGAATAGAATTATGCAAAATACAAACTCTCCATTATTCTATTAATGATCTACTTGTCTTATATTTATTTATTTTATTTTTTTTAATTTTAAAAATTTATACCCCGCTTTTCTAAGTATGGAAGTATAGGGCTTTTATGGATTGAAGCTGCTTTCCCTGCCTCTCCACACTTGCCTGACAAATTTTAAATCATGGATACTTTTTAGGCATAAATCTCTTAAATTGCAAAGTAGTAGATTATTATAACCTGAACTGTGGGTAAATCAACTTGAAAATAATTATATCCATTTGCATGCTTGGCTCAAGTATAGAAAGCGTTTGTATGTTTTCTACATGAATTAAATATTTTCCTTTAAAAGGTGGCAGCCAGTAAGACAAGTGCCCTTGATAAAAAAAAATATGAAATAGAGCTGAATTGAGCTCTATATCTTTTAAGTAATAGAATTGTTTCAACAAAGGATCAAACAAAGCATCAATTTACAGATTGTTTTCTGAAGCAACAGAGCTCATTTCAAATGACAGATGCCGCAAAAGATTCTACCAACTCTATATTGGAGAAGCGAACAGTTCAAACACAACTAATTTTATTTCCAAAGTTCTGAGTTGCCTAATTCAGGAGTCACCAACCTTTCAGACCTCAGGAATTACTAAATTCATAATTTTAAATCCCTAATACGTATCACTAATATGCATTTTTTAAAAAGATAAATAGTATTTCGTGCAATATAAAAATGCAAAAAAAATTTCTGTGGACCACCAAAATTTTATTGCAGACCACTGGTTGGTGACTGCTGGTCTAATTTACAAGTAATTTCTCAGGACAGCGATCATTTGGAAAAATTCAGATACTGGAATTTTCTGAGAGGAATTTAAATCTATTCATTTAGAGATTTGACTCTGAATCTTTGACTCCATTGAAGGAAGAGGATCAGGACTTTTTGCAATTTCCTGATCTGCCATAACTTGGTATTGCTTTCTAAAACAAAGTGAATTATTGGCCAAACTGTCAGATCAGTGGGAAAAAAAGGCACAACTTTATATAAACAGAATGTCAGCATGTCTTCAATATCCTTTTTTTTTCAGTCTTGCAGTCTGGAAGAGTGAAGAAAACTTCTCAAAGCATTTAAGTTGCATGTGATTTTGATAAATTGTAATTAGATTCGAGGTAATAGTAGTCTTTCACATGCTGCCAATTATATAAACCATAATCTGTGAAAGGATATTTTTTCCCATTCCACTGTTTTTCAAGTTCTGATTTAGTATTTTACTGTACTGTTATAAATCATTATCATGTTGAAATGACAGTACTGGATAGAATATCTTTTTAATTCTTGTAACATTTCCTAGAAATATTTGCAGCTAGTGATCAGCATTTTTTAAAGATTGCTGGGCTGCTTTCACAAGCAGAGTACACAAGGGAAAACTATTGCCAATGAAATGTTTTAAGCGTAATTTCTATTGCAAGCCTTTGAATCACTGTTGACTGTATAGAGTAGTCCCTGCCGGTTTTTTGGCAGAATTTTCAGAAGTGGCTTGCCATTGTCTCCTTCTTGGACTGAGACAGAGTGACTGGCTCAAGGTCACCCAGCTAGGGTGACCTAGGTCATTGTGCCTCAGGCAAGACTAGGACTCATAGTCTACCAGTTTCAAGCTGATGCCTTAACCAGTACACTGAACTGGCTCTCTTAGAAGCTCTCCAGGAAGACATCAATCGGTTAGTTGTTTAATTAGTTATTAATCTGTTTAACAACAAAATCTCTAAATTCTAAAAATAATTCTCTCCCCCCCCCCCCCCGTTTCATTTCTTCTCAATTTCTGATTTTGAGTAGAAGTATTTGAGCCTTAAGTTGCAGAATTCTTTAAAACAACAAATGGCCTCATTAGATGAAACGCTTTATATAAAAAGATTGAGAAGTATTATAATCCTCACTTAATGATTGTAATTGGAAGCAACAGTTTTGTTGCTAAGAGACCAGTTGTAAAACACAATGTGGCTATTACCTTGCTGACTAATTATGTCAGATGTGGTAGTCAGATGCCATTAGATGAGTCCTGCATGGTCATAGTGTCCCATGGTCATGTGATTGTCATTTCAGACCTCCTACCAGTTTCCCCATTGACTTTGTTGGAAGTCAAGAATGAAGGTCCTAAATTGGAGTAGCATGACCACCAGACATTGCAATGTAATAGGTGCAAGCTTGTTGCCATATGCCTGAATCATGACAATGTGAGTGTGGGAATGCTATGACAGTTGCAACTATGAGGACCCATCAGAAGCCCCCTTCTTTCACTGCCATTATAATTTCAAACAATGGCTGAACAAGTGGTTGTTCAATACCTGTAAGGAAAAGGTTTCCCCTTTCCAGTTGTGTCTGACTCTAGGGGAAGTGCTCATCTCGGTTTCTTATCTGAGGGAGCCAACATTGTCCAAAGATACTTATGTGGTCATGTGGTCAGCATCACTGTATGCCGAGGTGCATGGAACCCTGTTATCTTCCCACTGAAGTGGTACCTATTTATCTACTCATATTTCCATGCTTTTGAACTGTTAGGCTGGCAGGAGATGGGGTGAGAAACGGGAACTCACCCCCTCACATGGAGCTCAGGTCTCAAAACCGGGATGTCAGCTTTCCAGTTGACAAGTTCAGCATCTTTAACCACTGCGCCATTGCGCTCAGTTTATAGACTACCAATATGACTTTGTAGTAGATATCCATTTGCTACATTTTGCTACATTTTAAAATACTCAACAGCTTTTTAACCTCTTTCTAATTTGCAGCATTAATTGCTTTTTCATGGCTCTGATTGGCCTTTGAATCAGTCAAAAAGCTTTCTTCCTTCTCTTTTCTCAGGCAAGGCGACATACCATGCTAAGGTGTTGATGTTTCCATCTGTACCAAGTAATTTGTTAAGCATTAAAAATTTAACCACTACAGATGGTCCTTGCATAGCAACCTTTTATTCAGTAGTTGTTTGAAGTTAGGGCAAAGCTACATGAATGGTAGCTGCTTCTGGTTCCTCAAATTTTGGGCATTGCAGTACTCCTGTGGTCACCATGACCACAATTCAGGTGCTTGGCAGCCTACTTGCATTAAGGACCATAGGATGTTGCAAATCCCCCCCATCCACCCATCTTCCCCTCCGTTTCTGCCTTTTTGGCCATTTGTTTCTCTGCTGCCTCTGCCGGCCCTACCTCCCTAAGGCTCCACCCACCTGTCCCCCAGCTGATCTTCACCATCTTATTCCTCCTGCTGCTGCTGGGCATGTATGGCCAGGCCCTTTGTCAGGCAGCTACTGCCGGTGCCACACTTTCTTCCCATGGCCATATGCAGCCTTTTCCAAATTGCATGCAGCCTTCTCATTCCAAATTACATGCAGGATATTGCAAGGAGGTACTTGTTTAATAACCTGCAATTTTCATTTAACAATAGCAATGGCGACTGCCTGGATTGCTGTCACTAAACTATGCGGTCCCTTGATGTGGCACTTTATGTCCACGTTGCTTATCAGCAGAAATTCCAGACCCAAGTTACTGTTGTTAACTGAGGACTACCTGTAACAGTTTTACCAATACTGTTAACAGTACCCAAATGCTTAAAAAACAAAACACAGAAAGTCAGCATAAAAGTATCTGGAAATAGATGTTAGTCAACATTCATAGAAATATCCTCTGAAGGAGAAGGGCAAGGGAATGTCAATCTGACTATGAACTCCACCACACACTATGCACATAGAAAAGTGAACAATATAGTTTCCTCAATAAATGGAACTGACTTCAATTTAATGAACCCACATTTAGCAAACTTTGGCTGCAACAGATTAAATTTAAATCAAGATATCCTTCCAAAATAAAGGAAAGTCTATTGCATCTGAAGTAGCCCAAACAAGGCAGATGAATTTATGTCAATTTTATGAAATTCATGGACATTTATATCATTTGTGAATGATGTCATTATACAACTGATATGAACAATATACAATATATTTTATAACAAATCATTTGCAATAATACAAATAGCATAATTTATAGCATTTCTATATATGGCATAATTTCTATTATGTTTTATGAATAATTAGGCACTCTTCCTCCCAAATGGTCCAATAAACTGAAGATTCACTGAATGTTGGAATATTACAGCTATTCTTATATTAACATTTTTATTTGCACTTAGTTTAATTTTTAGTCCTATCATAATCTAGGCAGAAATACTTACTTCCCTGAGCAACAGACCTAAAATATCAACTACACAACTCCTACTAACGTGTTATTCCTTGAATCCTTTATGTTTGGCCTATATCCATTTTGCTTTGCTAATTTGTTATATGTTATAAAACATCGCCTTATTTAATTAAAAATGCAGAATACTTCTGCAGATTCTCGCATAGCACAGTGAATTGCAGATGGTGTGGTTTAAGATTTGGACAGAGTTGAAGTGAATGAAGTCCTGCTGTGAAATATAAGGCATCTTGGCATCCCAACCATTTCCTTGGGAAAAGATTACAGCCTGAGTGTGCCTGAACTTTATTGCTATGGGCCTCATGACAGTTTTCAGAAACATCCATGGCATTCTCACTAAAGAAATTCAGATGTGCTGAAATTCATTCTTGTACTTCATGATTGGCTTAAGAAGGGAATAAAAAATATAACTTAGATTTTTTTTACGTGTATATATAGAAACATTGTAATATATAGAAACAATACTGCTGTGAAATATATAAAATGACTGTGGTTAGTACAAATTTTATTCAATGACTCTGGAAATGAATGTGCAGTGTCACTGATTTCTGTTGCTGTTAATACTTCAAAGCTTTCCAGGACATATGTTTTCAATTGTTAAAATTCATAATCCTTGTGAAGTAAATCAAGGTAAAAATACTTTTCATCAAAAAGTAATTGATTCCAAGATTGATTAATGAAAAATTAGATCAAAGTGAAGATTTATTTCTCCATAACCATTCTGAATTTACTGAAAGTCACGAATGACTAGTTCCTGAAAAAAAACAAATTTAGCTGAAAAATAGTTGTAGTTTAAAAAATTTAAATACAATTCTACACGTCATCACCTTAGGTCTCAGACTGCATAAAAGTTAACAAATCCAGTAAAGATGTATGCAGGTTAACCTGTTCTTAGTTTTTTTGTTTAAAGACTGGCTTAGATAAACCTGATGTTATGGAAGGTCAACTGGGTTTATGTATGAGCACAACATGTGATTTAAATCCCATTATTCAAGAATTCCTGGAATAAAACCCTTGCACAATCTGAGATTGCTGGTTATGTGAAGTGATGACAAAGCAGAAGTTGCTGAGTTGCTCATTCTCAAGCAATCCAATGACATTAGCCTGCATTTTTAAAATAAAGAATAGATTGTCTTTATTTTAATTTTTACTCTCTAGCCAAAACCCTTATGGCTACATAGGGCAATGTTTAAAGAACAATATATCAACTGTCTACACAATATCAAGAGGTCTCAGCTTAATTTTATTAGATTGATGAGGTTTATCAGGTTTTAACTTGGGCCACACTGTAGGTAAATATATATTATGTATTTCTTTATGTGTCTGAGATTTTCTTTATCTGTATTAACATCAAAATACTCAAAACAGCACAATTTCAGTACAATTTCTGAAAGCTTTATGGGATTTGTGGAAGGTTTTAATATTTTGACATGGTAGTGCATGGTCCCCACCTTTTTGAGTGGGTATGTTTAACAACTGCCCTGCGCGAGCTGCATTGGCTGCCTGTGGCCTTCCGGGTCCGCTTCAAGGTGTTGGTTATCATCTTCAAAGCGCTCCATGGCACAGGGCCTAGTTACCTCTACGACCGGCTTCTACCCTTTACTTCCAGCAGACCGATCCGCTCTCACAGAGAGGGCCTCCTCCGGGTGCCGTCGGCCAGTCAATGTCGGCGGGCGACCCCCAGGGGGAGAGCCTTCTCTGTGATAGGCCCCACTCTGTGGAATGACCTCCCCCCGGATATTCGAACTATTACCGACCTTGCCCTTTTCCGCAAAAAATTAAAGACCCTTTTATTCACTCAGGCGGGTTTGGCCTGAGGGGTCTCCGGTCCAGTCCCCAGGGTTTTTATTTTAATTTTAACGTAGGGTCATAGATTTTTAAATTTTTAAATTTTTTAAGTTTTATTTTTTAAGTGTTTGTATTTCTATTGTATTTATTTTATGCTTATCTTCTTCTTTGATTGTTAACCGCCCCGAGTCCATTGTGGAGAGGGGCGGGATATAAATCTAATAAAAATAAAAAATAAAAATAAAAAATAAATAAAAGGGTTGTTTTGGTAAAACAGACCCAACTGATGAGGGCATAGCTCTCTTCCTCCAGGGCTGCCAGCTTTCTGGCAATGAAAGCCAGCTCATTCTCTAGGCTGAGAAAGGGCATCAACCGGGGGTTGAGAGAGACCTCAATCATGGGGATGAGCAGGCAGGGTTTTTGGGGCCAGAGGAGGAAATGTTAGGGGCAACTGTTTGTCCATCCCCTGGACAATATTTGGGGTATCGGCCTTTGATCCCACTTCCAGCCCACACAACTGCCTTCCTTTGATATTTGAGATGCAGTCCATGGTGGCTCCAGAGTAGCCCGAATCTCAGATCTAGCTTGTCTGAGCAAACAATGGGCTGGGCATTTCTTATTGTCTTTAAACAAGGGATCAACTCAAGGCTGCCCCTTTCCTAAGCAAGGGAAGCAACAGTTCCTTTCTTGTAAAACCAGGAAGGGTGCTGAGCCAAAAGGAAGTGAGGCCCTCACCTCCTTTGGTGTTTGCCCTTGTCGTCTTCCTAGGACTGAGAGTGACTGGCTCAAGGTTACCACCTGGCTTAGCCTATCCAAGGCGGGACTAAACTCATTATCTCCCAGTTCCCAGCCAGTTTCTAGTATGATGGATAGCACTAGCTTGGCCTTGCCTTTAATTTGTCCACACATCCCTACTTGTGTCGATGCATTAAGAATTAGGCAGTTAACTCTGTAAATCTTCAGCACCAAAGGGGTTAAAGAGCAGATACTTTAATCTGATTAGGAAGAAATGGAATTGGATTTTAATGACTTCGTCTGCCTTCCGCCCTGCTACCCAGAAAATAGTTTGATGCCATGAGATCTCTCTCACCCAAGCTATTCTCCCGATTGCAGGCTTGGCTAGTACAGCAGGAAACAGCACAAGTGTGTCCAGCATATTTGGGAATCAATATTGCTGCAGAAATAGATGACATAGGTATAAGAGATAGAAACAGAGCTCCAAATAGAAGTCACAGTCTCTTCACAGTGAGATATTCCTATCTATCCAGATTTCTTAAAAACCAATTATGCTAAGACAATTTAAAGGAAACGAACCTTTTGCAAGCAAAAGGTTGCAGGCAGAGGTGTGGTATTGATTGCTGTGGACTTTCTATCCAGCAGACCAAACCAGGTAAGGCACCTTTTCTTTGAAGGAGAAGGACACATTGATCTGTGTCTTCTTAGATGAGGAAATTGCACCCTCAGACGTAATATTTTTGGTTAGCTAGTTGGAGTTGCAATCTCAACACATCCAAAGAGCACCAGGTTGAGGAAAGTTGGGGAATTAAACTGCAATCTTCTATGGTCC
>JAOYMU010000001.1:74337351-74352322 GCA_025802295.1 Psammodynastes pulverulentus | reverse complement strand
ATTGTGCTGGAAAAAACTGAGCAAGTATGATCAAGATTCCTTCTTTTTAACTGCTTATCACACCCAAAAAAAACCCTTTCCTTATTTTGAACTTGCAGAGTTGAGTACAATCAATAAAGACAGCTGTGCATTCAGCTTTGCCCATTCCCACCTCCAGAGAATCAGAATTAGAGCTGGAAGGGACCTTGGAAGTCTTCTAATCCAGCCCCCTCTGCTCAAGCAGGAAATCCTATACCATTTCAGACAAGAGACTGTCCAGTCTCTTCTTAAAAACCACCCACAACGTCTGAAGGCATGCTGTTAATTGTCCTTATTGTTAGGAAGTTTCTCCTCAGTTTCAGATTGCTTCTTTCCTTGATTAAGTTAGGAAGAAATCTAAGGGCAATTTGGCAAGTACACACACAAGGCACTTGTAGTAGAACCTATCGCCTCTTTCCTGAGGTGATAAGTTCTACTATAAATCAATAAAATTAGTGAAGAATTTCATTGATTATAATTGAAAAGAAATCCCAGCATCTCTGATCAGCATTAGCCAGGTTGGAAAAGAAAAAGATTGGCAAGAAATTGGTAGTCAGAATTTTTGGCAATAATTAAGCAATAATTATTGGCTGTTCCCAGCCAATATTTTATGAAATACTATGTGTTGATGCTGCTTTGTAAAGGAAATTGTGAATTAAAAATAAGCTGTTGAAGAGTGACAAAAAGCTTATTTTAATATTGATCAAGTAAAATGATGACAAAGTTTAAGAATGCAGGTTTTTTTCTTGAAGTGGTTTACAATGCATATACAGTATATATTTTTAAAAGCTTATTGGGTGAGAAGTTTTATAAACAAGAACACCAACCCCCCCCCCCCCCAAACAGATTTTAGATGGTCCAATGAATAGCTTCTGACTCTGGGCTATGGCAGATTTGACAGGAAATGACCCTAGCGTGGGAAATATCTGTTAAAACAGATGTGATATGTTGATATGTCAGGTGGTCTTTTTTGGGTTGTTGCCACTGCTTTTCGGTATCAGAACAAAGGTGTTTATTAGCTATTGGAGTTTTCAGATGCTCTAAGTTCACACGGTGTCTAATCTGCTGTTATACTGAAAATTCAGCAGGAGTATTCTGTAACGAAAAGTCACATTAGCTTTTCTTTATAACTAACTTCATTGTATGACCTCTCTTTTTCACTTTGTTCCAGTTACCCAGGACTGCTAGTGGTACCCCAGTGCGTACAGGACAGCAGCCTGCAGAGAGTAGCTCGCTGCTATAGGCACAATCGCTTGCCAGTAGTGTGTTGGAAAAACTCAAAAACAAGTACATTCCTGTTTCGAGCTGGTGGTTTCCATGGGAAAGGAGTTGTTGGCCTTTTCAAATCACAAAATACACAATCCTCAGGTGAGGTTATGTTTTGTATGAATTATCTCATAGAATGTGAAGGTGTTTATATCATCAATTGTTATTACATTGCGCCCATCATTACAAATACTTTAGGTCTTTATTAAAAAAAAAGTAATACTTTCTCCAAACAAGTGCCTCCAGATGTTCTGGGCTTAACCTCCACACAGGCAAAATACACTGGAAATTAAAATGCACTTTGAGGGAAGTAGAATGGGAAAAATTATCTCAGTGTATCATGCATCATTTATTAATCTAATAAATGCCAAATTATTGAGGTTCTATCTTGTTATAACTTTTAGGGAATAAGATGTTTAACGTTTAACTCATTTTTGAGCTTTATGCCTATTCTGCTCTGCCATATAAACAGAAGAAATGTTGCCTAGCTAAATCCATAGTATCAGACATAGCACGTTTCTTACTCATTAGGATATGACACTCCCTGAACAACCCCCACACCCTACCACAGACCTCACAAATATGACCATTTGCTAGGCAGTGAACTAACATGAAAATCGATATTTATTGTATGAGGTAAGAATGGAAATATGGTTTATTCTATATTTTGATAACCAGTTAATATTATTAGCTTACTTGAAAAAACTTGCCCTATGAAATTTTTGAAGAGGATAATAAAAAAGAAATGAGTAGTTATGTGCAAGTTACATAAGCCATGAATCATTCAAGAATTTAAGATGTGAATAGATTTTAATTGCTTAAATACTTCCAGCATAATCCTGAGAATACTATACTGCTTTGTATGAGTTTGTACTTTGACTGTATCCATACAATTAAAGAAAGTTCTTCAATGTCAGTAATCTACAAATAATTGCTTTGCAGCTTTTGTTGGTATCTCCATGTAGGTACTTTCAAGTGTTTAACTGCAAGAATTGAGCAATCAGAAAGAAAAATGTATCACCAAGGACTTTGGATTTGCCCCAAGAACAAACCATCCCGAAAGTCATTGTTTGCTTAAGCCAAACTATATACAAAGACTGTTCTTTCTTGTTATTATTTTGTTTGGGGCAAAAATATATACAGGGCTCGGAAACTCAGGGAAAGATTGGAGAGAAAAAGGACTACAAGATAAAATTGAAAAATTGTAAAAATGAATAATATAGGGAAAAGGTGAGGAAGAAAATGCCGAGTTGAAATAAGGATTAAAAGAAGTAGTAGCCAAGCTGTAAACAGGCAATGGTGAATGTTAGAAGAAGAAAAACCTTAATTAGTTATCTTTTTAGGCATTATTGCCATGTTCAGGTTCCCTGACTTTGCACCTCTGTTGAGATATGGCCATTTACTTATTGAATTTGCTGCACAGTTTCAGGTATATTTTGAAAATGATTAGGCAGTGCTTCAAGTGTCGTAAGAGTCTTGAGTCCTTTCTGCTTTTCATTAAAGTGTTCCCTTTTTTTCCCAGGCTTCTTCAGAAGCCTGAAGAAAAGGTGTGGTTGCTTTGTAAGTTAAAACATAAAACAGCTGCATCTTTTTTTTTTTTCATGCTTGTGCAAAAGCCCACCAAAAGTGAGTTTCTTTAATAAACAGCAGAGTGGTGCTATGCTTCCATGAGTCCAAAGCATTTCTTCTTAATCTTTTTCAGAGCATGCATTGCACAGCTCTGTTATTCATGCTCATGAGAGTAGGCCGGCGGGAGAACAATATATGAAAGAGCAGAAAATGCTTGTGTATCCATAAACATCACTATACTGTATTTACTGAAATAGTAAAGGTATCTTCATAAGGGTATTTTAGAAGGAGCATAAAGATATTTTAGAAGCAGTTCTTCATTAATACAGTAGTTACGTTTTGATTTCATCTGCAAGCAGAACACTAAAATTGCCTCATATTACTTTCACAGTGATAGATGTTTGTATGCCTTAACCATGTTGAGAGATATGACGTTATATTGTATTTAGTTTTATTCAATTTTATTTTTAATTTGTGTAGTTATATTTATCTGCCCAAAATCAAAAGAGCAGATTTTGGATAACTCAATAAACACATCAATTGGATGCTGTTTTCATTTCAGAGAAGTGAAATGTGCTATACAAATCAAGGGTATAATCTGTTTCCTGCATTTGTTTGCATAGCTCCTACATCACTTGAATCATCAAGCAGCATAGAACAAGAAAAATACCTTCAAGCCTTACTGAATGCGATTTCTGTCCATTGCAAACTGAATGGCAATAATACTCTTACCATCAAACCAGCAATTGCTTTATCTCCAGGTAACATGATCCTTTTGGATAGCTTTGTTTAAATTCAACATGTAAACAGAAAATGTTATGTTTATAATGAACTTTCTTCTAATTTGATTTTCACATTATAATCTCTCATTGCCTTAATAAACCATTGCCTAGGTAGCTGATTGGTCTCTGGAATTTTTGCAAGTATACTTTTCATATAAATGGCAGTATATAAAAGTAAAGTATTTTGAACTTAAGTAAAATTGCTAGCTAGTGAGATTCTGTGTCACATCCATGAGCACGTGTATAGCACTTTAGTTCTATTAGAAATTTACAAGCAATTTGGAATGCTTAACATAGCTTTATCAACATACATATAAATATGTCTTGAAGGCGAAAGGTTAAAATGTGATATGCTTTTTGCAGAATAGGTCTGGATAAAGCCATTAAGAAATGCATTAATATTCTATTTCAGTTGTCATGTGATGAAACCTGTAGGGTTCAAACAAAGGTAACGCTGCTGTTTTAGATACAGGAGCATGCAACTTGCCAAGTTTGTCCATTTGGCTTAATCAGTTGGTGAAATCAATTGTATCTAAATTCTGGCTTTTTCACACCATAACCCCGTCACCAATTGTGCATGCTTTGCTTCATTTGTTGTTAAATACGTTGATTGTGTTAGCCATGCCTAACTTCCTGTGATGCTGCAAATGTATACTTGCTATTTCTAATTATGTGCAATGTCTCTTAAATGTGGAAAAGTGGCAGCAGCTAGATAAATGAACTATTAAAAGAATATTTCTATATATGTGCCATTGTTGTTTTCAAATGTAGGGCTCAAATTAGGGTAATATATAGGTAATGTGTCAACTTGAATGATATTCTACTTTTAATCTCTCCATTCTTTTTGACTGACTTTAGGCACTGAAAGGAGGGCTTCAAGAATGTCTACTGTGTTTAAGCAGGTAGTGCCAGGACATTTGGATGTAAATCTATCCAATAGCTTTGCTCGAGGAGGTTAGTAAGACTAGTTCAAAGCCTACCCATGGATGTAAGGGTTATTCTTGCATTTTGCCTCACTTGATTGCATTATACACACACAAATTATAACTTTTTATAAAAATTGCCTGATCTGCCTATCAACACAAGAGTTTTGAAATAAAGATTGCACATGCAAATGAATATGCATGTAGTTCTTGTCATTTGGGGAGTTTTTTGCATAAGCAGTAAGGACTGGTAATTAGGTTTTCTATATTTCAACTCTGGACATTTTATTAGATGGGAGATGCCATCAAGAACATATTTTAGGGGGAATTCTAGGTGATGACCTGTGATAACATTTACTCATATATTACTTACACATTCAATATTTGACCATATGCACAGAATATGAAACTATATATGGAGCATTTCAGGACAGTGTTTTCATAGAATAGAATAGCCATAGCTTCCAGCAGCTCTTCTTTTCTACACATTCACAAATGTGGATCATTAAAGTAATAATTTTTAATTACCTGTAGAACTCAACTATTCAGTCAAGATGTTTAATACTGAAGCATCTTTTATGTATAGATATTAATACTATATATTGAAATGAGAATGTCTAACCACAGAATTATTATTATTAAATATAATAAAATATTATAACAAACTTTTTTCTGAGCATTGCTTTTAAACATCAGTTTGTTGTATGGATTGCACAGCCACTGCAGATTCTTACAAAGCTGAAGTATATGTAACAACCCTGTGTTTTAGTAAAATAATAGGATACTCTGTCCCTAACTATGCCCTTTAAATTGCAAGAATATGCTTTTTAAAAAAATGTGATAATGTAAAATGACCAGGATTTGACTGGGGAAACTGAAAGTAACTTCTATCTAAATTCACCGTAGATGATAATGTTTTAATAATGAATAGATTAGAAACTAATGGAAGAGGTCCTTTTAAAATACAATAAACTCTTTACTGTGACGGTACTGTAAAATTTGTAGTTTATCATATGTGGTAGATCAAAAGTGACAATAGGCTTATGAAAAAAGCTTTACTTGTTAAGACTGACAGAACAAAATGTCTCCAAAGTTAGAGTTGTTAGAATTAAACTGAACTTAACATTATTAGTTTTTCACAAATCTCACATCTGGCTACTCTTTTATTGTAGATACCTAATTTAGAAAGCAATAGCTGTTTGTTGTTGTTGCTATTGATAGGAGTTAAAATATTTGCTTATCTATTACAACTCACCTAGGGATCTGCCAGTATACTTTTTTTTTTACTATATTTAATATAACAAATTAGGGAGAGTGCTGAATTTGGAAGTCAATTTTACTTAATTTGGGATAGATGAAGTATAATGATGTGGATTGGCTATAGCAGTACTCTGATAAGTGAATCAGGCTGAGAAGGGTTATGTCTACTAATAGAATAGAATCACTGAGTTTGCATGTTTGCACTAGCTTCTAGCAAGACCAATCATTGTATTGGTTAGAATGCCTAAGACAGCACGTAAGCGATTCATACGCATCGTATTGAAAGAATATAGTTGCCAAAGTCACCAAAAGCTTGCCTAGATTTATTCTGTAAGCAGTCCAGAAAATATTTAGGCTTCCCCTAAAAATAAATCTAGGATAGCAATAATTTTCCTTCTACATAATTACGTAATTTCTCTTCCAGTCATTGTTCTCATAAAATCTTGATATAATAATGAAACATGCTAGGGATAGAAAAAAAATATATTCATTTTTTTTCTTCTTTTACATGACAATTTACCTCCATAATGCAAGGAGTACCAAAAAGAAGCACTTTACTGTAACGGTAACTGTGAATTCAGCCTTGTATTTAATTTAGAACTTTCTTGGCAACATTTTTGTATTTTGGATGAAATATCTTTTCAAAACATTCATTATAGTATTAATATTTATTTGTTATCTTACTTTCAGAAGAATGGGTATATTAGCTGACTATATAATGTAGATTTCCTATAAAAGCACTTCATTTCTTGGAAATCTCAAGGAAAAAAATCAGAACCATAAGCAAGGAAACTATATTTAGAGCGATTACAACTATCAGCATAATTACGTGCAATTAAATGCTAAGTAAATATTCTTGGTTCCAATTGCCATTTAGATGAATGGAAGGTAGTCATTTTTAATATGTTCCCTGGCTTGATTATAAGATTATAAAGAATTATAAAGAATACAAAAACAGAAGAAAACTGCCTTAGTTGGTAGAAGCATCATACTGAAGTACATTCTTGGCCAGTTATAAACACTATCTTTTATTTTTTTAACATTAAGTCAATATTTGAAAGAGAAGAATTCTGCCACCCTTCCTTATGAATCTATTAATAAGGATGTTAGATGGCAAAGTTTCTGTGAACAAATGATTGTATTTAAGAATATAGTACAAATAGCTAGAAATAAAGTCTTCGGCTTAGGTTTGAATTACAGGGTACTCAATCAACTGTACGAATAAGGTTTAACATTCAGGTTAACTTTCAGCCACCTAAATGTTTATTAAATTGTAAGATTAGTGGGATAAAATGTTTCAAAAAGAATAACATTCCTTGTTGCTCTCAAATATTTAATGCTTTTTTCTTTAGAAAAATTTAAAATCAACGCTAAAATGCTTTTCCTTCAGAATCAGAAATCATTTCAATGAATTTCTATTTAACTATACAGCTGTATTATACGGAATTATTTAATCAGCTTAATACCATAAGACTAGATATTATGTTTAATAATCAACATACTAGTGCTATAGAATAGGCTCAGCCAAACCAAAATTTTGCATGTTAATAATTTGATTGCACAAACACATGCTTCGCATGGTGCTTGAAATAAAGAGATACAGAGATACATTTGTTTGATCTTTCATCCTGCATTGATTTTATTCTTCTACCAATAAAAATAAATAATAGTGGAAAATTGTGAATTTTGAAACTGATACATTTTTCCAGATTTTTTTTTTATAGTGGGCACTCTTCCAGTTGGTATAATTCACTGTCACATGGCTGTTAGGCATGTCTGCAGTTACTACAGTGCCCATAAATGTTATCCTATATTACAGCTGATCTACATTTTCCCCCTTGCAGCTTGATTTAGAGATTGAATCCTTGATGCTAGCTGTTAAAACTCAAATGTTGCAAGCAATTGTTTTTATCATAATCAAAGCAGTAGAAATACAGAAATGGTCTTTCGTTTCTTTCTGTTCAATATGCTGTGACTGCTTTATTGCAATTTCCGCTCCATTCCTTTTCCTTTTCCTCCTGTCCTTACAGATAACTTGCCAGTGGTTGATTACAGAGATAAATGTTTCATACAAATTCTAAATTAGAAAGAATCTAAATTTTCCCCCCTCTTTTATTATGTATATCAATGCACATTACAGAAACTAAGTTGGTTTGCTTAGGCATGAAATATAATTGCCAGGCCATCCTCTTGCTATAATATACTATGGAATGATTCGTAGACCCATAAGCATTATTTTTATTGCAAAAAGGACTGGATTATGCTAAGATCATTTACCAAAAACTAAATCATGATGAAATTTTGTTATACAAGTACTCTTGCTTACATAAATACTAATGTTATTTAAAAATGAATAAATGTCTAAATTATAGGATAAAATAGAGTGCATATGTCCATTTGCTTGTTTTAAGTATTATCTTATGATCGCAAAAGATTTAAAAGTTATCTATATGTCCTTTAATCACTGTAACCCATCACTGGCTAACATGGTAACCTGCATGTGCTTTTCAATATGCAATCATTGCTTTTTATGTGGTGCAAGGTATAATCGAGCCCTGTTTTAATAATGGCAAAAGGGGAAGTGATGCTTTATTTCAGATTTCTTTCATATTTTTTTAAGAAAAAAGATATAACATGATCGTTTTGTCAGCTAATGCTCTGAGTTGAATGGCAACTTATTCAATTATTAATAATAATAAAGATTGCATATCATTTTCTTTATTTCAGAGATTACTTTAAATAATAGTTTACCTCCTTCAGTTTCATCACTAAAAGTCAATAGGCTGGCTTTATATGTAGTGGAACAATTCCTGTCAGTAATATTTATATGGCAATGCTTCATTACTTTTAAATCATGTCAATTGCTATAGTACAGTTTCTCAGAAATAATATCAGCTGATCTGGAATTCTCAGCTGCATTATTAATTTTGTTAATAAATCCATAGGAAGCAATGACCCTCAGACCAAACATGACTTATATTTTATTATACTTGCTGTTCTCAAAGAGCGTGTTACTTCATATGACAGTTTTCTAGAGCCAGAAGATCTGAAGAAAAATTGATGGGAAACGGAAGAATCCATTTATCTCTATTACATGTAATGACCATCTGCACTGTAATGGTAGCATACTTCTGGCATCAGCTAGATTGCTCAGATTACACAATTAATTTCAGTCTCGATGCGTAAGGAATAAGAAATCACATGGGCCAAGTTCAGTGTACCAATGTTAGTAGTAATACAGGAAGTGGTTTTGTAATGGGATATATGCCAACAGCATCATATTAATTAGTAACTGCTTTTTCCTATTCTCTAATCCCAATGCAAAGTAATGCACCTCACTTAAAAGAGGCTCACACTGTTTCTATGAAATGTGGTTACACAATGTCTATGTAATGTGGTTACACAATGTCTATAGCTAGCTGAAGATACAGAAAAGTAGCTTCATAAAGTATTAAACACGAGGTGATTTGAATGTGATTATTATGGTAAATCATGGTTATCAATTCAGAGCAGGTATGTTACGTTTAGTGGAACTGATTATAATAGCGATGCAAGTGTGTTTCAAAGTAATATATACATAGGACATTTGCAACTGCCCAGAAGCAGCATATAAATTTAATTTTAAAAGATCATGTATGTGAAAATACAAAATATTTCATAACATTTTTAATTTTTATAAAGGTGTTTGGGCCAGTCTTCGTTCTAGTGGTCGATTTATCAGCACTCAGATGCCATTCCTTGATGTGGGTGCAAGATTAGCTGGAAAAGATGGTTCACCTTCATATTCCAGCAGCAGTGCCTATTTGCAGAACCGACTCCTCAAGCGACAAGCTGCTCTTTACATATTTGGAGAAAAATCTCAACTCAGAGTATGTCTGTTTTCCATATACACTTCTAGGCTTTGGGTGGAATAATATTACAACTTGTTTATAACTGGAATGCAACACAGCAGTGAACTGTGCACATTGGAACGCTCTTGGTTTCAATATGTCTTAAATCTCACAATTGTGCTGGACTGCAGCATCTCAACTGAAATAGCATAGACACAGGGATTTTAGTCTTTCAAGAGATACTCAATGCATTATTAGAAGCAGCAAAATCAGAAAGAAAGGGAGCTGGAAGCCACTAAGAGACACCCCTGAAAAACCTCCCTAAAGGCCTAAAATGGTATCACCAAAACTTGACAATCCAGTCTGTGTAGAATACATGAATAGAATCCTGAAAGTTTCATGTGGCTTGGGGACTTCAGGTTGCCCATCCCTGCATTAGAATATAATATGTGCCAAGCTGCCCCCCACTACACAGTGACCACTGAGAACAATGTGTTGAACTTGATACCTGGAGCCTAACAATGTAATTTCATTATTAGTTTTAATTAAGTTATTTTACTCTCTTAAAATTAAAGACCATTTATCACAGTCTATTCTTTTCAGTGAGATAGATGTTGAGTTGAGTGTTCACCCATATTTGGGCATACCTAACTAAACAAATATTTTTACATATGACTGGAAGATCTGAATATCATTATATTTACTTATTCTTGTTCAGTGATGTATTTATTCATTTAACATATTTCATAATAGCATTTCATGGCCATAATTTTCTTAAGGAAGCTTACGACAAAAAATGGTAGATTCAGTACCAAATTTTAAAAGTACCTCAAATTTAAATCATTGTTAAATAAGCCAAGTAAAATACAGTCAAATATATAACAGCAGCAAATGCCTTTTCTATTTAGATTCCAGCAGAGAGAAAAGCCGCAGTCTGCATTACACTGATTTTGTAATTGTGGTACAAGGATCTGCATAATATTTTTTTTAAATGTAATGTCATAATATTACAGCAAAATAGACCAAAAAGAGAGTTGTAGATCATGAAGTCATTTGAGCTTTGCAGCCAAAAAACAAATGCAAAGAAAGTTATGTAAGATATATACTATACCTAGTAATGCCATATCATTTCAGATCTTGGAAAAAATGTTAAATTCATCCAAAAAGTGGAAAACTAAATCCCTTAATAAATAATTTAAGTGTACACTTAAAATGAGTAGCATAAATAAATGCCTTCTTTATCCACAGGGCTTCAAACTTGATTTTGCTTTAAATTGTGAATTTGTTCCAGTTGAATTCAATGACATCCGGCAAGTGAAAACTAGTTTTAAAAGGCTCATGAGTGCTTGTGTTCCTAGCAATATTCCAGCAGATTCTGAAATAACATTCCTTAAAGCTCTTGGAGAGTCTGAATGGTTCCCTCAGGTAAAGTGATATGGGGCAGTCATAAATGCTTGTGATTTCTGAGGGAAAACCAAAGCTATTTTGATTCTGTACAAAATATTCATTATTTTTTTCTGCATTAAATAAAATCTATTTCTATGGAGACAAATAAACATCATTTAGTGAGTATTTATATAATGCCAAAATAAATTTAACCACTGAGATACTCAATCACAATCAGCCATAAAAATGTTGCATTTGGCTATAATAATTTAAATCTCTTGAAGTCAATTTCAATTTTCTGTTGCTTTTAACAAAAGAAATTCAGGTTAAGAAACTATTATTATAGATTAACCAATAGTAAATGTCTCATCACTATATTATTGGCTAAATCAGAGTTATGGCACAGATATATTGAAACTAAATAGTTTCTTTCTTGATAATGATTTGTAGCTAAATATTTTAAGGTGGTTTAATACCCAGTGTAGATTACAAGTGTTATTTAGATAAATAGCCATCTTTTTTTTCTTAAAGTCGATTGACAATGTGTTGAAATGTATTGTGGAATTTAATCCCTAGAATCTATATAATTATATAATGTTTTGTAACTCTAGAAGCTTTTGTAAAACATGTAACATGCTACAATATAGTTTGACAGCCAACTGAACTTGAAAAATGTATGAATGAATTGTATATCAAAAGAGAACAGCACCTGGCTACTTCTGATCATTCTTAGAAAAAATAAGAAGTGCCAAATCTGGTTAATATTTAAATGGAAGACCATCAGAAAATTGAAGTTGTAAAACTAGACTTGTAAGATTAAAAAAACCCTGAAAGAAGGCATTGATCAGCCACTTGTATATTATTGTCAAGAATACAATATAAATGTGGCCATTAAATCTTCAGTCTGAAGACAAACTTTAACTAAAGCATTTGATCCATAAAACTCCTTTATGGATCAATGCTAGGGTACCCATATTATTTAGTGCTGTGTAAGCATTTTCATTTAATAGGGAAAAAAGATGTTCCCTCTGTAGTCATGAGGCCTACTAAGATATGGGTACAAATGGGGGGGGGGGAATCTCACTGTACTTAATTCTTCATTTTGTTCTTTTTGTTTTAAACTTTATATTCTATTAGTTCAATAAGACTTGATTCAAACTGAGTATCTAATATTTTCTATAGTTTTAATAAAACAGATTTTATTGGTCATTGTATAAACTATCATTCATTTTAGTAACCTGTTTCGTTTATGTTTTGTATAGCTTCACAGAATAATACATTTGGGTATTGTCATATCAGAGCTACTTGAAAATGGTTCTTCAGTTTTAGTTTGTCTGGAAGATGGCTGGGACATCACAGTGCAGGTCAGTTATTATGACTTGCATGTATAGCAGGCAAAGTGAGAGAGATTGGAGTATATTTGGATATGGGGTGTAATATGAAGGGGAAGTTAATAAAAATTCCTTTTGCTGTTGCAGAGAAAAGCTTTCCATTAGCAAAAGAAACCAGTCCCCTCTAGTGGGAGGGGGTTAGCTTGATCAAAAAAAAATTATACTTAAAGCTGAATTATATCCTGAAACCATTCTGAGAATGCACATACAAAAGTGAAAGAAATGTGTTTCATTTAAAACCCTATCATTCAAAAGAATATCCCGTGAACACTTTTCTAGAGAATTTTAGCTTCATCTCTAAAATTCATTGCTCCTCTCCACAAACTGAAGTCCAATTTCCACAGCTTTTTTAAATAGGATGTAATAAGGCTCAGAAAAAAGCAATCTCTCTCATACCTTCTTATCTGCAAATATTCTTCACATATAATTCTATTAAAGATGATTTTCTGATGAAAAACTGGAGGTAAGAAATTATCCTGTGGAACAAACAAATAAAATTAACACGATTGTACTATTTTCAAATATAAGTTTAAAATTTGTTTTATCTTTAAATTGAAAGTTTCCAAATTTCCATAAAATCTATCATTATTAAAAGTCAGCTATCTGATTTTATTGCCTGAGCCTGCTGCTTAATATTTCCATTTCTGTCTACATCTAATTCAACCCTGGATTAACCATTAAGCAAAAGAAGCATGTGCTTAGGACACCAAGAGAAAGAGGGCACCACAAAAGATTTCCTGTAGCTACCAGGGCCTTAACTCTTTCATTACCAAACTCAACTTTAGTCAGACTTTTTGTAAATGTACTTATGTGCCATAATGTGCATTGTTAAAAAACATACATTTTTTGGCATGGCAACTGACCACAGTTTAAAAGCTTGACCTGAAGGTGTTATCACATTTCTCATGGTGTGAGAGTTTTGGGCTATGCTTACAACATCTATTGGGTTTAATAATCCTCATATTGTAGCAGGGTTAATTAATTTTTCACTATAAATAATGCACTGAGGTTGAGTAGTTCCACTATCCAGAAAGTGGATAGTACATTTATATCTAAACAGAAAAAGTCTTATCCTAATGGTAGATGAAAATAAAATGTGTGTTTGGGTGTGTAATATAAAAGCATCCAGTAACATCCAGTATCACTTTGTGGCCTAGGTGGTGTCTCTTGTGCAATTACTCAGTGATCCATTCTATCGAACACTTGAAGGATTCCGAATGCTAATAGAGAAAGAGTGGTTATCTTTTGGTCATAAGTTCAGCCAGCGCAGTAACTTAACTCTTAATTGTCAAGGAAGTGGATTTGCACCCATTTTTCTGCAGTTCTTGGATTGTGTGCACCAGGTAAGCCTAGACAAATGAGCACATTTATGTACATAATGGGTATTTATTTATTTGTTTATAAAAAATCATAACCTGCATTTTAATTCTTTATAATACAGAAATTGAGAGCCAGTTTGGTGTAGTGGTTAAGGTATAAGACTAGGATAGGAAGATTGTATGTTCGAGTTCCACCTTAGGCACAAAGCCAGCTGGGTGACCTTGAGTTAATTACTTTCTACCATTAGAAGAGAATATTTGTAGCTCAAGGTTAAACTGAGTTCTAACACTAGCACTGATGATGTTATATAGTTTGGTAATGAAATATCTACAAGAAAACCACCAAAATCAGAGAGCACCAAGTCATTTTCTCTCAGTTTTAGGAAGAAGATATTGGCAAACCACTTCTGAAAATGTTTGCCACTTGTCCAAATAATCTCCAAGAATCAGACATAATTGAACGAAAGAAATTCCATGTGCCTCGGCATATAGTCATGGTAGCCAAATGACCATAGAAATGTCTTTAGACAACACTGGCTCCCTCAACTAAGAAACATAGAATAGAATAGATCTCTTTATTCTTTATTGGTTAAGTGTAACTGGACACGCAAGGAATTTATGTCCGGTGCATAAATTCTCAGTGTACATACAAGCAACAAGTGATAAATTGTGATCATAATCATAAAATACAATAATCAAAAAGTATAAGATTAGTGATAGTCATAGGATATTAAAGAATCAGTATAAATCATAATAGAATACTAAATAAAAGCAATCAACATAAATCGTGAGATACAAACAACAAGGTTTTAGTCATAAAAAGCTAAGAATATAGGTATTAGGAAAGATGAGAAGGATAATAGTAATACTGACATAGAATAATAGAGTTGGAGTACTAATACAGCCCTACTAGGTTGACATCCCAGTGCATAAGACAGTGTTGTGAGAATTAGTTGTTTAGCAGAGTCATAGCATGGGTTTTTGGGGTGGTGTTGGTATCTGTTTCTGGTTATGTTGCATTCAGTGCCCTATAGCAGTGATGGCGAACCTATGGCACGCGTTCCACAGGTGGCACGCAGAGCCATTAGTGCAGGCACGCGAGCCATCGGCAAACTTACTTGCACTGCGCATGCGCGTGCCTCTCAGCTGTTTTTTGGCCCGTTTGAGGCCATTTTCGCCCTCCCGGAGGCTCGAAGGAAGCCTCTGGAGCCTCAGGAGACTGAAAAC
>JAOYMU010000001.1:74314389-74327515 GCA_025802295.1 Psammodynastes pulverulentus | reverse complement strand
AAATTACAGGCAGCTGGCTTGTTAGCAGAAGTCTGCAATTACAATTACTGCATCCTATCTTCTGCGCCACCAAGGCCAGCCAGAGGTTTATGAAAATGTGCAAAAATAAAATCATTCTGAAATCACCCATATTTGTCACAAATTTAAAGCAGAATTTCTTAAAAAGAAAATTGTCATAAAACTTGGATAATTTTTTGGAATTGCCTGACCAGAGTTTATGTGTTCTTTTCACATCACTCAAATCCTACATTATAAAACAGGATTTGGAGTAAAAGGATGTCTGTTAAATACAAATTTTCCATTGATGTAATTGACATTTTATCATGCTACCCATCAAGTTATATGATATTATACTAATGTCATAAATTGAGATAGATAATATGATTTTCCAGTGTTTCAGAAATGATGGGGGTTGTCCAATGTTTGGGAATGAAATCCAAAGTTCAGTTTTGCCCTTTGCGTTCAAAGACTGTTGAATGATGGTCAAGAAAATTGAGGTGTTAGGATACATGTACAAAACATTCCAATTGTTAATTAAACATTCACCCAGTTTATTAGATTCACATTGCACCCTGAGCCAAACTAGCCAGCTGGATTTGTACAACACACTTGGTTATGTGTTACTGTTTATCATTTCCCAATTGTGTCCAGCATGTAGACATAGCCCCCAAAAAAACATGTATGCATTAGAGTGCTCATTTCTGATGTAGTGAGGTTATTTGGTCTAATTAAAAAATAATTTACAGAGCAGTTTTCTTCCAGCCAACTTAAGAAGACAGTCAGCAGGTTTCAGAACACTCCAACTAAATGTTACATTAAACAATTAGGAGCTTGTGTCATGATTGCAAACCCCCATTGTAGGCTATAACGTAATTTTGGAAATGTTGAAAACAAATTCCAGAATTTTTTAAAATGTTTGACTCAATTTCAACCCATGCATCTCAAAACTATAATTTTTGGTTTAACAAATCAGTTTCCTGATGTGCATCTACACACAGTGCAAACATCATATCTGCAGGATTAGAAGAAACAAACTATAAGCTCCATCCTTATATGTGGACACAACACATTGAAAAGAAGTACAGGATGATGCTGTTCTTGCCATTTATCATCATAGACAACTGTGGAAATGGGGAAACATATTGTGGAAACATCCTTTTCCTATCATATTCCCATAACTGTATTCTGGAATAGCCTTTTTTGGAGCTCAGACTCACCCCCTCCTCATAGTCCTTTAGGACTAAAAAGTGAACTATTCCAGACAACATTTCCTTAATTTTATATATTGCACATTTTAAGTTATTACAATTTTATTGTCATTTATGTAGTTGTTTTATGTGAATGGTTTGACTCTCGTACTATTCTTTGTTAGCTGCCAAGAGTCAATCACAGTGGAATACAAGTCAAACCAATCAATAACAGGTCATGGGCAAGATTTCAATTGTTCTCAGTTAACTACCACTTGTTCACTTGTTGAACTTGTGACAGCTTTGAATAAGTACTGGTAATAGTTATAACTGGTCATCTTCACCAGCATAGCATTCCCAGAGTCATGTGAATGTGATCCAGGTGCTTGGCAACCAGCCTAAATTTCCAACTCTAGTAGCATCCCATAAGCACACGTTTTTACAGCCTTCCCTGCAAATTTCCCACAAGCAGAGTCAAAAGGGAAAGCTGTCAGGAAATCAGAAGTTGCAATTATGCAATCTATTAACCAGGGATTGCTGGAATTGCCATGGCTCACCTGACATCATGCTTTACAACTGCATTGCTTAAGAACAAACATTCTGGTCCCTATTATTAAATGAGGACTATCTGTACTAAAATAGCTTACTTATTCCAGCATTTAGTTAAAAGCAGGAATTAAAGTCTTGGGTAACTGAAGGGGAAATGACAAAATATTGTTCATGACAGAAACTTCACCTCCTTTTAAATTTACATCATGATGCTTACATGCAGATACTTAAGGGGTCGAATTTACATCAGGAATATCATGAAACTTTTCATCATTTTGACAAGATCCTGCAGACTGTTGTTAAAATATCCAATGTCTCTTTGAACTTTTGTCTTACCTGGCAATCAGAAAACTGGGAGTGGCTGGGAAATGAAGCAATAAAGATCCAACCGGGACAAAAGACTTTAGCCATTATCTGTAGCAGCAGCAATACACATTTGGCTTTCCCAGACAACTGCCTGTCTGACTATAGAAATAGATCAAATAAAAATACATAATGGGAAGCTCATGTTCGGCTTCTCAGTCCTCCGTGAATCCAATCAAGAGGTGAGGAAACCCCGATAGATACAACAGTATCATAACGTCAGGGACTTACTTAGACTTAGAATGAGTTACAGAAACTTTATTGTCACTTTGAATGTACACTAATCAATCATACATTTAATGCATACATTAAAATTTCGTGGCATACAGCTCTCAAAAGGGTCACCACCTCCAATATACACTACATAAACATGACAAAATAAATACAAAATTATGCATATACCCACATATATTATATGACACAGAGAGACAACATAGTCTAGTTTGGATGTATACATGTACACGGCGAAAAAAATTAATCCTGGCAGTTTACCAGACAGATGGCATAGGAACAAAGCTGTTACAGAATCAGGTAGTCCCGCTAGAAATACTTTGAAACCTCCTCCTGGAGCGGAGCAACAGAAACAGACCGTGAAGTGGATGTGTGGAGTCTCTAACAATGCTTTGAGCTCTAAGCACATAGTGCTTATAAGCAGTATCCTGAATAACAGGAAGCGAGCTTCCTACAATCTTCTCGGCTGTCCTTACCACTCTCTGTATGGACTTTCTATCTGAAGCACTGCTACTACCAAACCAAATAGCAATGCAGTTTGTTAAAATGCTCTCAATCGTGCCTCTGTAAAAAGTGGCTAGGACAGAAGGAGAAAGATATGCTCTTCTCATCCAATGCAGGAAATGCAGACACTGGTTTGCACGCTTCCCTAAGGATGCGTGCAAACTTAACTAGATCTAAACTTCCCCAATTTAGATTGTTAATTATCTGCTAGTTATTTGTTATTAATTATTATTACTAAGAATATATTCTATAAATGCAAAGAAACCCAATATAAATTATTATTCTTGCATTTCAGTCACTATCCCTGTGCAGATCTTTTTCTTCTTGACATTTAATTTATCCAGTTTCCTAGGTATGGGATAAATAACTTTCATACAGTGCTCATTCAATTATGCTACCATTCTTTTTTCTTGAACATTAATATTGATAGTGCTTATTTAAATTCCACTTTTGATGTATCATTAAATATAAATCTCTAAAATACTCCTTCCACCTTACCTTACTTCTATTTCATCTCAAGTAACTACACCTTTTTGTTTAAAATCCATTCATTTGCAGGGAGTTCCTTGTTTAGCCCTCTTTACCTACTTCCAAAACAAAATGGGCTTTTGTCCCATCAAAACAGCTCTCCATTTTCTATCATTCTCTTAATTTTAACTTTTTCTTCCACATTCTTTTCAGCTATATTTTCCCCAATACACACAATTTTTTATTTTTGCTGTAATTGTTGTCTTACTTCACTCACAGCCTCCTTCATGTCATTGTTTTTTCCAGCATTCTTTTTCATGCTTCCATTAACATAATTCCCTATTTCTTGGGGTTTTTTGTAACCTAATTCTTTTCATTCTATTTCAAGCATTTTTTCCAGGTTCCATTCTTGACATATTGTAACCAAATTATGATCTGTCCCACATTACATCACTCACGCATCCTTTACTAAATCTTTTATTTGTTCATCTTAATCATTCAAATCAGTCATGCTTTTTGATGAATTCCCTTTCGATGTGTAAGCATTAATTTCTGTTTAAATCAGAAAACAAAGAGATCTTTATGTAAGTAGCAATAGCAATAGCAATAGCACTTAGATTTATATACCGCTTTATAGTGCTTTTTACAGCTCTCTCTAAGCAGTTTACAGAATCAGCATTTTGCCCCCACAATTTGGGTCCTTATTTTACCCACCTTGGAAGGATGGAAGGCTGAGTCAACCTTGAGCCTGGTGAGATTCAATCTGCCAAATTACGGGCAGCTGGCTGTAAGCAGAAGCCTGCAATTACTGCACTCTAAATTTAATTGAATTTTAATTGTACACTGTTTTTATCTTTGGCTGTACTGTAAACCACCCCGAGTCTTCGGAGATGGGGCGGTATATAAATTTAAAATAAACTAAACTAAACTAAACTAACCTCTGCGCCACCAAGACTCCTAAGTAGATATCAAAATGTCCTGCGCTTGCTCAGAATGTTGCAAAATGCAGAAGTTTTCTTGAAACTCATCCCTGGTTTTTTCATTAGCATCATTCACTGGAGCACAACATGCACCTAGCACCAACATATGACTTTCTATTTTCATATGCATTCCCAACAGCTTAAATAAATCACAAATTTACTTTTTGACATAAATGTTAACCATTTCATTCATAATTAGACCTACATCACTAATCCCCAGATGTATTCGTTGATTCTCTTCTTCAGATTAGTTATGTCCTTCTTTTTTTTCTTCCTTTCCCTTTTCCCTTTTTCTTCTACTGATAGAAACAGTATATAGCAAAGATATTTGGTATTTTAGCACTTGTATGAATCACATTGCAATGCTCTAGCTAATCAAAGCTACAGTAATTACTAGAAATAGGAAATTTACAACCAAAATGCATCTGCCACAAACACTGAATAAGTTCTAAACTATTTTTAGAGATCCGTTCAAGTATTTTTTTTATTAGAAACTTTATGTGCCAGCTATAGTGCCATTTTTTATTGCAAGAAATAGAGTGTAAAAAATTCATCTGAAGTGTTTCATTCAACCCTTGGATTTCTGTCACAAGGTTAGGAGATTTAAGCAGTCACTGAAAAAGAGGTAAAGTATCTCTGTTTGGATTTTAGACTAACCCATGACTTTTTTTTTCAACCCCACACCATGTCACATTACCTTTTAAAGCATCGGAGACATCCTTCTGGCTCTTCAGCAATGTCTGTCAACCTGCACTCTTGTCAAAAGAGGTCTATATTGCATTTGCCAGACAGTGGCTTGGGTGAAGAACGAAGCAGCAATATTTCATCTTCCAATGGTGTGGAAAGGAGAGTAACAACACTGTACAATCAGTTCACATCAAAGCATGATGAAAATAGGTAATCTAAGCTATCAGACAATGATACAAGTCTGGCTTCCTTAAAACATTTGCAAAATTGTTATATTTGCTTTATGTTCATTCTGTTTCAAATGACTCATACAACTTCCTTTATTACCATTACCTTTTTCCAGTTTCAGCTTAATCTAGTTATTTATAAGACAAATGTGTTACAATAGAAAATAGTGCCCTCCAGATGGATTGGCTTTTGACTGTGTTGGCTAAAAATTCAGAGGATATATAAAGTCAAATTAATTAACGAAAAAAGTGTCACTGTTCAAAAAAAATATTCAGTGTTCCACAGATGTATGTAAAACAATATGATGTGATAATCAAAGGAAGGGCTCTCGAAATTTAAATGACCCTTAATTGTTAAATCAATCTTAATCATATACTCAGACGAATCTGAAATCTTTGGTCTAGATCCCATATTATTTGCCTGAAATAAGGACTAAATTCACATTTATCAGTTAAGAAAACTTTCTGAGAATTATTATGCCAAGATAGCTCCAGCCAATGTCATCCTGTGCCTGTGGCTCATGTACTCACTAAACCTCCCTAATTAAGGATTTAAAAAAAAAAAAAAAAGATCACCCAGTAGCAAAACACTTTACACATTCTGCTCAAGAGTCTTGAAATACTTCAAGCTGGTAATGTTTCAAGCTGCTAACATTTTGCACACCATTATAATAAATGAACTTAATTAAAACCTATAGCTTGATGTTGAGGTAATGGATATTAATTTAGTAGTGCCGTGATGGCGAACCTATGGCACACATGCCAGAGGTGGCACGCAGAGCCCTCTCAGTAGGCACGCGCACCATCGCCAGCTGGTCTTCACGAGTGCCAGAGCACTGGAAAATGGCCCAAAAATTGGCCAAAAATCAGGCCGTTTTGGGGGCTTTTTTAGGCCTTTATCCAGGGTATTTTCAGGCTGTTTTTCACGTCGAAAATGGCCTGGAAATGCCCTGGGAAATGCCCCCCAAAACAGCCCATTTTTCGGCCATTTTCAGGCTGAAATTGGCCTGAAAACGGCCTGAAAATGGCCAAAAACGCCCCCCCCAAATGGCCAAGAAACCCAGGCATGCGCACACTAGCCAGCTGGTCTTTGGTTTTCCACTGCTCCAGCACACACACACATGTATGGGCATGCATGCGCGTTCTGGTTTGGGCACTCGGTGCCGAAAAGGTTCGCCATCACTGTGGTAATGAATTAATAGGAAATTTCCCTTGGGCATTTTGTTCTAATTGCTTTAAGTTCTGTCCTATGAATTGAACTCAATTAATAAACATCATTACTACGTGGGTATTTTTTTGAGTTCCATTGCTTAAAATAACAAGTAATATTTCTTTTTCTTCTAGATCTTTTGAAGGTACCCTTTACAAAAGAGGAGCTTTGCTAAAAGGTTGGAAACCACGTTGGTTTGTGTTAGATGTTACAAAACACCAGGTAAAGTGTAATAATGGTCTGTAATATATGTGTGCAATCTAGGAGCTCTCCATTCTTTCAGGAGAGCAAATAGAAGCCAGAAATATCCCTCCCCTACCAATGTTCTTCATCTGAAATGTTGTTTGTTTTCTTTGTTTATTTAAATGTATATTATTATTTCATTATATTTTTACATCATTTTCTTACCATCCAACTTTCAAGACCATGTTGAGCTTTAAATCAAACTTGCTTTTAAATATTTCAGATTATTAAGTAGGGACTATGGATTGTGCATGCTTCAAAAATTATTGTGAGAAAGTTCTTCAAATTACCCTTGAGCCCACTGCTTGTATGCTGGTTTTTTTCCTCAAACTACCACATGAAAAAGGTGCTACTTTCTTACAAATTTAATCGTAAAACTTTCACGTTAACATTAGGCATTAATAATGAAATGCTATTTTTGAACGCTAATTTTAATCAAACAATGTTAAGAAATTATTTTTTTACAATGTTGCTTATTTTTAAAATATTAATAGAGATTACATTATACATTTTCTCATGAGCATTCCAGTTATCCAACATATTTGGATATTTTTTCTTTACTATCCTTAAAAATTTGAAATAATTATGAAAAGATTTAGAAGTTTTAGTATGTTGATTAAGGTATTTTATTAATTAAGTTTGAACAGGTATAAACCCTTTAACCCTTCCAAAATGGTTCAGAAGACATAATCCAGGACATCCCCTATACATCAGCATGCCTTTTAACTTATCTATCCTTTCTCTATGTTTGCTTTGTAATCATTTTTACGCAGAGGTGAACTGTCCACAACATCTCATTTGAGATTATGGTGAATCGTTGGTACTCAATATACAGTTATTTACATGTTCAGTATAACAGTAGCATATTAGTAGGCTGGTATAACTTTTCATATTACTAGGCTGGTTACTTTCTTTAACATTTACTGTTTCTTTTCTCTCTAGCTAAGATATTATGATTCCATGGAAGATGCTTGTTGTAAGGGCCATATTGAGCTTGCAGAAGTAGAAAGTGTAATCCCTGCTTCACCAACTATTGGTGCTCCAAAACATGCTAATGAAAAAGCTTTCTTTGATGTAAGTAGATTGGCTCCAGACTACCATCTGCTTTACATTAATAACAAAAAATTGTACTCATAATCTGTTCAGAGATACAACTCCCTAATTTTCTTCAGCCAGATTTAACTACATTTGACATTTGCAAGGATTTTTCTGAGAGTGGGGGTAAGCTGCAGTATCGCATGTGATTGTAATTTGCACATAGAGGGTACACCAGTGTAACACATCTCTCCATTGCCCTTATATATGTGGTGCTATATATTTTAAGTAACACCCCCTTTAATGTCATTTGATTTGTCCAAGGTAGGTTCCCAGGTTTTAGAATAGGAGTTTTGGAAACTGTCTTTCAAAATCAAATCACATCTTTGTCCATCTGGTTCACTACCGTCTGTGTGGACTGGTAGCAGTTTTGCAGAGTTTTAGATTGCTGTCTCTCAGCCCTTCCCAGATTGACTACAGATTTAACCTGGGATTGATCCAAGCAAAGCAGGTGCCATGCCGCAAAGTTTAGTCCTGCTTTAATTCACTAGACCAGTTTTTCTCAACCTTGACAACTTGGTTGATTTGTTGGCTTCAACTCCCATAATTCCCCAGCCAGCATGCATTAGACGCTAGCAATAGAATCTGTGCAGAATGTTTCTTAAATAAGGACATGGAGAAATAGACATATTTAGCCAGTTCTCCATTTCTACCAATAGAAGAAAATACAATGGCTCAGGATTGAACGGTGGGGTCCTTGGTACTCTCTGTGGTTGTTTTCATGCAGACATTCCATTACCTGACTAGGTAATATCTTCAGTGCTAGAAAGGAGTGTTTATATATAACAGTTGCTTGTCTTGGCCACTCCCAAAGTTGGTGATGATGATGATGTTTTCCCCTTGGTTTATTAGGCTGTTGTTGACTGATTGATTGTTTGATTTTGCTTCTGGTGTTAATCCCTGTTTATCTGGGTGTTGTTTTCTGGCAAGGAATCTGGACTTTTTCCTATTTTGTGTTATGAGCTATTATATTTGACAGAGACAAACTCCACTTCCTTCTAGCACTGAAGATATTACCCAGTTAGGTAATGAAACCTCTGCACAAAAACAACCAAGCACCAAAGACTCCACACTTCCTTTTCTTTCATAACTTATGACCAGCCATTTTAGGGGGGGGGGGGGTCACAGGATTGTCCAAATTGATGGGCCAAAATTTGTGAAATGGATCTACTACAGAAAACTCTGAATAATAATGCTTGATATTGGATGGACTACTAGATGAAGAAAAAAATTAATGCTTAACACATATTAGACATAGGAGCTCTTGTGTAGTCAAAAGACAGATGAAAGGATTGCTAAGCACCACTTTAGAATTAAGCAGCTCTTAAGGAAAAGTTGGGATGGAAACAATATATTGGAAATAAAATATATAATTTCTCTCCCCGACTTTCTTTAGTTGTGAAATTTTATTTAACCTAGTTGGTAGCTCATCCCTAGGTTGTATGACCTAGGTAACACATATTAGACTACAGGACTAGTACTTTTCCTGCTGTACGTGAAAGGATAGCAATTTCCAAGGAACCAAATTGCCTCAGCATTTAAAGCTGCTTGAAGAGAGAATTATCTTTTTGCAGCAGGCGAGTCTGTTTATTAGGTACACTTTATTTCCTGAGAAAAGTAGGGGGAAATGTCTGATGCATCCAATGAACTACAGATAACCCTTGCCTTACAACCATAACTGAAATTATGGCTGAAAGTCATGCTGATAGTTAAGCAGATCCCCATATGACCATACCCAGTTTTTTGACCTTTTTTGCAGTGTCAATAAGTAAATCCATTGTTCACAATGGACATTTTTGCCAGAAACCGGAATTAAATGCTGATTTCTGACCCCCCCAAAAAGTTGTAAATTGAGATCCTGTGATTACTGGGTACTGCAAATAACTATAAATGCAGGAGGGGGGCTCAGAACGTCAAATCTGAATCATAAATAGCCCTTCAGAGGCCATTGTAACTTTCAATGGCCACTAAGCAACCAGTCGTAAGTTGAGGATTACTAATACAGTAGAAACTCTTGATTTGCTTGCAGCTTCTCATTGCAAAATTCCCATGCATTTATAGACATGATTCTCTGTTCCAAATGGTAGGTTTTTGGAGTTCATGAGAACAGCAGAGAGCAATGTTGCTGCTGCAAAGACTGTAATTAAACAATAGGATTCGTGAAGTATGGAAATCAAGTATGTTCTAAAATTAATATTGCTTTTATCTTTTAATTGTGCAGCTAAAGACAAGTAAACGAGTATATAATTTTTGTGCACAAGATGCACAGAGTGCCTACCAATGGATGGACCGGATACAGAATTGCATTTCAGATGCATAATAAGGAATTTATTTTTGCTATCATCATCATCATTTAAAAAAATAACTTGATATGCCTGAGTAACTCTACTTCGTAGAAGAATTGTTTATTGCAGTTCGAACAGCCTTATATTTCAGCCACAGTGCTCAGAACATCGTATTTCTTTTAGTTGATAATTTATATAATGCCTCGTTCTCCATTTGGAAGACGCTAACTAACCTCATTGCCCAGAAAACCTCATCTTCAATCCAATTCCAGGCTAAGTGATCCCAGTGGGACAACTTTTTTCTACACACAGGAATGAATAATCCAGCAGAACTCTTGTTTTTTGAAAATATTCCTTTATTTATCTTTAATTTTCTTAGTTTCCTATTTTAGACAAAGGGATTCATAGTCAGACTAGCAGTGTTTTCTGAGAAAGAGGTTATTTAAACCTTTAAACCCTGGAGACCAATAGAAAGGCACACTCAAGGCACCATAAATTAAAAGAAATGGTTTCTTTTCTGCCACTGGCTCTCTGAACAGTCTGTCTTGAGAAATACCTTGCCATTTTTCTACTAGTTAATTCATCTTTGTAGATGAATGGAAACCAAGATCAGGCCTCGGGAAGAGGAAATGCTAAATGCAAAAGTTGTATATTAACTTGTGTGCTGTTCTGCTCATTGTAAAAAGAAAAAAAATGCACTAAACAAAACAAACACTTGCACTGAAATCCTTGAAACAGGCATTTTGAAGGAGAGAAGTAAATTATTTATAGCAAAATGCTAGCAAGATAACTACAATTTAAGATAATGATATGTACATAATTTGGCTTGATGTGATGTAATTTGATACTTTACATGTTTTTGCACATAAATTGGAAGAATGTTTTTAGATTTTTTAACATTTGCCAATGTGTTTGTTCATCTTAAAAACCTCTGACAATTTTTTTACAAACCAAAATAAATAAAACAGTTTTTCTTGCTGCAACACATAGTGACTTTTGAGTGTAACAACCCTAGAAAGAGAATATGTTTTCTTTTAAAAGTAAATATGTTAAAATTAATAACTCAATGTTTGTTTATACTAGCCAGTATTTTCTAAGGTTTAGTGACGTCACTTGTAAGTTAATGGCTGAGTTCACATGTAATGCTAAGTCAAAATTTAATGGAATAAGGACATGTCACTGCAAACCTTGGACTGATGAATGAATCCCTTCCCTTGGAAGCTTTCATATAAAATTCCATTCTAAGAGTTGAATCAGACAGTGATTAATCTTCACTAAAGTTGGTTATAACAAGCCATTCGTTTTTCAAACGGCTTATTTTTTTACTAACCAGAGTTCAAATTAACCGCAATTTATTATTATGAACCTTAAATTATGATTTCTCAAAACTAAATCAAGAACTGTTAGTGTGCTTCTTTTAGAGAAGAAAAAGAAAAGGGGAGCCCAAAGGCCCAAAGCTCTCAGTAGTTCCTCCTCCTAATGGTTTAGCATTACGTGCAAATCAGGCCAGTATTGACAAAACAAACTGATTTCACTTGCAGGATTTCAGTTTCTGGAATTGTTTACCTTTTTTAAAAAACCACTATTTTCCCTATTTTTCTAATGAATAGTGAATACAGATTTCACACTACACAAAATAGGAAATATTTCTTTTTTAAATATATTTGGATTTCCAAACTTAAATAAATGAAGGATTTTTCTAGCATTTTCAGCTGATAAATTACCACTTGTGAAAAGAAAATGGTGTTTGCACATTCATGTACTTTTCTTTGTATATGAAGTACTTTTTATGTGCTTTGTAAAATAATGACTGTATTTGTTTTAAAATTGTTAAAAAATATACACTACTCATACAGTTCTAACTAAGAATTTTAATTATTTTATGTATGTTCCACAACTAACATTTGTTAACTAACTTGTAATAAAGATTCTTCATATGACAGCATTCCTTCTTTATCCAGTGGAATAGTTAATACCATAGCTTTAATTGTATAATTTAGATCCCAAGTTATCCTGTAATAAAATTCATATTTTTGTACAGAAAAAGCCATTTTGCATGTGAAAAACTGTTCTTTGCTCTATTTTTTCATTGTTAAACTCAAAACATTCCATGCATATCATAAACTGGCCATATCAGTTATCTGCCTTGCAAAGTTAAACTATGTATTTCATTCTGTGTTGACTGAATAAATAAAAATTGTATGAAACATAAATATGGCTACAAGATATAAATAATATAATAGCAACTGATTATTCACCTGTTATTGGAACTGTCGTCTGAAAACTTACACATCTGACTGCAACTTGGCCTTGGGAAGCAAAATAAGCAATTTTTAAGGGGCATAGCGTATGTACATTGGATATGCATATAAAATTGAAAGATCAGCAAACACTTTTTATAGTAGGAACATAGCTCTGCTAAGTGGTTATTATGAAACAACTCGTTAGTATAATTCACAATTTCTAGCCAGATGAGTTCACAATTTACTGAGTTTTCTCTTAATAAATAAGTTGCTCTCTTATGGCAAGGGCAGTAGGTGTTTTATGATTGTTTTTCAGCTTTCCTTATGTTATATATGGCCATGCTGGCCAGTTTGGAGAAGTAATTTTAGATTATTATCATTTTTGGGACAGTTATTTTTTTTACTTTGTTTTGGGGTTTTTTTTTTCATAATAATATTGCTGTTCATAGGGCCAACAGTTCCTTTTAAACCAAAAACTTCCATACATAACAAATGTCCTTAGTATCTGCTTCGTCTGGTCATGAATTGCCAGGAAAGAAACGTGGTGAGTTGAATTCCGCTCACCTCCAGGCAGGGGTGAAAAGAGGACAAACATAGCCTGCAAAGTAGGGGAGGGCAGACCTTCCTTTCCAACAGCCATCATATCTGGTCAATGGTGGGATTCAAATAACTTAACAACCGCTTCTCTTCCCTAATGACCAGCTGGGTAGGCGTGGCTGAGTGATCATGTGACTGGGTGGAGCTCAGCCAATAGTCTGGGCGAACTGCCAAGAATCTAGCTATTCTATGGGTTAACCAAGAGGCAGTTTCTGTAAGCAGGGCAATAAAGATTAGGCTAGAAACAACACCAGAAT
>JAOYMU010000001.1:74280537-74291386 GCA_025802295.1 Psammodynastes pulverulentus | reverse complement strand
TTTGAGTGTTTAAGGTTGCAGAAACAGGCGGCCAAGCTAAGTGCCTGAAGGACCTCATCCTGGCACTGTGAGTCCAGGCGCTTCAGTGAGTGGCACGCTGGATTCCTATTAGTAATCCACAGGATTTAAAATTATGAATTGGTGGTCCCTGAGGTCTGAAAGGTTGAAGACCCCTGTTCTAGTCTAACCCCCTGCTCATGACCATGAAGACGTCTTCGGGCAGCGCTGGCTCTTTGTCTTTGAAACGGAGATGAGCACCGCCCCCTAGAGTCGGGAGAGACTAGCACGTATGTGCGAGGGGAACCTTTACCATTATAGCATATTAGATTTTTGCCATCCCTTCCTTCCCTGAGATTAGACCATGCCTTCCCTGGGCTTCAAACAGCTGTGAGAAGGGACGGGAATCTACCAGTTTGAAGGCAACGATTATTATTTGTAAAGCAACATTCAAATTATAGCAACTCGCTGATGTTCTGGCTCAGGGTTAGGTCATCCAGGGAGAGAAAGATAATCTCCGTAGTTTGACAGAGATGAAAGCCTGACTGTATTTGTTCGTCCAGATCTCTATCATACATGTGGGCTGGAGCCTGCATTGCGGCCAACAAGAACAGATGGAGCCATGGAAATGGGCCAAATTAACAATAGAAATGAATCGTTGTTTAGCCAAAGTTTCTGCTCTGCGGTGCATTGTCCATAGGGGAGAAGCTACACTATATACAAAGAGAAGGGGCATAACACCAGTAACATCCCCATTGGGTAAACAGTTCTAATAAGACCATTTGTCTGGAGCCTTTGCCAAAAAGAAAAGAAAGAAGAAACCTCAGCACCTGGAAAGCTGGCAATGAGTGGAAGGAGGATCTAAAGGGAAGCAGCCATAAAAGCTTAACGCACTGGGCAGCCGAGGAGCCTGCTTCTTACGTAATTCCGTTGAAGAAAAATGGAACGTTTTGGCTGCCTCTCCAGGGGGAAACGCTGCTCCCCCAGATTGCTTTGCAACATGAGACTCAGGAAACCATCAATCAAGGTGGATGTGGAACGGTCTGTAGACGGTTCTATCCAGAGGAGAAGCTGGGAAGGAAGGAAGGAAGGAAGGAAGGAAGGAAGGAAGGAAGGAAGGAAGGAAGGAAGGAAGGAAGGTAGGAAGGAAGGAAGGATCTAAGTCATACTCTAATCTAAGGTTAACATTTGTCTATATTATTTCTATAATCCCATATAATTCTAATCATCCAATCCCCAAATCAACTCTTCATTTAATTTCTTGCAAAAAGTCCAAAACTGTTTTCCAAGTAGAAATAAAAGTTGTCAAAGTCTTTTCTTTCAGCAAGAAAGCATGATTTCCATAGTGTTTTGTGGTTTGTAAGGCGAAAAGTAAAGTGCTTACTTTGATTAAGAAGGATGGGCCTTAGGCCAAGCTTTCCCTTGGCCCACTGACCAGAAGAGACCTCATCTTCTTCTATAAAGTGGGTCCTCTCTGAAGCTCTTTCCCATTTTACCTAAAATAACAGCCGACTGGCCCAAAACTTTACAGTGTTCATGAATGTCAGGCTGCGAGCAATTCTAGATGGATGGAGAATTGTTTCTTCATCTCCTGGAATCTGATCAGCATTAAGAATCTGTAACTGTGCAGCAGTAAATTTAAGACACAAAGGTAACATTTATCTTGAGTCAAGTTTTCTTGGCAACAATATGGGAGCTAGTGATCTTTCATATGGTCTACTTGAAATTCAAAGTCCAGTTTTTATGACTTATGCTATTTTGAAAAATAACTCCCAACCATGTTAAAAAGCTGACTTAATTATTTCTAAAGCAATTCAAATGCCAATTGTTTTACCCTTGATCACATGTTTTTTAACAGCATATGCCTTTTTTTTAACCTTCACCATTTTACAAAATGCCTTAAAGCTTGCACACGCAAGAAATTATTTATATGGTTGAATGTTATGAATCCTGTTTTTTATTATTTTAATAGTGATGTTCGTCCATCATATTCGAAGAGGACCTTGTGAGCTGTCCACAGTGTGTTGGCTGGTAAGGCCTATATGGGCACGGAATGTTCTGCCACATGTTGGGCAGACACGGGCGGGCACCATTGTTGCAGCCTTTGCAGCTCTGGCTTTGCGGAGTGCCCGCTTCTCTTGTGCTGTGGTTGTCCTTCTGTCTTCAAATGTCTGGCAGCCTTGGTGGATCAGCATGCGCCATCTCGATCAATCTTATACCAGGATTTCACAGGAGCTTGTGTCTATGTCCAGGGACTTGAAGGAGGCTTTCATTGTATCTTTGTATCACATTTTAATAGTAGTTTTATTTTAAAAACACAGTTGCAATGATAGAAACTAATACAAATAAAAAAGAAAAAGAAAAATTAGAAAGTGCAGAAAAGAAAAAGGGATATGTTTGTGTGTGTGTGTGTGTGTGTGTGTGTGTGTGTGTGTATGAAAAGATTTGGCCCTCCATCAGACAGCAAGTATAATTTTAGTAACTTGTCTTAAAATACAGCAAATGATCCTATTTCTTCTCTATAAACAAATCCTTAAAACCTCATCATTTCAGTCCTGGTCAGCAAAAATCTGTAAAGGGTTACCAAAGATAACAATATATCTATTTTAACCTTGATCAAATAAACCAACTTTACACTCCTTTTTATTTGTAACAATCTTAATCTTTAATCCCTTCAAATAATGTCCTGGAACTTGGTTTCTTTTCGTTTTTCGTATGTTGTTGCTTCTCACAAAATTCTTCAAAGCCTTAAGAAGCCTCTTTTGGAAATCTAATGTAGGAAAATTATCAAGATCATTTTCAGTTTCTTATTTGCATATTTCTTTTAATTATTAAGATTATTTCCTTTATATGTCCAGTATATCATCTTTAGACTTCTGGAGAAAAAATTGCCAACTGAAGAAAGCTCTACTTTATGATTGCAGCAGAATGATGTGTAGCAAGTAGTAAGTAGCAAGCAAGCAGACTGCCTGTTCCTCTCCAGACAAAGAGAAGACATGGGATTCCCCACAAGTACTGCTTATGGAAAAGTGTTTTAATGGAAAAATGCTTTTATCGGAAAAAGCTTTAATGGAAACATGTTTTTGTGGGAAAATGTTTTTGTTTTTCATTCTAATTAAAAAAACATGATAGGATGAGAATTTGAGGGTTGGACAATAGAGGGAACTTGAAGGAACTGAAGACTTGACTTCCTAATATTAAATAATATAAATAATATAGAATAGGGCAGAATATTTTAACATTGGATATATTAATGAATATTTTGGAGTAATTGATCTAGAACTAAATTTTAACTGGATCTGGCTCTAGACCATGTTAGACTGTAATACATTGTTCTTAAAAGTTGTTATGAAAGAGAAACAGGTTTTACTGGACAAGACTGATTTGAAAGTGGATTTTAAAATGACAAGCTACAAGAATGAAGCTGTTGAGGTTATGCAGACTTTAGAGAGTGACCACACTGTATGAGTGTACTTTTAATGATCTGTTTAAAAAGAAATGAGAAGGAAGCCAATTCTTTCTGACTGAAACTGCATAAATTTAAGAGATACATATATTAACAGTGGGAGAAGGGAATTCCTTACAAAATACTGCATTATATTTCAATATACTGTATCTTTAGAATTCTTTTCACCTTCAAACATCTAACATGTTCCAGAGATATATTATGGAGCTGGATATTGATGAAGAAAAAAATGTATTAAGATGTCTCGATATGCTATATGTATTTTGTGAAGTATTGTTGCAGACTCAAAAACAATATAGGTCAAATAGATTAAAATGCTGCCAAGTGACACTGAAATTTAACAGCGGATGTCACTGTAAAGTCTTTACTGTATAGCCACTTTCTAGCTTTCTATATAAGTGTGTGATTTTTTAAAAAGATATACATTTAATTTTCTCTGTGTGTATGTGTGTATGTATATGTGAATATGTATGTGTATGTGTATGTGTATGTGTATGTGTATGTGTACGTGTATATATGTAAGGGATATGGAAGGGATAATCCATCACAATGGAAATTCCCAGTTGGAAACCATGAGTGATGCAGATCCATGTGAGATGCCTGGAGAAAGATCTTGCTCAGCTATCTGGAAACAGTTCGATTCTGTTGTAACTGAGGAAATGGACAGGAATCTCAATGCAGCAGTGCAACCATCTTTCAATTAGATCCTTGTCCCCCACAGTTGGTGAAAACCTCCTTGATGGTGACTAGCAGGTGGGTCAAGGCAGTAATAATTTTTTCACTGCAGGAGTTCCCAGGGTCTTTTAAGGAGGTCTTGGTTGAGCCCCTCCTTAAAAATCCATAGCTTGATCCTATCTGCCTACACAATTTTTATCCAGTTTCCCATCTTCCCTTTTTAGGGAAGATGATAGAAAAGATGTTTATTTGGCAGTTTCAGGAGGTCCTAGATGAAACATCATGTGGACCCCTTTCAGTCAGAACTCAGGCCTGGTTATGGGACAGAAAAAGCATTGGTCACACTTGTGGATGATCTTTGGCAAAAGCAGGTTGTACATAGTGCAACCATCCTTGTTCTCCTTGACCTCTCAGCAGCCTTCAATACAATCGACTATGGTATCCTTTTGAGCCAAATATGGGTTCTGGGGCTTGGCAGCACATCTTGGATTGGGTTGGCTCCTTTCTCCAAGGCCAGTTCCAATCTGGTGTTAAGAGAGTGAGAACTCGGCCCAGAGCTGCTCCTTTTTGGCATATCTGGCATATGAGGACCCAGATTGTGGGGGCAATATGCTGATTCTGTAAACCGCTTAGAGAGGTTAAAAAGCACTATAAAGCGGTATATAAATCTAAGTGCTATTGCTATTGCTATATCACAGGGATTGGTACTTTTTCTACTCCTTTATAATTATAATTATAACATCTACATGAAGCAATTGGGTGAGATTATCCATCACGATAACATGAGGTACCATCAGTATGCTAATGATATTCAACTTTGTATCTCCACCCATGGTGACCTCTCTCACTGCCATCTCACAGTGTCTGGAGGCCGGGGGACTGGAGGGGGGGACAATAGTCTTTGGTTGAACCCTGGCAGGACTGAATGGTTTTTGGGTGTGTGGAGCTTCAAGATCCAGGACTATACCATTCTTAGTTCTGGATGGGGTGACGGTACTCCAGACAGACCTGGTCCACAAACTTGGGTTCTCCTAGACTCGCAACTCCTGCTCAAAGACCAAGTGTCAGTCAGTCACGGCTAGAAGAGCCTGTGGGTTATGGACCACTTGCGGCCTTACCTGGATCACTTATTGTGCACTCACTTATTGAAGATCTGGTCATTTCATGGCTGGACTTCTGCAATGCGCTTTACATGGGGATTATCCTAGCGTAATAAAGATCAAGAGAATTGCAACTATTTATCTTTTCTCTTCATATAATGCTGCTACTAAGTCTGTTCTCCTCAGTGAAACACAAGAGTTCTATCTATATGATAGAGCTATGGCTTGTAGAAAAGTACAGACCATTTTAACTGCGGTTGCTAATTGTTTTAAATTAGTCTTCCATTTTTGCTTTATTTTTAAACATGAATGCTTTAACAAGCCCACCAGTTATAACAACATAGCAAGTTATTGAGTGTGAACAGGTCAACTTAAAGCAGGACAGTAATAAGTTTCCATCGTATGATAAGATATGGTTTTCAAGTACAACCTTACAAATCACTTTGAAGTGCTGAACCCCATAATATGGGACCAGAGGAAAAATAAAATGAAGACAAAGAATGTGAAAACAGACTGCCAAAACTCAGAAAACAAAGGAAAGCAACTGGACATAAGCGCAAATGCTAGAAATTGCGAAGAAGAAAAGAAAAGCCAAAGCTGAGAGAGACAAAGGTTTCAGAAAGGATTTTAAGAAAAGAATTTCAAAGCACTATTAGAAGAGACAGGAAGCAATAACATTGGTAAAGACATCAAAGGTGGAAACAGAAAAACAAGGAGAGTCTTACAAAAGATCTCCAAACTCGGAAGGAGATTCTAATCTTGAATTAGTAAATAAAAACTGATTCTAAAATGATCAAACAGAATTGGAGAGAATATACTAAAATTCTGTGCAGTAGAGATGTCAACACACAAGATACCTTAGAAGATATTCCCTATTTACAAGGCTCTCTAGTACTAAAATATGAAGTTAGATCAGGATTCTGGTCATGATCAAATTGGAAAGAGCGGATAGAATATTTTGAGAAATATGACAAGCAACAGAAGAATCTCTGAAATTCCAACCAAACTATGGAAGGAAGTATGGAAAATCACACAGTAGCCAACAGGCTGGAAATGGTCAGCCTGCATACAGTCCAATGCCAAAGAAAAGAGACTTAACAAAGTATGCAAATTATTATATAACATCTTTAATTTCACATGCTAGGAAAATAATTCTTAGGAACATCCAACACAAATTTGAGCCTTACATGGAAAGAGAGATACCAGATTTTCAAGTTGGGTTTAGAAATACCTGAGGAACAAGAGATATTATTAATGATGAATGGTGGATAATTGGGAAGGCCAAAGTGTCAAAACATGATCAACAGTTTGCTCCCCCATCTTCCAAAAGGTCATTTGATAGTGTTTGGTTAAAGATCAGGTATTCTATGTATTAGTCCCATAGCAAGACCAATTTATTTCACATGAGAATCTTGTGGTTTGATGAGCTGAGTCACTACTAATTTCAATGTGAGACATTATCCACACTAAAAATGTTCAGGAAACAAAATTCATTTGAAAGAAAGAAAAAGAAATTGTAATTGTTCACTAAAAGGATGAAAAATACTAAAAAATTAAGATATTCAAGTAACTCAGATAATTGTTTAAGAATTTGATGCCATGTGTCAATAGATAAATCCTAAGATTCTAATTTTTAAATCTAATTCCACAGTAATATGCATGTAAGTTTTACACAGATGAGTGCAGCCATAGAGTTTTAAGAGAAGGAATTGTTACATTTCTGAATGGGCCTCTCTTGCCTTCCATGTTCCATCTAGAGTGCGAGCATATGCCTGAAGAAGAATTATTTTTTCTCTGTTTCTTGGATTAACTTGTATCATTAGCGAGATTTGTATGGAGAAATAGCAAGGATAGAATGCCTCCATAACAGTTTCAGAAGTGTGCTTCCCTCCTAGAGACTTTTACCTTATCTTTGGAGGCAAGCAGGAGCTCCAGATTATAAGGAGGCATGCTCAGAGTTTGTTTATTCCAAGAAATTGTAACATATCAGCTCTATAGGTACAGCCAAGTTGGTTTATGAGTTGTTCTTTTAGTGTGCCTCATGTTTGGCCTAACTACATGACCAACTGAACCAATTTTACCTTATTGTAAAGCTACACTGACAGACCTTGCAAGTCTGAAAGTCCATATTTCCCTTTTTCAGCTTAAGAAACTAAGGAGGTTCTCTTCTGAGCCTCTTGCCCCACCCATGTTTGTGCTGAGGGCTCTGCTGCCTTTTATCTGACAGTTCCCTTAGATGTTTTCCCAAGGTCAATCTCACATACCATTACAAAACTATAACCTTACCTTTAAAAGGGCAAATTTGTTGTTTTCTTCTCCTCCTGAGCCTCCGAGCCTCGGTGGTGCAGAGGTTAGAGTGTGGTAATTTCAGGCTACTTCTGCTTACAGCCAGCTGCCTGCAATTTGGCAATTTGGCAGATCGAATCTCACCAGGCTCAAGTTTGACTCAGCCTTCCATCCTTCCGAGGTAGGTAAAATGGGGACCCAGATTGTGGGGGTAATATGCTGATCCTGTTAACCGCTTAGAGGTCTGTAAAAAGCACTATAAAGCGGTATATAAATCTGTGCTATTACTATTATATTGCAGGTACTATATGTATTTTAGTAGACTACATAGAAATACTACTTATGTTATATATGTACTGCATGTTTGCTGTAGTAGTTGTGTGTATCTTTAAACAAGCTTAGGCTTGTGTCTCTAAGATACACATAATAGAGCAGAAAGTGGAAATTGAGGAAACCAGCATTAGTGCATATTGACTTAGATGACCGCTAGCTAGCAGGAAAGAGGTAAAAAAACCCACTACCTTTTTGTTGCTGTCCAGTTGTCCAGATTTTTGCAGCCAAGATCTGCTAGCAGTGAGTTGCAATTGGAGAATGAAACATTTCTATTTGAGAGGTTTGTAGCCCAGACTCCAGTTATCAGCCTGTGAGAAGCATTCTGTTTCTCAGGAGCTGTGGTAGTGTTTCAGGCTAATTCTGTCCACAGCCAGGAGTTCAATCCTGACTGGCTCAAGGTTGACTCAGACATCCATCCTTCTGAGGTCTGTAAAATGAGAACCCAGATTGTTGGGGGCACTATGCTGACTCTGTAAACTGTTTAGAAAGGGCCTTAAGCACAAATAACTGATATATGTCTTTAACTGCTATTGATATTTATAAAAGTAAGAGCTAAAAGAGTTTTACAAGCAAAGCATAAAGCAATAAGCATTGACAAGAACTTTTGAATGGTAAGAATAAATATATTTGAAAATGAAAAAGAAATTATATGTTCTAATTCTTAAACATATGACCTTAAGACAATAAGTAGTTTAGTATTTCACATATCTCCTTCAATAAGAACAAATCTGAAATATGTGTGCATGGATTGGAACGGAAAAATAAACCTCTGTTCACAATGATGGTTTGAAATTTGGGAGGCAATCTTGTTTCTATTATCTGTCTGTGGGTGTTCCTTTTAATCTCAGCTCAAAACATAATCTAAACATAATCAAATCATCTGTTGTTTCTGCCTGTAATTTACTTCTTCATCTGATACCGTGTACTGCATTTGCATACATTAATAAATACTGCATTTATTTACAATAATAAATGCACCCCAGTCAACTAATTTGTTTTCTGTCAGGATAACTTCAGATTGATCATTCTTATTAATGTTAATGAAACAACCAGAGGGTATTTTGAATCAATGGTAACTTGGAAGGCAAAAAGGATCATCACAAGCACTGTACTGTCTTACCCTATAAGATATTAATTTGTCAAAGCCAACATGGAAAAGACTTCTATAACAATTATGAAATCCTAGGACATTTCCTATAGTCTGGCCTAAGATGTTTTATTAAGGTTTTTTTTTCTATTATTAAGTATCAACAATATAGTATATATTGCTAGACAATCAGTGTTGCATTGGGTGATATCTTCAGAGATATTTATTTACTTAAATACAGAAAAGAATAACTGTGACTAGGCAAAAAGCAGTGGGAGCAGCAGCAACTTCCTACTGGCTTCCTCACTGATTTTTCCTTGTAGGAAGTTGGTAGTAAGTATTGAAAATAATGATCACATGACCACAGCTGACCACCGCAGCATAATAGCATTGAGGGAACCATAACTTCAAATTTCAATCCACACGAGTTGTGGAACTCAGATTTTGGATACATTCTATAACTTGGCCCAGTTGAGGTACATTGATTCAAAAGTAGGTGTTGAATAAGAAAGACACATGTGTCATTGGTTTACATATTTACAATTGAAAGAAAGCTTTAAATTTGAATTAAAAAGTTATGGATTTAATTTTGTGAAAAATGAATTGGAAATCCTATTGTGTGGTAGTGATGAACATATTATTGCTAAGGCTTATCAACTGTTATTGAAATTAAATTTGGAGAATGAATATATAAAGCATTGTATGATTCAGTGGGCAAAGAACTTTGGATATTACATAATATTTGAACAATGGGAAAATATGTGGATGAAAGGTCTAAATTTCACATTAAATTGTAATTTTAAATATTTTTTTATAAGATGGTGTACTATTGGTATCTAACACCGGACAAATCGTCAAAATGTATAAAGGTATTTCAAATGAATGTTGGTAATTTTCATTTATGGTGGACATGTGACAAAGCAAAGAAATATTGGAGCACGATTCATATCCTAATACAGAAGATTCTTAAGATACAAAGATGAAACCAGAGACTTTTCTCTTAGGTTTAATAGATAAAGAACTTGGGAAAAAACCCAGGAATTTTGATGTTGTATATGCTGACAGCAGCAAGAATACTTTATGCAAAAAAATGGAAAGATACTTTGATTTTCACAATGGACAAATAGCCACAAAAGTTGATGGAGTTAGTGGAAATGGCGAAATTGACTGTTATGATTAAAGAAAAGAATACAGTTAATTTTGTTTGTACTTGGAAACTGCTTTTGGACTTTGTACTTGTGGTGGAAAGAAATGAAACTTTGATTTTGGATTTTACCATTTAGATAGGTTTGATGTTATAGAAATGCCTGCTATATCTTATTATATAGAAGTAAAAAGTTGAGTTTTTATGTTACTACCTTATTCTACTGCACCAAAAGGAGTCAGAAGTCAATGATTTTTTTTCTTTTTGCCTCTGACCTGCACTTTTTTCTCTTCCCCTTTTCCTTTCTTCTCATTTCATCATCTTTATATTTCTTTGTATGCTTTGTACTTTATATTTTGACAAACTAATAACAATTTGTTAACCAAGAAAAATTGTTGCCCTATGATGTACTGCTTTGCCCAAATAATCAAACATACATACGAGTTTAATATAAAACAATATTGGAACAAGTGTGTAACACTGGTTTCTACATGTGTTTACAACTTTATACTTATATTCATGTATGTCCAGGGCAGGCATGAAATGTGAAATTTTTCCCAAGAGGCTCTCTGGGCGTGGCTCCATGGGCATGGTTCTGTGGGTGTGTCTTGGTGTTCATGTGACTGGATGGGTGGGCGTGGCCAAGTCCAAGATATACCAATTTAAGCATTTAATACTTTTAAAAAGCACATTAAATTACTGTATTTTATCCTGTAACTATAGTATTTTACCTTATTCCCATTTTAAATTGTTTGTTTGGA
>JAOYMU010000001.1:74264603-74277110 GCA_025802295.1 Psammodynastes pulverulentus | reverse complement strand
TTTTACAAATAAAAAATTAAAAAAAAAAAAAAAAAAAAAAGAAACAATACCAAATTCAGGAAAAATTCAAATACAATAAAATACTGCCAAGGAATTTCATGGATTTAGGAACCAAGGATATACAAATGTGATTACTAAAATGTTCCCAGCTTCTGAACATTAGTATCATTTAGCCCACCAAGAGAACCTGGAATAGTTTCAAATGATTTGTTGTTTTCTATTATTTTAAATCAAATGGCTTTTTAGAAACTAGCAAATACAGGGCTTTCTAGAAGATGATTCGTTTGTACGGTAAATATCTTTTTTATTACTGTATTGTATTATTACTGACATTGTGTCCTTGCTTTAATATTGTTTAATTATTTTAAACAACTAGGAGTCAATGAAAGTTACATAGAATATAAATAATAAAAACAAAATAAAAGTTGAAAATTTTTACTAACAATAATACAGAGAAACATCAATAACCTTTTGTTTTTTTACTTACCATTAAACACTTCATTGAATTCCCCTGGGGGTGCATGGGTGATAAATTTTGCAGCAATACGAACCTGTAGAGAAAATCATGTGAGTCCAGTTTTCTGTAGTTTTTAAAGTAGTATTTAGTTTTAATTGTAGAACGGAGAGTCATAACATACAAAACCAAAAAGTAAAGTATTCTCCTGTAGCCTATGGAAAATCCTCACCTGTTCCACCCTAGAAATCCGAAATCTCTTGTTTTCATCTCTTCTATAACATGTCTCATCAAAGTGTCAACTGGAATATTATTAGATGAGAAAAGAGATATATTCTAATTTATTGATTAAACTTTTTAACAGTCAAGTGTATGAATAAAGCTTTTTGCCCAGAACAGTATAGTTTCATATATGCTGCTGAAATACTCATATATACTCAATTATTACAGGTTCAAAAGCTTTATTGGACAGTGTGGTATACAAGAATTTTATTGATCTATGCATATTATCATACTTTTCTCTAAATCCACGGAAATCAGTTTTTAATATTACCAAAAGTAGCACACAATATTTAACATCCTCATATAACAATTTATTTTTCTCATACACACACGAAGACTCTCAACTAAGTGGACACTAGTAATCAATTCTCATATACATCCAGTTAATATATTTCTGACCTACTTTACTTTCAAAATATATTTTAGTATATTGTCTGACTTTTGACAGTGTTGAATAATGATACCTTATTCTTAATTTTATAGTACAGAATATATGTAGTCTAAAGCTGCTTTTATTAAGTTACCTCAATGACTAAAAATTACAACTGATACAGTATAAAAACTGACAAATACTAAAAAAAAATATCACTATTTGGGGAAGAAAAGGCTCAGCCATGCAAAGAAAGTTCAGATGGAGCTATCACACTGCCTATAAAGACAGATGCTTGTAAAAGGAACTAATGAAAAATGTAAGTTTTTTTTTTTAAATGTGGCCAGAAGTGCAAGGAATCAACTCAGCCACTAGACTCACCATTTAGCTGAGTTCCTAGAAGCTCTCTGTTCCCAAACCTTCTGGGTGACCATTGACTACAAGTTTATCCATTATGCAAACCATGATATAGAGGTCTTCAGAAATAGTTGATTATGCATACACTCACATGCAGTCAGTCACTAACCAACCAACCAACCAACCAACCATATAGATAGATAGATAGACAAGTTACAAGGCAGCAGTTCAGAATAGAATCAAAGATGGGAACAGAAACAGTGAATAGGACACTACACTACCGTATGTTCACAATACTAGGAACCAATCAAAATTACGATCAGACACAATCAAAATAATTGTCAACCTCTTTTTTGAGATATCTATGGCAATTGAGTTAAGAGTTTAACTTTCTCTGTGTCATATATGTGGGTATATGTATAATTTTGTATTTATGCATTTATTCTATCATGCTTATGCAGTGTATATTGGAGGTGGTGACCTTTTGAGAGCTGTGTGCAATGAAATTTCATTTTTAATATATGCCAATTAGTGTACAAAGTAACAAAGTTATTCTATTCTTATTCTTATTCTTCTTGTTCTGTTCTATTAACGTTTAAAGTTTACTACCCATTTTCAGACCACTCTGTTAATTGCAGTGTCTTTTAGCATCTTTGGTGCATCTTGTTCTTTGCTGTTCTTCTGATCAAAAGGATGAACCCTAATGATGACTTCTATTTCCTCTGCTCCCCTGGATAATAATTCTGCCATAAACATTCATATATCCACAGTTATGGAAAGTAGCCAGTTGAGGACAAGTGGAATGGAATTCAAGCCATGCCTGGAATTCTAATTTGAGACAGCTCTAGAGAAGAACTTAACAACTCTTTGCTGGTCCTCTTGGGTCTGAGGTTTGACAGGAAATGAGTTTGAAAGGTTCAGAGGCAGGTCACAGAACTCGCATCACTGCCAGTTGCTCTGATGACCCCAACAGTATGTTTTGAGAAACTTAATACACATGCTTATTATTAAAGCTCTTTTTCCTTGCAAAAGGCACGTCGAAAACTGGGTTCCACTGGAGACATGGCTAGCCTACTGCATCCTTCCTCCCCCACATTCTTCTCAAGTGAAACCTATCATCTGCCCTAAGACTGTAACGATGCAAACAATGCTATGTGGTAACTAGGGGACAAACGCAAAAGAAGTATTTGTTTACAGGAACTTTCCAGAATTGCTTCCTTTGCAACATTTATTGTGGTTAACAGTCACCCCCAAATCCAGGAACAAACAAAGAGCTGGAAATTCCTGAGATCTGTGGAGCACAATCAGATGAAAACAGTTCTTAGAACACAACTACTGAAACATGGAAAATTGACCCGACTAAATGCATCTACACTAAAATTTACTATTCCAAAAAAGCCAAATATAAATGGATGCAAGTAATATAGACCAGTGAAAATCTGAAGGTTTTCTTGTCCTTGCAGACCTTCAGAAAGGCTTCTATCAAGTCATTCCTTTGCTGCAAAAAAAAATGGAGGGGGGATTCCTTTAACAGTTCCCACCTCAGCATTCATGGAGTAAATCAGTGAGGCTAAACTTATCCACGCCCAGCAGAGCACTAAGCATCTGTATAACTGAAGTCAGATAGGACCATTTCAACATAGCAACATTCTCACCTCCTGTGGGTGCATTACAGAGACCTATTATTATAAAGTCACAAGAGAGAGGATTCCCTTTGAGATATAATGGTTTGTGTGTCTTTGTATATGAAGATGGATATCAATTAATTTTATAAGTGAAGTGCCTTATTCATTAAATGATTCATTAATCAGTTATTCTTTTATTATTGGTCTTCTTTTGGCAAATTCTTGTCATTCTTTTGTATGTGTGTCTGTATTCACTCATGCATATGAGTGTGTGTGTGTGTATATATATCTATCTATATCTATTATCTATCTATCTATCTATCCATCTATCTATCATCTACATATATCTATATCCATATACATATGATTCAGTAGTAGTAACTGTGAGAGAAAAGTTAAATAAAATTGAATTATATTAAAATGTCACAAAAAAATCAAGAAGGAAAGAAGAAAAACCGATGTACATAGAAGTCAGTTTGACAACCATTTTTGCAGAGTACAATGTTTAAAAAGGGGAGTGAGATAATCCATACACATGGGCATTTCTAGTTTCTTAGAAGGGAAAAGGAAATGGAAAAACACTAGTTCCAAATCAGGAATTCATCCTTTCATATGAACTTAAGTGATCTTGGATCCTGCTACTTCTATGGATGGCCCTTCAGAAAATGGAGAAGAAGACAGAATAATGTTTTGTGGGTTTGTCTCTGGTGAGGTTTAGTGCTTGTATTCCCTGTGTGACCATAGTAGATGCACCTTTTTCTTAATGATAAGGGTATAAGTGTTTTTCAGATAAAGGTATGAAAGGGAAACAATGATTTTTAAAAATCTTGAATTCTGGAAAAAAAAATGTGATATGAAAGATGATGGAAAACAGATGTCTGTTGTTCTTCTTAATAGAAGATCCAGGCCCAGAAGAATTCCTGTCCTTTTCTGACACCTAAAATTTTTTGGGATGATGTAATTAGTTATTGATATAGCTGACTTTAGATGGGCATTTGCAGGACAGATAGGTTATTAGAACACTTTAATATTAAACAGACAAAAATTTAGTTTGCATTTTTTTCCCTAAGAACCATTGATTAGGAGTCACTGAAATTCCCTCGCAGATGTTTTTTAAATGTTGAATTCTTGCCTCCACAGCAAAGGGAATATAAAACATCATGTTTCAATATTGCAAGCCAACCTTAAGTTATTCTTAAAATTCTCCTTTGGCATCATGTATGCCAAATCTAACACTTAATTCATTCTTATGAAATGCTGAGATTGATCCATGCATTGGAACCAAGGAGTTTCTCTCACAGGTTTGTGATGGTAAATACAGAAATGTAGTCTTAATTGCAGAACAATCTTGGAAGTGATCTTCTGGGAAAGTATCTTGACCCTATTTGGGGCTGGGATCCATTTTGGAATACATTCATGATTCATGTCCAATAATGTATTCCAAAACGGAATACATTCAGTCTGATTGTATTCTAATCTGAGGGCACAATTAGACTAAATTCAAGAAATATATTTGAGTAGTCAAATATCTAAGCTTGCTGAACTGTCAAATCTGGGAAAGATATTAATAGCTTCTAATAGCAACATATGGCATCATGTAAGAGAAATAGTTCCATGAAATACAGTCTACTAGCCACATTTAATTAATGAAAGATAGCAATAGCAACAGCATTTAGATTTATATACCACTTTGCAGTGCTTTACTAAGCGGTTTACTGAGTCAGAATATTGCCCCCAACAATCTGGGTCCTCATTTTACCCACCTCGGAAGAATGCAAGGCTGAGTCAACCTTGAACCTGGTGAGACTTGAACTGCCAAATTACAGGCAGCCGGAGGTCAACAGAAGTAGCTTGCAGTACTGCACTCTAACCACTGCACCACTGCAGCTCATCAGCAAAGATATCAGCAAAGAGATACAAAGTGAACTAGTTTAGCAAAAAGTTCCTATTTTTGTAGTTGAAAAAAAATCAACTTAAGAACAAGTTTGATGTCTATGGTGGTCTGTTCTTCAAAGTTGGGAACACATATTACATATGAAGAATATAATCTAACAAAAAATTAATAATCTAACAAATAAGTAATCTCACAAAAAATAACTAACCCCAAAATAGCACCAAACCAACACAATAAATTTCCTATGTCTTAAGCAGAGTTTCTTCAGAAGAGAACACACTGCCCCAATCCCAGAAGGGATGGAAATAGCTTAGACTACACTGTTTCTTCTTGCCAAAGCAGCAAATGAGCTAAACAAAAAAAAATCCAAAGTATTTTAATTGATCCCGCCTGGCTCCCCAGAGTGTGCTGATTCCTCAGCTTGTGGGCAACAGAACCAAGGAAGTTGTCCCGTCGTGATCTGTCATCCCTCTGCTCAAAAAATGGAATGCTCGGACCAAGGCTTGACTGACAAGCCATCTGACCACAAATGGAAAAGCTGACAAGACGGACCTTCCAAGTGCAGAGTGATGTAGACAAAGGTCAAAGAGCCTCATTTCATTGTAGACTAAATTAACAGCATTTCTCCCAATTTAATTAGCTGTTACTACACTTCAGTTGTGCACATTTCAAGGAAGTCATATTTGAAAGAGCAGATAATTCATTAAATTAAAGGGAGGCTTCAAACAAGGATTGAAATGTACTTAATTAGCATCCCATCCACCCACCCAAAGTAGACCACTATAAATGACTTAAATAGTCTATATAAACTATTCAAATTTCTCATCTCTTTGCAACAGAATAAGGATAAAGCTAATATAAAGTTGGAATTATACTGTAATCCTATAAAGCAAAAAAATTATGATACAGGCAACAGCTTTTTAAATAATAAATAAAGATAAATATGAAGGGTGGAAAACAGTGTAAGAATTGGGGCATGCAAAAATATTTTAAATGTCAAGCACTTCATTTCATATTCCAAGCAGTTGTTTCAAGTTTGAGATGGGTTGTTCCAGCTGTTGTGGTAGTATTTCAGGCTCACAAAAATCTTGTCTCAAACCAAAATAATCAGAACGATCCATGTCAAACTGAAAGCAAGTATTTTAAACTTAAAACTTTTTGTACACCTTAGGTTAGGAGGGAAAAGGGCCCCTGCATTCATCAAAATGAGGACATGAAAGCTAGATCTATCACATTCACTGTGCGTGTTTTCTTTATATTTCTGTTTTCAGCACGGCAGAAATTAATATGCCAGGGGTTCATTGCAATCTCTTTTAAGGATACGTTTTTCTCTGAACAGTTCATAACACAATAACAGAGTTGGAAGGGACCTTGGAGGTCTTCTAGTCCAACCCCCTGCTCAAGCAGAAACCTCTATGCTATTTCAGACAAATTTTTGTCCAATCTCTTCCTAAAAACCTCCAGTGTTAAAGCACCCACAACTTCTTGTGTATCAGGGCAAAGCTCAGGACCCAAAATATTGAGATCAGCCAGTATGCTAAGCCATAGTTTAATCAGTGACCTTATTCACAAAACATTCTAAGCCAAGCCAAGCCAAGCATACATACTGTAGTCCACAGGTGAGCAACTCTGTGGAGTGATCTGGAGCCTCCATCTGGATCTTGATTCCGAACAACTTTACTGAGCACTAATGTTATTATTTAAACCAGACATTAGGCTTACGTAGTTCTGGTAAAAAGATGGTATTTCAGTAGTTAGGATGCTGATGCATACTTGATTTCACTGGTCCTATTTCAAAAGAACAATCTGTTTCTCTTCTGAATCCTTCAAGCTGGTGGGGTATTGCTTACATTCAAGCTTGACATGATAGTTTGATGTTCTCCAGCCCAGGTGTTATTTTAAACTGTTAATCATAATAACTTTGTTTGCTTTGTTTGTTGCAGGATGTTTACATTTCATTTTTTTTTCCTTCACAGCTGTTGATGTTGTATGTCTTGCTGTAGCTTTCTAGGCACTTCAAAATAAGATGAAGATTAAAAAATTGAATAAAAATTAGAATGCAAAACAAAAGATACGGTTTCTGGGATTGGAAACCTTCTCATGAACCTTTTGTGGATGGAATTGTACAGTTTTGGGCCCTTCTGTCATTGTTTTCGTGAACTGCAGTCTTGGGAAATAACTGAAGAGCAAATAAACGTGTTTAGGGTTAGGTAACATCCAAAGTGTAGAAGCAGCTGTAAAAATGGATATACTATAGGAAGAGACGGTAAGAAGAAAATGTTACTTGTGCCCTTCACAAACAACAAGATAGAACAGAGACATTAAAATGATTCTCATTAGAACAATTGAGGATTTCAACCTACTTAAGGGACCATTGATAAAATAGGCTAACACAAACACAAAATAATCTCAGTCTTTCCCAGCAGATCATGCTGGCTCACAATTATGGGATTTGTAGTCCAGTATATCTAGAGAATGCCCACTAAGGAAAGCAGGAATAGCTTGTGTTGTTCATCAAAATGTATGTCTTATACCAGTGGCAACATGTACACATCACACACACAAACACACACAAAAGCAACCAAACCACTAGTGAAAAGTAGGTAATGAATGTTCTTTATCTATAAAAAGGGGAATCGATATATTTTGTTTAAATTTATAGAATGAAACAGAAAGGCACACATGGATTAATTATTATGACAAATATACTGTATAAAGTTTTCTCCGGACCATAAGGTGGCAGCTTTTCACTGCTTTTCACTTAAAATTAAGAGAGCATGTCTTAGTATCATTAATATGTATTTATGTAACTTGTTTTTTTTCCAAATCTGTGATACATGAATAGAAATTTTCTGTTTAATCAATACTTGAATACCGTTTGAACTGAAAAGTAGCAATAGACATAAAAATGCTTCCAAAACTGAAGCATTCAATTATGTCAGTTATACAGTTATGTAAGATTAATTCCAATTGCCCACCTCCCACCGCTTAAAGTCCACAAAGGAAATTTTAAAATTGTAATATAGTAACATAATTTAAAATATTCCTTTTGTGATTTAAAGTTATTATTGTTGTTGTATTAATATAGCTGATGTGGTAACATTTCCTTGTAATGAAATAACCACAAGTTGAATTTTTGCAGTTACTGTGTATTTTGGATTGACTAGTTCTTGGAAATGCTCCAGAAATCAAAAGTAATCAGGAACATTTTCCCAAGTGGTGTAGAATCACAGAATTGAAATGTTAGAAGATACTTTGGAGAACATCTAGTCCAACTATCCACTCAGGCAGAATTAACCACTACAGCATTCTTGTCAGTCTGACAGGCTACACAATCTTTGATTGAACACTTTGGTAAAGAAGAGTCCAACACTTCTGAAAGTAATCCGTTCCACTGTTGAATGAGTGGAATTCTCAGGAATTGTTAGGACTATTTAATCTATGCTGGGCTGGTTTTCCAAGAATTTAAAGTATCCTATTATTAGTGTGATTTTTCTCTCTGAAAATTAGTAACAGTTCAGGAGGACATTATCCAGAACTTCTGCCTATTCTGACAGTCTATACCACAACCCCATATAATTCTTTGTTGGTTTGTTTCTTTGTTTTCCTCTGTCCTCTTATTCATAATGATCCATCATGTTGAGTCACAATCTAAAACCATGCCTTGGAACAGTTGAAGGCTTCTTCAAGATGCCAAAAAGAATTACAATTAGACATTTTATCAAGCCCTCCTAGGTTTTAAACTTTTTTCTTATCTAAGCATTCTAAAGTTAGCAATGCAACAATTCACCCGGAAATAGAGTTTGCTTTACTTATCAAATTCTGGAAGAGGCAGCCTCTCACAATTCCAAGCCATGACATAGCTCCATTAAAACTCAAGCCGAAAGCCAAAATCTTCCAGCCCAAGAGACCCCCAAAGGACATCTAGAAAACAGCAAGGAATAGAAACAGCTGGAAACAGGCCTTGTGCAGCAACCAAGCAGTTAGACCTGCCACACCTGATGTCATTACAGTCTTCCTGGTATTCTTATTTTTGTGACCAATATTTTACAGGCAGGGCATAGCCAGTGAACACATGCACGTTACGGAAGCTCTTTTAATTCTTTTTTTAAAGTAATATATATATATATTTTAAAAGCAACAAGAACAAGGCAATGGGAACAGTCTCTATTTTCTCTTTAGTCATAATGGTTGCTATGATTAAGATGAGTTGGAAATAAGAACAACATGCACTCAAGAAGATTTCTTCTTTTTCAATAAAGACTGGAACACTTTTTTTTTTTGCAAAGTAGGATATTGTTTATTAAATAAATAAAAGACAAATAAAGGAAAGAAGGGTCCTTTGTAAGATTTTTTTTTAAAAAATCAGCAACTGGTCCCCAACCTGCTTTTGTCTCTCTTTTGTGGGATAATATTTTGAGAATGACCCTTGAATTTTTAAAAAGTTGTTTATATAAATTGCCCTGACTAAGTCTGACTAAATCACTTGAAATAAAACTTTATTGTGCCTAAAACAGATAAATAACATTTTAAAACTATCTCTGTGATAACACAGCTGTTAGGAAAGTTAAATGCAGTGACAATATTTGTGACACAGCCCAATGTGCTTAGTAGCTGGAGTTTTTTTTTAAGGCAGGCAGAATCACCTCTCATCACATTGTTCATCAGGCTGTTTATTAGCCTAGGTAATTAACATGCTTAAATTTTGTTTTCATTAACACTGATGTTCAAGCTTTGATTATTTCTGGGGTTTCATCTCAGATCATTGTTTTGGAGCAGGAAAAGCAAACATAAAACCGTACTTCCAAAATATTCATTTGCACAAACAAACCACAGGTGTGAGGACATCCGTGTATTCTGTGCTTCAAATCCTTTCTCTTTATTATTTTGTTATGGGTATCAAACATACATTGGCTGTAGCTGCTAGGTTTATAAAAATATTTGTTTGCTCCCAGGATTTTACCATTCCCAAATAAATTCCATACAGAGTTTCGCAAAATGATGTCTAATTTTACGTGGGAATAGGTCTCGCTAAATTCAAGGGAAAATAAATATCAGCCCCAGATAAGCCTGTCTGCTCAGCAAAGAAAGAGTAATAATTCTTCAGACAGAGACCTGAACACTCGGAAAAAGATCCCAGACCTGCACTGCAAAAACCCAGTTGACTACAAGATGGCAGTAAAGAGCTTTAAAAAGGTTCTTTACTCTTAGTGGTCAGCAGAGTTTCAACAGCCCTAGTTAGAAAGAGCCTAAATGCACTTCTCCTTTTTGTCTCTTACACAAACATACTTTTTTTAAGAACAAAGAAGAAAGTCAAATATCCTTGTACATGCGAAAGAAAGGAAAATGAATGCAGTAAATCATATATACAAGGTAGCAAATAAAAGTCAATAAATTATCCTATATGTTACTTGTCTAAGCAGACTCTGGTGTAGAGTTCCTTGCAGAATTGCAAATCTAAGTGGGGGAAAAGTCAGTATTTTAGAGTCATCAGATTAGTTTACTTTCTTAAACAACAAAAGTTTTAATCTACAAGAGGTATACTCCAGTTTGCTGAGAATTAAACGAATGTTCTGCTACTTCACATTCTCTAAAGCAGTGGCAAGAGTCAATGTGTAATTTCTCCTACACAGGTAAGGAACACCAGGTCAAAATTTAGGGATTTTATTTGAATTGATATTTGTTTATATTCTAAGACATGTTAATATCCAGGTAATTACTATACTTAATTAATAATTAATGCTAAATTAATTAAGTAAGTAATTTCCAGCACAAACATTTCTAGGATAAAAGTTCTCAATCAAGAGAAGAATTAAAACAGATTCCTTAAAACTATTAGCAGAGGCTCTGTTCATAACACTAGAATGCCTTCTAGTCTCTAAATTCCTCACAACGTTTTTCCAGAATCTAATCGATTCCATCTAAGATGATTCTTCAATCTTCCCATTGATTCATTCTTCTTTCATTCCCTCCTTTGTATACTTGTTTTGCAGTTCTATTCTTATTCTTCCTACGTGACTAAATATCTTAATGTGCTTACTTACTCATTTTTGTATGCAATCCACATTCTTTCAGCATCCATTCACTCGTGACCCTTCCTCTAGTTTTATGACAAGCATTCCCATTTTACTCAACTTTTATACTTCTCTTGATAGACTTAGACTATCCTTTCCACATAACACGGCAAACAGAAGCATTTTTCCCCTTTTTTTAATAAACATGCTTTCCTCTCAATAAAGTGCTTACTTTCTACCACAGTTTGCATGTCTCCAAATGTCTGTTTTCCCATTTTTTGTAATCATTCTACCAAGTACATAAATTCATCTATTTGCTGTAGTTGTATATCTTTCAATTTGTCCATTTTTCTGTCAAGCAAATTGCCTTGGTCTTTAATATATTTATTATTTATTTATTTTAAATTATTTATTTGTTTTAAGTTATTTATTTGTTTGCTTATGAACTTTATGAAATTTATGAAATTTGAAATTTATGAAATTTGTGAAATTTATATTGCCACCTATTTGCACATGGAGACTCAAGGCAGCTTACAAGAATATAAAAACCTATAAAAAACAATAAAACTAATAAAAGAGAGAATCATATAATAAATTAATAAAGTAATATAATAAAATAACCCCCACCCTGGCGACCACACATCTCACAATCCATTTAATGGGCTCCATCCCACTCTGTGTTCCCCAGGCCCACTGGCATCTTCAAATCCATTCTCCTTGTGCATCAGTGTGATATAGTTTAATTTAGTGTCTGATCCAGTACAATGCTTCTCTGACTTTGATCTTCTAAGGAAAAATTGGACAGTGCTCAGCTGAATTGTGACAGGAGCAAAATTGGGAATACAAATGGGGGCTGATTGATAATAGTACTGTGACTGTGAAAACATCCCAGAAATTTCATATCATGTTACAACGGAATGCCTCCCTCATAAGGTTCCATGGATCCCTGAGAGAACTACATCATCTCAAGGGCACTGCTGTCCAATGGCTAAACAGTGTGAGTTCGATCCTAGGTAGAGGCTAAATTCTCCTGCTTGAGCAGGGGGTTGGACTAGATGACCTCCAAGGTCCCTTCCAACTCTGTTATTCTATGAACATCTAGATATCCGGCCATAGGCTTAGCCAGTCTAGTAACTGCTCATACATAATTTAATTTTATTCATAATTTTGTTTATAATTTATATTATGCACTTTTAAATAATTCACTTTACTAGTGTTTTACATTTTCATTCACATCTTATATGCTGTTTTTGTAAATGTTATGCACCAATACTGCATTCTGTTACACCATACAAAATAAATAAAGTGTGGTATAGTGGTTAAGGGGTTGTTATAGTTGGAAGGAAACCTAGTTTCTAGTCCACCCTTAGTCACTGAATCTCATTGTGTTACTTTGGGTTATTCATTCTCTCTCAATCAGAGATTGATTGATTGATTTACTGAGGAAATTTTTAGGACACCAACTCACAAAAATCACAATCTGGATCAGCATAGAACAGGGGTCCCCAAAC
>JAOYMU010000001.1:74231429-74241636 GCA_025802295.1 Psammodynastes pulverulentus | reverse complement strand
TCTTGTGCGGGCTCTGCCCCCCCCCCCATTTAGTAAAGTGGAAAAATGGACCAATACGTCACGTGGCTCTGCTGTGATGACGTGAGTTTGACACCCCTGACATAAAGTATATGCTATATTTTATTGAGCACCAGCAAAACAGAGTCCCACCTCCAGATAATAATGCTAGGGGAGTGGCTTTCTTCTAGGAGGCCACCTGGATTTCTGAATCTCGACTTCTGAAGAAGTTTGATAAAGAAAGGGAAGGAAAAATTCTTTCTTTTTTATTTTAAAAAAAAGGTACTGTGAGCTTTCCAACTGTAAGACATTTACCGCAAACATAAACATTGTGTACATGGGTTTATTTAATAAAACCTGGTTGAACAGCAAAGGTCTGGAACTAATGCAATAGGCCAGCTGTTTGCTAGTCATTTTTCCAGTGCTAGGTAACAGAGATATATCTCACACACACATACATGGTGTCTAATTACTTGTGATAATTGCAAGAATCACCGGAAGAAGAAGAAGAAGATTATCAGATTGCTATAGATTGCACAGAAGTGGACTTACATCCAAAGTATAAAACGACTGAAGACAAATGAGCAGCATTGCCTTTCAAACCTTACTTGGGGATTTCCTTGAGGCCTCTGGTTGATCTTTGAAGGAAACAGAACACAGGATTGGGCTTGACTCTGAACTATGGGGCTATTCATTTGTTTGTCTGTTTTTATCTTCCTAATAGACCACAGTAATTTTATGAGCAAAGAGAATACCAAGAGCCACTTTGCTTGCTATGGAAATGCTTTGGTACTTCTGGCATATATCGGAAAGGTCATGGTTCTATAGTTAGAGAGGATTCTTCTCTGCTATAAAGGAGCTCTTGACTTCTGTTTGTGCACATGGCAGAATGGATTGCATAATTTGTTCAGGAAAGTGCTCCTCAAAGAAAGGACCCTGAGAGAATGGCAAAGGTGAGACTCACTTCTCTCCCCCCCCCACCCCCACCCCGCAACTTGGTCCTGGATTTTTAACAAGTCTTCTTCAGCAGTTCTTGTTCCAAGTTATTCTGTTATTCCTGAATTAAGTGACATCTAAGTGCTGAATGACTTTGTTCTATTCATCAAATCATATAATTTAATTGCTGGCGGATATGAATGATTGACTGAACAAGTGATCGATTATATGCTATCAAAGTAAACATGGACTCTAAAATCAGTAAATAAAATTGTATAGCCATCTCACAATTGCCATTATCTATCTTCTGGTAGAGCACAGTCCAAAGTCTTATCTGATTTTCAGATTCCACAATGTTATGGCACTATAACATATAGATATACACCTCTATAGCTTATTCTTGTCTGAACTACAATATACAGTATCTGCCAGCACTCTCTGAAGCCACAAGGTGGTGGTAGTGTATTGTTACAATAACCACAATTCAGATTTTTTTTTTCTTCTTCTAAGAAAGAGGCCGATAGAGGGCATAGGGAGAGAAAAATGGATACTATGACCGGAATTTCCTCTTCTTCTAATTGGCATTAAATACATAAGCAATGCTTGCTTAATAATGGAGGAATTGAGAAGCTGTGGAAATGACCCTAGGCATTCCTACAACTTACAAGTAGCTACAATATGTTAGCAAAAAGTTAACACAAAGTCCCACTCTGGTTTAGAGTGGAGAAACAAGAAGAACACATTTTAGACAAGTAGGCAATACATGAACTTTTTGCTAAGGCCATCTTAAACACTATGTTGCTTTGCAGTCTGTCATTTTAGCCTTGTGAATCCATGATCTAAAGAGCTCATGCATATGTGTAGAATATGGCTCGTAAGATCAATATCCTCAGAACCGTAGCTCGATAAATCGTTCATCTCAAGAAAAGACCTAATCTCCTTAAAGCCAATTCATAGCCTATAATTCAATTGATGAAAAACCAGCTTAGCGCAGCACTGTCATTGCTGTTCCGGTAATTGCCTGTCCTAGTCACGTCAGGCTGATTGGATTATCTACCATCAGCTGTACAAGCTCTCTCTGCTGACCCCTCTGCAGAACGCTGCTCCGTTGGGCTCTGCTCTGCGTTCCGCCACAAGCAGCCTTGAATGTTGGATTAATGATTCAAAATTTCCCTCGCTGCATCTGCATGGCAATTTCGACACTCTTCCAACTACAGTCTCTTTCCAAGGGATGCTGCACTTTCCGGTGAGTGTATAGCAGTAGTGGGATTCAATTTTTTTTTTACTACTGGTTCTGTGGGTGTGGCTTGATGGGCGTGGCTTGGTGGGCATGGCAGGGGAAGGATACTGTAAAATCTCCATTCCCTCCCCACTTCTGGGGGAAGGTTGCAGCAAAATCTCCATTCCCTCCCCACGCGACTAACCTGCTTTCCAGCTCCATTCTCCTGTGCAGGGCAACAAAAGAAGACTCGGCCGATCAGCTGAGTCTCAAAAGGCAGAGAATAGATGGGGGCGGGCCCAGTCAGAGGTGATATTTGCCGGTTCTCTGGACTATTCAAAATTTGCACTACCGGTTCTCCAGAACTGGTCAGAACCTGCTGAATGCCACCTCTGGAATAGAGGCAACTCAGAGCTATTTCTTCATTCCACATACCAAGCGTCTGAATAAAGTTTTCAACATATATACTATATTATCTTTATTAACATAATCAACACTAACATTTTGCACATATCTTTACTAAGCAAAATAATATAGTATATAAAAATATAGCAAGAAACAACAACAGCTAACATGTAAGGTGTCTTAAAATAAGTAAGTGAAAGTAATTAAAAAAAACAAGTTCAAAAGATGTGTCTTAATACTTTTCTATCTGTGCAAGCAGGGATTTGCTATAAATGCCTTGTCTTAAAAGACCTTTGTTTTCTGGAAACAAAAGGACATAGAATAACCAGTGACATAGATATGAAGTCTGATATTATTCAAGTATCACATGGCTTTTTATATGTAGTTCTTACTCAAGCCTTGAGTGGGCAGTTTATTGTCATTCATTTATCTTTTAATTCCAGCCAGCACTGCTGCCTGTCAAATGTGCAGTATTTCTCCAGTGCATTACTTAAATCATATTCAGCATGTGCCCTCCCCAAGGCCCACTGTCAATTAAGCATAATCATTGCCAAGTTCAGATCATTTACTTCCTCTGACATTTTCATCCAATGACAAGAAAAGGGACTTAATTTTTGTTAATAACCAAAGCTGACAAATGTTTTAGTTCAATTTTTTGATAGTTAACCAAGAAATAATGGGGTCCATCTTGCTTCTGTTACTTGGAAATTATCGTTGTTTGTTTGTTTTTTAATAAAGAAAAAGATAGGATTTATCAGTATTTCAAGAATTTGGGAAATGGAATTAATATTCTCACATCACATTCTTTTCAAAGAATGGCCTTATACTTTGTTCTTCTATACAATACTAATTGTGTACTAGCTTCACCTGCCAAGGAACCTTATAAGCCAAAACTTTTCAGTACAGTCTAATAGATTTCTTTCATGAAATTTTAACTCCTAGTGTTGGCATATTTCAATTTAAAAAGTGAGACTCTCCTTTTAAAGCAAGCAAGACTGGGGGTATCTTTAGCTTAGTACTCTAGTATTTATTAGAAATACTCTGATAATGTTCTTTCAGACACATGGTTCACAGATGAGATCTATCTGTCTGAAGCATTTGGCTAGTCATTATTCCTAACAAAATGCCAGACTAATCTGATCTTTCATCAGCAGGGGCAAACGTATCACTGTAGAGCAATTTGTCATCTAATACCAAGGAGACCGTTGATAGCTTTCAGAGTTGCCTAAATGCAAAGATGGACTGAAGAACCTGAAATTAAATATTGACAACACAGTGATACATTCAGCCAGGACAAAGTCTGAGTGAAAGATTGAAAGACCTGTTCTGAGAGCAATGTTCTTCTTGATTCTTATCCATCTTTGGATATTAGGTGCTGCCTAATATTTGTATAAATCTATGTAAGATACCCGTTGTGACTTGTACTGAGTTTGTCTGATTTGGCATTTATTATGAGCGGGTTCAGAGGTATTTCTCAAGAAAACTATTTCTCAAGAAAAGTACTCCACTCCTCCACTCACAATAGAATTCACTATGCCTCCAGGCTCGAAATGTTAGGCCTGGGCAACCTAGAACTGTGCTGCCTGCAGTCTGATCTAAGCACAGTTTAAAAATTGTCTGCTATAATATCTTGCCTGTCAACGACTTCTTCAGCCTCAATCACAATAATACACAGGCAAACAACCGATACAAACTCAAGGTAAGCCACTCAATTGCAGAAAATATGACTCCAGCAACAGAGTGGTCAACACCTGGAATGCTCTACCTGACTCCATTGTTACAGCCTCAACCCCTCACAGCTTCAACCTAAATCTGTCTATCATGGACGTCACCCCATTCCTAAGAAGACCTTAAGGGGGCGTGCATAAGTGCACCAGCGTGCCTACCATCCCTGTCTTACTGTTCCCATTTATCTGTATTTACTCCCTTTGTTCTTGTTTATGTTCCTACTTATACTTCTAATCTTCTAAATGTCTGACAAACAAACAAATAAATAAATTATCCCTAGTTTGCTTACATCATACTTAGACAATCACAAGTTATTTTACATGGAGGTGTTCTTCAAGACTGTCTAGATTAACTCCAGTTAGTACAAAATTTGGTAACTAGGCTGCTAAATAGTTGCAGTATATGTTGAAAGATCTGTATTAGTTCTACAAATAATTATTTTTGACAGGTTGAACATTAATTGGAATATCAAAAATTGTGATGAAAAATACACCAGAAAGAGACTCTGTCCACAAGGGGAAAAATCAATTCAACAGGACTATGCTGTAGTAAAGTGATTTTATCTGTCCAAGTAGGAATGAATTCAAATGTCTGTTCAAGCATAATGCTCAGTTAAGAGACCACAGATTACAAATGAAAAAGGAATGAATAAATTAATCGCTTAATTTGTTCATAATCAGTTAAGATCTTACTAACACAATAAAACTCGGACTGAGCGGGACCATCTGTCTAAGAAAGCCCAGCTTTCTGTAGAGAGAGAGGTTGCTATGATTTGTTTTCTAGTCAGGCATTAGCCAAAACAAACTCAAGTTACATTACCATTTTGGCTTGAAGCAGCATTTATTTTTATTTTTTTATTTTACAAGGCATATAAGCCATTCCACCAGAACTCAAACATGTATTTGAGACAACGAAGGCTATTGGGAAAGCACAAATGCACAAGAAAACCAGAAACAAGTGTTGTTAAGTGTATAACCAGAGAAGGGAACTTACTAGTGTACAATTATGGAAATAGGTATCTGGATTACTTTTGGTTTCTCAAATCTCTAAAAGAAAACAAATTTAGTTTACAATACCTAAAGATGCCCCTTGGGCAAAAGCTTCAGCTTGTTAAATCCTGTCCATACAACATATAGATCATACTTGGGTAATATTTGCACAGACCAAGCGTAGAACAGTGATGCCATTTTGTTGACGGCATCTGCTATTTACAAATGGAAACATTTGGGCTGGGCATATTAGTTTTTCAATATCAACAGCTTAACTGGAATAGTTTAAATGGTTTACTAAAGCTTTGCTGAGTTTTTCCTGTCTGCAAAAGTTTATCTGCAGCGGGGGGGGGGGGGTATCTTTCATTTGCATTGTAAGATGATGCTGTTGTTAACCAAATCACTTTTATTATTAATTATTTAATGTTCGTTACTGAAACATAGGCAGCTGCTCTTCATTAATTGTCTTGGAATCCACTGCACTGATTCCTGTGATGTAATGGCATAAACAGTTGGCTCTTCTCTAACCTTCCACCCACAAGGTTTAAATATGGAGCATGGCAAATCTCTACAGATTGCAAAGACAGGCTAGGCTCAAAATGGGCTCCAGTTTCAAGTCTTGCTTGATTGCACCAAACAACAAAAATGTGCTCTTGTACTTTTTTTGCTTTTTTTACTCTTTTATAACAAGGATAATAAATATGACTCAGATGCACATGCTGGCTATGGGAGTGCTTCGTGTTGGCTATCACTTCATGGCCCTAGTAAGAAGCCAAGGCAAATAAAAATTGTTTTGAGTACATACTACATTTCTAGAGCAGGAAAAAGGTTTTACTCTTAGAGCCAGTGGGAATGATAATTGAAGCAGGCAAGTATCACTGAATCTTTCCTCTTTCTTTTATTGTTGCAGATAATCTGCAGCCAAAACTCTTTCTTTGAACTGATAGTCTGAAGTTTGCTATTAGACTTCATCTTGAGCAAGTCTCAGCATAGTCAGGGAAGTAGTGAAATTTTTTAAAAAGCCCTTATAATTCAGGTAGTCTTTGCTTTTCCTTTCCCTGTGTGGAAGTACAAGTTTCACTGCAAAAAAATATCCAAGTTGTTGCTGTAGCCCTGGCACAAAATGATAGGGAGTGTTCCAAATGTATGCATTTGCACACATACATGCCCAACTATTATAACGCCATGTAATAAATTACATAAAGAATATGAATCGTGTAATGCAGTCCTATCCACCTGCTAGCTTGACTAACTTCCATAAGAGCTGTGGTGGCGCAGTGCTTAGAATTCAGTATTGCAGGTTAATTCTAGCATTTGCCAGCAGTTCGATTCTGACCAGCTCAAGGTTGACTTAGCCTTCCGTCCTTCCAGGAATGGTAAAATGAGGATCCAAATTGGGGGCAATCTTCTGACTTTGTAAACTGCTTAGAGAGGGCTGTAAAGCACTCTGAAGTGGTATATAAGTCTAAGTGCTATTGCTACAGTCCTTCAATAGCATGGACAATGGAAATTGGATTTCAACTCCTGTAGAAAGTATCATGTAGAGCAGACTGATTTTGTGACTAATCCCAGTAAATTCTCATATTTCTATCCATTGACCCAATGAGTATTAGAGGCCCTTATTTGATGAACTAGGATCTCTACTCTCACAAGACACACACAAAGAGACACACACATGACCTGGGAAGATAGTTCTTATTTTTCTTTCTTTCCCTTGTTCCGATTTCTCTTGCGTCTTATTCAGTGATGGAATTTTACAGGCAGCCAGACATCCAGAGTGCAATGAAGTCACGTTCTATTTAAAGAAGACAAGTCATGGATTCACTAGGACATTGGGAATAAGAGACCAGTGTATTAATAACTTTGGAATAAAGAGGGGGTTTTTTTCAGTATCTTCTTCTTAAATGACATTTAATCCTTTTTTGCATATGTGTATTGAACAGAAGTACAATATAAATTGCATCACATGAAATCTTAAGTTGATTTAAATGATATGACTTCAGCTACTAAACCCTATGAGCTGTCACTGGTGTTTTGCCATCTTCAGTTAGTCTACAATTACCAGTCAAATGTTCTGTTCTTTCCTCTTTCCTTTCCTTTTCTTTCCTTTTTAAAAATTTACCTATAATTCTTCCTTGCACTTCTGGCTCTATAATGATTTCCTATTCAACACAGCCCAGATGTATTACAAAGCATTATTCCACTTATTCCTCCTTAATTGAATCTATAATTAAAGCACAAAGAACTGACTGCTTAAGAGCAAATTAAAATGACATTCATTAGTTGATGTTGCCACCAATGTGAACAAGGGAAAAAAAACTAGCACTGAATGGGAATTATTTCCTTTCTGAGGGTGAGCACTGGTGGAAAAATATTGTTATATTAAGTCCAATCAGGAACCATAATTTTAAGTCTACTTGTAGCTAATTTTAGAAAATTATTATGGAGTTCTATAGCTCCCTGAGAGACACCATTGCCATTCCAGTACTGAAAAAATGCGCAGACTAAGTTTCTAGTTTTATTAATATAAATGGAGCATAAAATATTTATTAGTTGAAAAAAAAAAGGTGGAGAAAAGCCAAAGAACTATTACAGTGAAAACCCTTAGAAAAACACTCAGCCAGCATTACCAAATAAATTCAGCCATTATTTCATGAAGAATATTGTGACTGCAAAGAATTTGTTGACTGATTCCCGGAGAATAATAAAATTTTATTTTGCATGTTGTTATGGACAAGTATTTTGTGTGAGGGAGGGAATAGAAGAGACTAAATATGCACTAAATACTCTGAAAGAAAAAATGGTAAATCAAATGAAACACATTTAATTTAAGTACATAGTTTTTCCCCTAACAAGATAACACACTACTTGTCCTTTTTTGCAATGTAACAGAAACATTTGTTGATATTTAGAAAAAACTGGACCGTATTCTGGGAATTTTGATTTAGAGTAACCAAGTATTCTAAAAATGCCATTGATAAAACTAGAACATACTAGCAGAGAGAAATATTAACTTAATGTCCTAATGATGCAAGGGGTTTATGGGGAAACTATTACAAGTAGTCTTTAACATACAACAGTTTGCTTAGTGACTGCTCAAAGTTACAGCGGCACTGGAAAAAGTGACTGTTTTTCACATTTATGAGTATTGCGGCATCCTTATGTTCACGTGATCAAAATTCGGATACTTGGCAACCAGCTCACATTTATGACCCTTGCAGTGTCCCTGGGTCATGTGATCACCTTTTGTGACCTTCTGACAAGCAAAGTCAGTGGGGAAACCAGATTCACTGAACAACCACGTTACTAACTTAATAATTGCACTGGTTCACTTAACAACTGTGGCAAGAAAGGTCATAAAATGGAACAAAACTCATTTAACAAATGTCTCAGCAACAGAAATGTTGAATTCAACTGTGTCATAAATTGAGGACTACCTGTTTAGAAGTTCAAAGTAGTAAAGAACGGAATTTAATTTACAAGTACCACTCAACTCTGGGAATATTTTAACCAATGTAAACTCCCAAGCCAGTTAACAGTCCAAGGAGAAACATTAAGAAATGGAGTCCTGTATCAAATCCATGTTTTGCTTCAATCTGTGGAATCTGAACAATAATACTTCTATTTTGCAGGGTGCCAGAAGACATTGGTGCCAGCAGAAGAGCTCAAAAAAGTAATAAGTGAAAATTATCCTTTCCTTCTACATTATACTTTACAAGTGTAATACGAGGAAGTATTTTTAAATAGTAGAGCTTGTAAAGAATTCAACTACTTGGCTGGACTAATGGACATTTAGTAACAGGAAGGTTGGTGAAATGTGACAGTGTTAGTACTGAATGAAGTAAAATTTATTATGCTTGGAAACTGAAATTAATTCATAGATACTCAAAGTTTTATTTTAATCTTCATTGCAATTAAAGATGCATATAGAACTAGCTGTGCACTTTTAATCAGTTCACTTTTTCAGAAAAATCAGAAGATCCAATTTATTGAAAATCCTGATTGATTGCTTTCTAAGTGATTCTTACATTTGAAAAAAAGATGGGTATCTTCTTTCAGGAAATGTGCTTAAATCTGTCATCTGATTCTCATAGAAAACATTATTTTGTTGTTGATGTTGTTGAAAGAAGGAATATGCACAAGAGCTTTTGGTTAATTATACTAAATATTATTATTGTTTTATGGTGTTTTATGTTACTCTCTGGTTAAAGAATTGTTTTTGTCTTGGTTTCGTGGTTTCTGCCTTGAAAGTCAGAAAAAATGTATGTCAGGGTTCAGCAGAGAAAGCCACAATATGTAAAATGGTGCCAATAGAACAGCCTGGAAATCCAGGTAGCAGTTTTCACATACAGCCCCTCCTTTTCCATTTTGGTGACCTATCTTTCATTCCTTCTGAATAAACCCAGTTTTCTCATTTCAAGAATGCAGTAAGAATTCAATCAAAATTACAACTTTTCTTCAGAACTCTTCTTTCCAGTACTAAATTTATATTTTTGACCTTCTTTAGACTGTTTATTTTGCTATTTATTCTTAAATTCATTAGCTAAAGGGAATTTATGGTGCAGGAAAATAAATATTGGTTTCAATCCGCAAAGAAAAAATCAACTCTTTTAGACATTTTTTTCTCCACTGGAAACTTTTTCAAATCAAATTTGCTAGTCTTGTTCTGTAGGCTGAGGGTGCCATCTAGTGCACAAAAACTGCAGTAGATTCTTCAGTCTGTGACCTAACGTGGGGGCGGGGGGGGGGAAGCAATCTTTGCTGAACACAATCTTATTTCCAAAAAAGCTTAAGTGGGGTATGAGATTTGTATTACTATCCATTACCATCTTTTCAATGACAAGTGGTATTAATGTCTTAGGTTTTCAGAGACAAGGATTTGGTTTTTGCCTTGGTTTTTTTAGATATGACTCGTCTCCTGAATGAAAAGTGA
>JAOYMU010000001.1:74164606-74181730 GCA_025802295.1 Psammodynastes pulverulentus | reverse complement strand
CCTACCCAGCCACAAAACCCGTCTCTATACCTCTCTCCCTCTCTCTCCCCTTCTCTTTCTCTCTCCCCCTCCCTATCTTCCCTCTGTCTGTCTGTCTGTCTGTCTGTCTGTCTGTCTGTCTGTCTCTCTCTCTCTCTCTCTCTCTCTCTCTCTGCCCCTCTCCCTATCTTCCCCTCTTCCCCACTCTCTGTGTATTGGTGTGTGTGTCTCTATGGCTCTCTCTCTCTTCCCCCTCTCTGTATCTCTCTATGTATCTCTTTCTCCCCCTCTCTCTGTATCTCTCTCCCTCTGTGTGTGTATGTATGTGTGTGTATGTCTCTCTCTCTCAGAAATCCAGGGTGGTTGAGAAATGAGTGCCAGCTGCAGTGGAGGCTTCCCTTCAGGTGACCCTCCTCCTCCTCCCCTTCCTTCTTCTTTCATGACTGGTAGCTGTGGTGAGGCTGTTAGGGTGCACAAGCATGGAGAGATGCACCTCAAGCAAGTGCCAAAGCCCAGCAAAGCTGCAGATGGACCAAGCAGCAAGCTCTCCTATTTCTTCTTTTTTGGAAACTATGGCGGAGGCTTCCCTTTGAGCGACCCTCCTCCTCCTTCTCCCGATCCTTGTCCTGTGGCGAGGCTGGGAGGGTGTGCTCACATGGGGAGATGCTCCTCAAGCGAGTGCCAAAGCGCAGCAAAGGCAGGCACTGGACGGGCGAGCGCTCAGTTGAGAAGGGTCTCCCTACTTGCAGTTGTGCTTTTGTTGGGATCGGAGCAAGGTCTGTGATCGTCTGCGACTTTGCCCTGAGCTCTCCTGTTGGAGGGTCCCAACTGGGACCGGAACCACCCGGAGGGGTGGTGAAGAACGGGGGACTCCCTGACAGGTAGAGCGGGAGTCGCATTCCTCCTCCCTGACCAGGAAACCACCCTCCAAAGACGGGCTGTAGTGGCAGCCAAAAATGGCTGCCACGAAGACAGCAGGCAATCAGAAACCTAAGATTGTGCTGGTGAGAAGAAAGTGAGCAATGTATGATCCGGGCGAAAATAACTCCGAATCATCAAAGGTAACCCCAGGGGAAAAACAGGAAAGAGAACTCAAAAGGAGGGATTGACAGTGATCTGAAAGGATGGGAAAAATTTGTGGGGAAAAAGAAACTATAAAATCTGAATTGGTGTAACTGAATGGGTGATTAATAGGCATTATATAAATACTCTAGGGACTATGGAAAAATAGAACAATTAACAATTGGAAAAAAAGAGGAGGAAACTGGAACTGATATAAGAGTGCCACTAGACATTAAAGAGAAAATCCTGTAGATCCCTAAAATTGAACTATTTAAAATAAAAATCAAAGGAAAACAAAGGAACAATATTATTACAAGAACCAAAAAAGGTGGATTATTGATTGATTTGCCACCATTGGATTTGGACTGGTAAAAGGAAAAGAATTAGAATTATGGACTTTGGGATATAAAAATGATTGGACATTGGGATTACAAATTGAAAAAAGAGAAAAAAAGATGGTGGTTTAAAAACTGCGGGACAACCGGAGACTTGGACAATTGAATATAAAAATAAAACAAGCAAACCAAATGGGTGAAATATGTAGAGAAATAGTATTGGAACTTCAAATTTTAAGAAAAGCATTGAAAGGAAATAATATGGAAATATTGAGTAAAATACAAAATATGGCAGAAGATTTTGAGATGACAACACAAATCACAGAAGGAAGAAGTGATTCACAGACAGAGGAGGAGCCAAACAAGTGAGAAATCAACAAGATAGAGCAGATGAAGCAAACAAAGCAAAAGGGAAAAAAGGAATGAAAATATAAAGCACCAAAGACTGAAAAAATAAGTGTAGGGGGAGAGATAATGGGAGGAAAACAACAGAGAGGGGAAAACCAGAGAGAGAGTTTCAGAAGGAAGGGGTAAAATCAGACAGCTGGAAAAAGAAACAGTGGAGCATAATAGAAGAAAGAGGAATAAGCAAAAGAAAGGTTCAAAAAATGATAGAAAATAGGAGGCAAAATAAGAAAACGATTAATACTGCAAGGAGGATAAGGGACAATGGTTGAAAAAGTAAAAGATGGTGGTGACATGGTATCATGGTGGCATTGGGGACTGGAGCTCTTTGCCCAACGCAGATAATTTTGTGAATGGTGCCCACTGTGGGCAAAGTTCCGTCTTGGGGGGATGGACAGGAGAAAGGGGAGATCTTCAAGGTGGCAGAGACTGTTGCAGATCTCTGTGGCATAAAGGAGAAAACCCCCAATTCCATCGTGAAAGAGGTCAGCTTGCTGATCTGAAGATCCGCAGTCCTGTCAAGAGGAAAGGAAGCAAAGAGACGCAGCGAAAGTGATCATGGTGCTAAAGAAATGAAAGCGAAAGGTTGGATTATGGAAAATTGAAGCGCAGAAATTCCCTTCCAGAGCAGCAGTAACAATGGAGGCTGGTTAGTGAAGCCCAATCTACGGGAAAGAGGAAGTGGCAGCAGGAGAGTGGAAGAGCGGAGGAACGGGTAGAGAAACAAGAGGAGAACTCAAACTTTGAATACAAGATTGGCAATAGAGAGAGGTAGTGAAATCTGAAAGAGTTTCAAGGATTGATTCTCCAAAGAGAAGGAAGAAGAAGACCAGAGTGGGAAAAAAATGGAGCAGAGGAGAGTAACTGGACTGTGTGGAGATCGCCCTTTTGAAAAGAGGAAACCGGCGAACAGCTGATTGTCAAAGTGGAACTGAGCAGAAGGGAATGAACACTTTTTGAGTTGAAGGTTATAAAAATAAATTGGAACTCTGCTGTTTCTTTTTTTTTAGATATCAATTGACTTTAAAAGTAATAAGGAGTTATTGAACTGGACATAAAATAGAATTTAATAAGAACTTAATAATAACAGTAGAGCAGGGGTGTCAAACTCATTTTCATCGAGGGCCACATCAGCATAATGGATGCCCTCAAAGTAAGACAGTATAAATGTAATCAAATTCCTAAATGTTTTGCTTTCTTTATTTAAAGACAATCGGAACTTTGCAGCTCTCGCGGGCCACATAAAATGACATGGCGGGCCACATTTGGCCCCCAGGCCTTGAGTTTGACACCAGTGGCTTACTATGAGCATTGTAAAAGTTCAAATGAGCTTGAACTCATAACATATTCAAAGAGAAATATGACTTATTTATTTATTATTGCTTTTAAAATAATGGAAAAGGGAAAAATAAACAAGATAATTATGATTAAAAATAAATACATTGTCAAAGAAAAGGGTGGGGAAAGTGCTTTTTTTAAACAAAATGAAGACCTTTCTAGGAGATATGAAGTAGTAGTGGTGAAGGATTTTAATTATGACAAGATCAGGAGGGAAATACTCTACCACACATAGTCTCTCTTTAGTCTGTGAGAAACTTGTGACTTGCTTTGCTGATTATCACTTTCTCCTTCAGGGGAGAAGAGTAATATGTAGGAAATCAAGTCTGCTTGTCTTGATCCCTGCAGTATGAAAAATGTAAGGCTTTCCCAGGTTAAAGCAGTAGCCACATATAAATTGTATCCTGGATACATACGGTACTAATAGTTTGGTCCAAACTACATAAACATGGTACAAAATTTGCCAAATAAATGAAGAAGACAAATATACCCATCCTCAAAAGGGAATAGTCTCCAGGAAACTACCAATCTGGTAATAACAATTTGACATAGATCAATAAAGTTTATCTAACAAAGTTTCTAGAGCAAATGGAATGCTGGAGCCATGCAAGCTTCAAAACTGATTGAGAAGATGTGCTTTAATCCTCATGCAAGCTGTTATTCTTTGTAACACCTTTCTTTTTTCAGACTTCCATGTGTGCATGAAGAAAGATACTTTAGGACTCATATTAACTTTAATAACTTGACTCTTTAAAGCAAGCACACTTTTTGTCCAGACTCACACAGATATCTGAAAAAAAGGAAAAGAAAGCTGCTTTATTTGTGCTGCAGAGAATCTTACATGAGATTTGAAGCACATTTTTCAAGTCATTTTTAAAGTGCACAATGCTTTCAAATACCCTTTCCCCGTATTGTAAGCTGTGCTATGTATAATTATAAAAAACAGTTCTAAATTATACATACTTGCACACATATATCTTAAATGGTGTTACTGCATGTCCACACATACACACACACACACAGAGAGGCTAGAAGTTAGGCAATTTTAAATGATATTATTCTTCAAACCTGCTCACTAACCTCTAGTTTATAGGAAGGTAGCCAAATAGATACTGGATTCTTGGAATTTCAAAAACCATTGACAAAGTCCTTCAGCAAAGGCTCCTAAGCAAATTCAGCTGGCATGAAAAGGACAAGTGCTCTCATGGACTGCCACTAGTTGAAAAACAGAATCAGAATGAGTAATTTTCATACTGCCAAGATGTACAAAAATGATATCATTTACGATCAATGCTGAGACCAGTGCTATTTATTACATAAATGATCTGGAGTTCAGGCAGACCATTGAAGTAACTGTGCCTATTGATACCAAACTGTTCAGGTTGATAGATTTAAAAGGGATTATGAAAAGATCTCGCCAACCTGGCAAATGCAGTTCAGTGTAAACAAATGTGAAGTGACACAGATTGGCACACACAAAAATATCTAAATTTAATCTGTACTAGTGCCAACTGAGCTGGCAGTGAATGGCTAGGAAAGGAATCTCAGAGCCCCTATGGATAGCTTATATGGAAATATCAACCCAGAATGTGGCTGGTGTAAAAAATTATGAAATAGTTAGGATTTGGAAATAGAACTGCCAGGATAATAAGCCCTTATGATATCATTAGATACCAGTTCAATAGAATACTGGTCATTCTCTCTTTTCTAGAACCAAAAAAGCACAACTAAAAGAGCAATCCCCTTTTTGAGCAGAATACAGATAATGGTACCTGTTAAGTTTAGACAAAAAGGAATAATATAAAGATATGTACGGTAGTAATGATAACTTTTTCTTTCTTCCCCAATTTTAAATTTGTTTTCTTTATTGTTAATTAAATCCAATTTAAAATAAATGATTTTAGAACTCAAGGTCATCCATTCAAATGCAGGAGTAGCAGAAGGAAATCCTTTTAACACAATGCATAATTATATTGTGGGATTTGCTGCCGGCAGTTCTAGTAATACAGCCAATTTGGATAGCTTTCAAAGAGGACTGGACAGGTTCATAAAGGACCAGGTTTTCAACACCTATTAATATGGATGTCTATGTACCATACTGCCTCCTCGGTCATAGGCAGCTGCTTTTGAGCCATATGGGCAAAAGGTTTTGGGAGCTTGTCTGCATGAGCTATTATTAGTTTTTTTTTTAAAAATAACCTGTCTGCATTTGCCCTCATACGGGTAGTAGCTTCTGTGGAGGAATATTTTGCAAACAAGTAGTATTCACTAATATATACATTTACATATTCCCATACCCATACATACATGCAGATGCACATATGCATTCAGAGGGTGGTTTATAATATGGTAAAAATGTGGATTATTGGAAATAATTTTCAGATGAAATTGACAGCATGATAGCAGAGTTCACTATGAATTAGTAGGCAATATTTCATCAAGGAATGTTTCTTCCCCTCAGGAATCCTTCTCTATCTTAGAGACTATTTACCACAAGTGTTCACATTGTGCTAAGGGCAAATTGAATTTTTGCCCATGGTCTTTTGTAAAGGGTAGGAAGAACATGACTCATACATGGAAGAATCCTACTCTAAAATTAGGATTTGAAACAATCCCAAGAGTTATTTCAGTATTTTGGGTTCCCACACATACTCCCTACTGAACCATTGTTCTTGAAGGACACACCAAAAAGACAGAAAAAAGTATTACATTGTCCAAAGATTATGGGAAAGACTCCCAAAATGGGGGGGGGGGACCCACAAGCTTCTGGCATATAATTACTGTCACAGAGATGCTTCTAAACATAGACGAGCACGCCTTTACAGAATTTCTCATTTGCCATGGCAAATAAGCAGTGATGTCGCTTAAACTCATCTCTGAATAATGTTTAGGTGTGAGATTATGAAAAAACTAATCAAAAACAATCCAGAATAGTTTTAAAACATACTTTGTTCAGTTTTTAAAATATTTTGGAATTTATTGTACCTTCTTGTCTCCTAGAACCATCTTTCTGATATAATGTTGCTTATTGTTTTAATATTTCTTACTGTTTTGGAATAGTTAGTTCTCAGGTTAGGGATAAAAAAACAGAAGTGTAGTAAAGATCTGATAACATATCCTATCCGTTAAGGTTTTCGTGCATTTCTTCTGAACTTTTGAGAAGTATCTCCTTATCCACCATTAAAGCAATTTATGTATTTATTCATTTATTTAATGTATAGATTTCATGGAGTAGCTAGCCCTGATCTGGTGCCTATTGCTTGCTTAGATGCTGGCAAAGAATACTACCTAGGTGACTGGTGAAAAATGTTATACAAAAAAATTCTATATTTTGAAGTGTCCAAAAAGTCAAGATGGCTGCCTCCTTTTTATATGTGCAACAATGTACATAAAAAAGGATGGATTTGATCACATAGTTGTTACTGCCATGTTGACATTCATCCCCTCCTCACATTCTTGCTTATATTCATAAGAGCAGCTTCTCAAGCTACTGAACAGATACTAAGTATAGGTAGTCCTGGACCCACAACAGTTCATTCAAAGTTACAACAGCATTGAAAAAGATTTATGACCGTTTTTCACACTTATGACCATTGTAGTATCCTGTCGAGCCTGAAATTGACATATATGTAGTCATTTTATTTAGCTCTATATTTTAATCATATATTCCTTTCTCTTCTGCTGATGTAAGGGGGGAGGATTTCAGGCTCGTCACATTCTTAAGGTGCGAGGTGGTTAGATAGTGAGGATTGTTTTGGCTTAGGTGACTCTCTTTCCTGTGGGAACAAAAGCTGTCCCTGCTAAGACCTGGAGGTGGAGTTTGAAGACACTGGGAAACGTTGATGTCTTTTTATGGGGAAATGTGACTTTTATAGGGTGTTTCTGATTTACAATATTATGTGGTATAATTCCGGATTGTGTCAGTTCTGGAATTACAACAGACTTTGCCAATTTGATTACCTAAATAAAAGAAATTTGTTTTGGAAGATGGATTTTGCATTTTTCTTTTTCTAAATGGGCTTCATCGCTTGGAAACCTGACATCCCCATGACCACATGATCAAAATTCAGATGCTTGCCAACTGGTTCATATTTATGACGGTTACACTGTCCTGGAATCATGTGATCATTTTTTGCGATCTTCTGACAAGCAAAGTCAATGGGGAAACCAGGTTCACTTAACAACCATGTTACTAACTTAACAACTGCAATGATTCACTTAACAACTGTGGCAAGAAAGGTCGTAAAATGGGCCGAAACTCACTTGACATATGTCTCACATAGGAACATAAATTTTGGGCTCACTTATGGTCATAAGTCGAAGATGGCCTGTACAGTAGGTTTGAATTGTTAAACAAATTCTTTGCTATGTCAGTTTTGATGGACCACGGAGATGTAGGGTGCAGGTGATTCCTTATCTAGAGATAAATGAAGCATTTATAATACTTACAATTCAAGAAAATAAGAGAGAAAATGTAACTACTTAAACCCAGCCTCTGAACAGGAGAAAAATATCTTAGTACAGCATTCCATAGACTCTTGTGCAACCTAGTGGATGATCTTCCACAATGCAAGCCCAACCTACTTTTGCAAGACTGTGGACTTGCAAGAAATTACAAGCTATAATGTGTGCATTTTAGTGTGAAAAGAGCTTGTGCAAAGGATGCACCAAAATAAACCCTTTTCTGGCTCAGAACCTATTTGTTTCATGCAGCACTTTTCTGCTAGGATATAAACAGTTCTGTGAGTAGAAGCACTTTATGAATGAAATGAGACTTTAGGTCCGAACAATGTCCATTGAATTCTCATTTCATGCACGTTTTATGACTCTTACTAAATAGGTTCTACAATCTAATCTAGATGAGTAGATTTATTTGGATGGCATTCTGTTCTAGCATCTTAGATAATACGATACAATTTGCAAGTGCACATCTGGGTATGTAAGAGGTAATGCATTTTAAAGCACACATTTGTAGAGGGAGAAGGAAATCAATTTCACATGTACATTTTTTCCCCTCAGGATTTTTTTCTTCTGCCTCAGGCTGCTAGTAATAGCATTTGGGAAACTTGTCTGTGCTTAGAAGCAGAGTTAGATCTGGCTATTATTTGTATTGAGGCAATACTAGGGGCCGGGGGCAATCATTACGTGGGTCAAAAAAGTCACAAGCATGACTGTGAAATTAAAGCTCTGCCCCCTTTTAGCATGTCACAAGTATATAAAAAGCAGGCAGGGCTTCAATTGATCCACCACTCAGTTGGTGATCGGAGCCACCTTCTTTATATTTTACAGCCCACACATACATCTATATTCAACTATAAACCATTTTCGTGTATGGCTGTTAAGAAACTGCAAGATTCTATCCATGAAGTGGCAAGGAGTTGAGCTTGAATCAATAGCTTTATTTTTGAATTTTCTCCCAGGGGTAGTAGTTTTGAAAACAGAAATAACACGCTCTGGTAGAAACACTGATGGGAGGAATAGCCAAAACTGCAGAGGAAAACTACTCTACTGCCTACTTTATCTCTACCAGGTTTGGTTATATTTTTGTCCCAATCAAGAGAGATATTTTGCTTGGATTTGTTGATATTGTTATAGTTACTTAGAACTAGTTTGGAGTAACAGTTTAAGGCACCAGGATTTAAATCAGCCAGCTGGGTGACTTTGGGCCAGTCTAGCCTTTTCAGCCTAGCAAGAAGGAAATGGTAAACCATTTATGAAACACTTCCTTAGGAAATTGTTTGAACTTTTTTTTTCTAAGAGTGATTTAAAGACAGGGAAAAATAAGTGTTATATGTTTCCCAAATTGATAATTATCCTGTAGTAAGATGGGTGGCCAATAAATTTTATTTTATTAATAAATAAACAAATAAACAAACAAACAAACAATCTTGTGGGCTCAGTACTGAGCTAGCAGGGGTACGTATTACCCCTTCTCCTTTTCCTCATTAAAATCATAAGAATGGGTCTTCCATAAACACAGAGGGGCAGATATTTCAAATGGATGCATTCGTTTTAATGTTAGCACATGCCATACAAAAGACAGAAGTTAATACTGCTAATGTAACATTTGGAGGAGAGGGAGTTTATTTGCACTCTGACCTTTTAAGTACCGGCAGGGAAATTGTCTCATAGTCTTTCAGTGGTGACTCATATCTTCAGGAGGAAACATTCGCTAAGCGATGGCAGATGACAATCACTTTTCCCTGAACAGCTTAATTATCAGAAAATGCATTATTTAAGTTAAACAAAGTGTCCACTACTGTAATTCTTTGTGTACCCAAGAACGTATACTTTAAGTTATTGTTAAGAATTCTTCTATCTTTTGCACACTTATTAGGGGCTTGCACATGAGTAATACGTGAGTAAATGGATGGAATCTGATGGTCTGTTTCCATTTATGGAAGCAAGATTTTCCTCAGGCTACTGGAAGGTATGATCGGTTTTCCTTGCAGTCTTCCCAGCATATCCTTTATAGGGGAAAGAGGGGGAAGGAGGAGAAAAGGATAGTACAGTGGAAAGAAAGTAAGATAAAATACTATTAATTATTGTTGGATAATACTAGATTTCATCTAACATGCCTAGAATTAGATTGATAGGATCTTTTTTGAGCTTAATTCATAGTCAGATTATGTCTTTAAACCCTGCTTTCAGCTCTTCTCTGGCAGCCAAAATTAACCTAAGGCAAAACTTTATCCAGCAGCATATGAATGTTAAAGTCATACAAAATAAAACACCTAATTAAATATGTATTATCCAGGAACAGAATATTTGAATATCTACGTTTGCATATATAAGGCTAGATGCTTATAAACTGTGCCTTGATTTCATTGACACTAGAAGTCCAATTGATATGGGGAATAAATCTTTCCAGTTCAGTGTCCTGATTGTTGATGTAACTATTATTTAGATAGTTCAGCTACGCCTTTAGTTAGGGTTAATTCTCCCTTATAACACTATTACCGTAAAACCTCTATTTGAACGCCACCTCTATTTGAACGCCACCTCTATTTGAGCGCCACCTCGGCGGAAGGGTTGAAAAATAGAGCGCCATGGCGTTCAAATAGAGGTTTTACGGTATCTTTTTTAAAAAATTATTTTTATTGGATTTTAGCAAAAAAAAAAAACCTTATGAATTTCATAACTGATACGCTGTCTTGGAGACTTTGAGGAACTGAAAGATTGGGCATATTTTGTTCTATTAACTATATTGATAGTTCTTTTGGGAATAACGAAGCTTTTAATTAATACTTTTAAGATGAAACAAATAGTATGAGGGAAGGTTTCTTTAGCTGGAGAACAGTATGATGTGATGTGATGACAAGTAAACATAATTCCAAATGTTTAGCTGGCTAGAAACTTTATGTCCATAAAAATCAAGGCCAAATCCTAAGCAAAAGCAGACCAACACTGGCATACCTGGGGTTTGAAGATATAAATATGTGATTCACTGAATTGCATTATACCTTCAATATCAAAAAACACTGAAGGACTATAGAGATATATTCTTGGAGCAAAGATCACATTTACTTATTCACAGGTTTACTTAATTATTCACCTATGCACACATTAACTACTATGCATTGTTTAACTACTATGCATTGTTTAAACAGCATCAGAGCACGGTCAGGGCTAACTATTATTCTAATGTTAGTACCAATGGCATAATAAATTGATGAAATTATACATTTTAGCATTTATTTTGATTAATCTTTAACATACAATTCCCAAACAAATCAACAAAAAATATATTTAGAACCCTTATTTCAATTTTATCCCAAATCATTATTGTTTTCAATTCCATTTGCATTTGTTTCAAGAGTCTCCTTTATTCCTCACCCACTTCCAAAACATCTGCACCTTTTTAAATCTTAATGAACAAAAATACTTACAACCAGTCCTTGAAGTTGCAGCTGTAGTAGCATTCACACGCACACTATCATGATCTGGGCATTTACAAGTGTTTCCTGGTCACATGATCACAATTTGCAACCTTCACAGTTGGCTTTCAACTAGCAGTCAACGGGGAAGCTGGCAGGAAGTCATAGATTGCATTCTCATGTCACGCTTAATGACCTGTGGTGATTCACTTAATGACTGCGACTGGAACCAATACTAAGCTGAGCATGATCATGTTGTTTAATGATGGTGTTGCTGGTCCCAATTCCACTCAATAAGGACTTTTTTTCTTCGCATACTCTTTCATTTCAGAATTACATCTAGCATCCCTTTTCCTACCTTCCAATAGCACACGTCCATTAAACTCTATTGCAATCTTTTCTTTTCAGTCCCAGGCAACTTCCACCTCTTCTCTTACATATAACTATTCACTCTGCTGGAAAATGAATATTGCCACACTTTCCTAGTTATACTACATTGACTCATTTCTTTCAGTTCTTCCAGGTTAATTTTTCAAAGACATGCTACCAAATAGTCTGCCAACAATTAGGATCTCTCATTATCCTTTTATCTTTCATTGTTTCAATATTTCCTCATCAACACTTTAATATTTTTATTCATTCCTTTTCCAAGTTTACCCACATGTTAACATTGTACTTCTATTACCAAGTGGGAACCATTCTTTTTCTAAGCAGATATTCACCAGTGACTAATCTCATTAATTTTTAGGACTTGAACTGGTCCACGGTTTTTAGGTATGCTCTCATCTTTCCATTTGCAACAGAACAATGAGTAAGCAGCCTTAGCTTATATTTAAAAAGGTTATAAATCAAATAAATATGCCCTAGTTCTTTCATCATCACCATTCACTGGGGTGTAACAGTAACATACATCTAGGAATTCTTACTTGCATAGAATATGCACACACAACCATCTAGATAATACGTTGCTCTTTTAATTTATAATTAACTTTTTTCATATATATATATATATCCCACTCCACATGAGATTTTATTGAAGTCTATTATATTCTTCCCTTTAGTTTCACATTTTTATTTCCATTTCATCTGAAATCATGCTTTACTGTTTACTCCCCTTTCATTCCAAACTGCAACTTTCCAAATGTCATGTACATCACCAGCTGGACCTATAGATATTGATCTCTGATTACGACTTATCTTCTTACTAAAGATGGTACTAACCATTGTTGGCATTTTTGACTAGTACAAGCACAGCCAAAATCATGTTTTATCCCAAGTATTTTGATGATATTCTATGAAAGTTAGGATTTCTAATAAGAGATAATCTTAATACGGCGACCTACAGCCTGCATCTAGGTAGCTAGGAGGTATGTACAGTGTAATTAGCAAACATCCAGAATGAAATGAAGAGTACTGAAAGCCACATTCTGCCTCAAAAGCATCAGGCATTACCTCAGCAGACATGTCACAACAGCAGGACTGCATCAATGGGCCTAAACAGACCTAAGAATGTTTTTCTAGAATGGTACAGGTGTAATCTTTGTAAATGACCACTTTCCCGCAAAAAAGACAATGTTAATTTCCAAGTGGCACTTTAATATTTTGATGCAATGCTAATGAAAAACAGAGTGAAACATTCAAGTAGGAAACTGGTTTAAACCAAAAAGCCAGTAATAGATAGTATCTATTTGGGCAATATTGAAACAGATTATTAGGGTACTGATTATATTATTCTCTTAACTAAAATCGAAATAAATTTGAATAGGATCTTCTGAAATTGCAAACTACAGCTTTTATGTTGTACAATGTAACAGCTATATACAGTTATTTTGAAAAATGTTAAAACAGTATACTTATGTACAAATAGTGAAACATATGAACAGTGACATTCACATATTAAAAGAGGAGGGAAGAGAAGGTAGAAAAGGAAGAGGAATTAACTTGACAACTTTTATTAGGAACAATTATAAAAAAGACATTTACACTAACAATGTAATTCAAATATAAAATTGGTGTGCTGTTTCTGTACACAGTACACTAGCTTCAAAGAAGGAAGCTGCTTTCACTAGAGCAACTCTGGTATTTTTTCACATAATTTTTTAAAAGAAAGCCCACTAACACAATGATTGTTTTAATGCTACAGTTTACAGCAAGACAAACTAAAAATAGCAGCAGTTTCACATGGCATGTATCCACAAGGTTACTCCTGTGGTTTGCAACAATGCCTAACAAAGTGCTCCCAGTTGAATCCACGAATAAAATTCACAACAGATTTACCTGACCCCAGGTATGGTTTGGCTTGTTGTCCTTTAGACTTTCTCCATGGCACTTATCTCCATGCCTGATGGAGCAATTTATAAAGTAATTCTTTATATTATCAGGAAAACGCCTTTTCTAACAATGCATTAAAACTAAAAAGCAGCACACCATTCCAATGGTTGGCTCTGGATGATATAATATATACTATAGTCAAAAGCCTGTTCAGCAGTGGCTCCATCCAGTGTTCTCTGAGCAGCCTTCCTTTGTGCATTGGGATCTCCCTTTCTTCAACTCCACAAAACATCTCCCAAATCTACTCAAAGAGAGTCCCTTTCCTCACAATCCTAAACCCTCTAGAATAAATTTAGAGAGTGCAAAGCACTGAGGAGAAATCCATTTCACTTGGCGGTGGCTATTTTTCCAGAAAATGAAGATCTTGAACTTAACTTCTAAATATTGGGAGAAGCAGAGAAAAAGATAATTGTTTAACTGCATCTTGTAAAATTCAAATTGCATAAGGCTTCTTTATAAAACCATTGACAATGATTAAATAGAAACTTAGCAACAGACTCCTCTCTTCTGTTCCTAATTCAATCCAGCAATAATCAATTATCTTCCTTTGTCAGTTTATGAAATAGAGTCATTAGTATATTGTGAGACTAACTGAACGGTTCATTTTTTTCCCAGTAAGACGAGCAATTCTATTCTGTGCTGTAGATCTAGTTGTCATTCGATCTGTAAATTGTGCTCGCTCCTCAGCAGCCGCCTTTGCCATTTGTGCTTTCTTTAACTCCCTGCAAAGAAGTAAAAATCTGTTATTTCTCCTTCAGATAATTCTGCAGTAATTGTATCTAAAATCATTAAAAAGAATCTGAAACAAAGGTATAACGTAAACGGCGTTGCTTCATATTTTACTTCTTCTACAACATGATTAATTGGAGATGGAGCAATTCATAACACCCTGTACATTTGGGCTCTGTTAGTTCTTTTCATACCAACTTTAATTTGATCTCTCTTGCTGTGGGATAACTCTTGTAACAACATCTCCATCTTATATTCCTTGACTCTCCACAACCAGTTTTACTCTTTCTTGTACCCACCAAGAAAAAACTGCTCCGAAACATACTCCTGCCACTATCCATATACACAATAAATAATACTAGAACAACCCAAATCACACATATTCAGTCTCACCTAACCACCCCACCATTCTCTTACATAATTAAAATTCCTTCCTGGTCAACAAGGATCCCTCTTACCACTCTCAATATAATCTTCTCAGATCAATCCTTCCCCAATATACAACACCTTGATTATGGCCCTCCAACTCATTTATTCATCCTTCCATTTCTCACATGAAGGATGATATCCAAGAACCAATTTTCTATTTTAATCCACCACTGGAGTCCAAAAGTCAAATCACCCTGGCTACACCTCCAGAGATCTAACTATTTGAAGAACTCTACACAGAACTCCATCCCAGTTTTTAAACCAAGTCCAACTTTGTTCTTAAGCAGACCCCAAGAGCCTTGCTCTCCCCTACAGTCAACCAGCAGCTTACCAGTCAAGGCTCCAATCCCAAATGCAAATATCACCGTTAATGCTAGAAGGATGTTCCATCCTTCATATGTATTTTGGATGCAGCCTGACAACATTCATGCTGCTTCTTCCTCCCCATACCAAGGCTGTTCTCCTGCTGTTGTCACTGATGTCACTTCAAGCCTGACACCCACCCATTGCTTCTCTTCCTTCCTACTTGCCCTGGACTGCCAGGCTCTAATGTAGAGTTTTCAGGAATTAGCCCTAACTTAGGTGACTTGGTCAAAATCACTGAAATGCTATTGTGCTTCAATCCTTCATGAGGCTGTCAACAACTGTCAAACCAACTGCTATATCCACACTAACTCCAACGTTTTAGCCAATGTTTGGATTTTGATTTCACGAACTATACTGATAATACTTTAGAAAACCATCCATCTTCCAAGGATGAAAGCCAGGATGGACTTTTGCTCGTCTCTACCTATTCTTTTTAAAAAAAGGTGATATAAACATGACTCTTGCAAAAGACCCAAAAAACCCTACCCATTTTCTTCTTATTGGGAGCACAAAGATCTTTTCACAACAAGTGAACACATTGTCTTTAAACACTTAGAAATCAGTTTCACTCCAACCTTCTGTAAAGGCACCCTAAGTTATATTTTTGAAGCCAAAATATTGATGTTCTAGTTCAGATCCCTATGTATTAATGCTTCAGAAAAATTGCAGACCTCTTTATCTTGTTGGACAGTTGTTTACTATCAATATTATTCCACAGTACTTTAAAATAGGCGTAGTATAGATTAAACTTACTTCTGCAACAAAGAGTTTTTGAACTTTTCGGCATTCAGTTCTATTCGTAGCTGCTCAGCGCTCTTTCTCGCAGTGGATAACAACGCCGAATGCTTAACTAGAGCAACTGCGGAGGGCCTTTTCTCTGGGTCAGAGTTTATCATAACCTGAAATAGATTAAAGGTTCGTTTGATTACTGTTTTCATCTTCATATATGAAGGACATATGTAGTTTGTTGTTATATATGTTTAAACTTACTTTTAGCAAGTCTAATAAATCTTGAGAAAGGACTTGTGGGATTTTGGGTAGTTTTCCTTGTCGAATTTCATGCCATTGATCCCCATTGGCTGGCAATGGTTCGGCCCCAGCAGCACATATCACAGTTAATGCCAATGCAAAAATATCCGCTTTTGGCAAGTAGTTATAGTTCTGGAAAAAAAATTGCCATACAAAAGACACCAAATTAAACAATCTTTTTTCCCTACATTCCAGCTCTTGTTTATAAGATAGAAATCTAAAACAATTCTTCTATAAATCTAATCAAGATTGATAGTAAAATTAGTTGTTTTGTCATAATCTAAAATTGCATTACCTCTTGTAAAACTTCATTGGCAAGAAAACGACTATCTCCTTCCTCCACCTGAGGACTGGCTATTCTAGTGACATGACCAAGATCACCTTTATTAAAACAGTAAAGGGTAAAAAATTACTTTCTCAAAATTAAGAAAGATTTGCATTAATAAATATAGTTCTATTATTTCCTACCTATTTTGAAAACAACTCTGCTAGATGACCATTCATCTTCATCTCCTTCTTCAGATGTAGTAGTTGGAATTGAGGTTCTAGATATGAAGATATTACCTGCCAAGGAATAAAATGATAAAAAATGTATCAAAATATAAATTAATTTCAGAGGTAGAATTCTCACTGCTCTCTTGTGCCTCTTTGAGTAATGTACACTAGTATTAACAGTTTCCTTGGAAAGAAGCCAAACTTTTAAAGACAAACAAGCAAACTTAATCCCACAAAAATATTTCCAAAACAAATACAACAGTTGGCCAACCACATGTTTCAAAAAAGAACTTTTGCACTGTATTCTGTAGTTAGATTTGAAAAGTTTCAGTTGCTAAGGTGTGGTTCACTATATTACTGTACATATATGTTCATCATGGAAAAACATTAAATCCTTACAATGCAGAAGACATCTGATTTTATAGTACTTACTAGGTTTTATATCCATGTGCACCAGTGACATTGAATGGATGTATTTTAAACCACGAGCAACTTGTAATAGCAAATCTTTCAGTTCTGGTTCACCAAAGTAACGCATATTTCTATAGTTTTCACTTATAGCATCAGCTAAACTGCCACCTGCATATAAAATTAAATCATATTAAAGGATTAAAAAACACTTTTTTTTTTAAGCATGTAATATTTAATAATTGTTCTCAAAAAATATTTGGTTTCATAATAGCAATAGCAATAGCACTTTAGATTTATATACCGCTTTACAGTGCTTTTTACAGCCCTCTCTAAGCGGT
>JAOYMU010000001.1:74142485-74153075 GCA_025802295.1 Psammodynastes pulverulentus | reverse complement strand
AATGAGAGCATCTATTTCAAAAATGAAACAAAAATTGAAAATTTCTAGCAATTTTTGGCAAACTTTAAAAAGATAAAAAGTGCTAATATTTTTAATTAACATACATTAGTAGAGGATATGGCTGCTGCTTACTTCATCAAATACATGAAATGGCCTGACTGATATAAGAGTAAATTGGGGAGGGGGGAACAGATTACAAGTACTACATCAATTACTAATTATATGTTAAAAACCCAGTGTCTGATGAGACCTCCTGATATGTATTTTGACGAGACCTTCTGACATTGCCTAAAACGTTTTGATCCATACCATTGTTTTCACTCAATGATGCTGTTAAAGTTCTGCTTTTCCAAAACAGTCTTGCACTGAGGTCTGCTATAGAGTGTCCTGGACGGTTTAAAATACTCTGATATACTTTTTTTTTTGTTTTGAATCCTGATATCAAACTTGTACCTATTAATTCTTTTGTGCAAGCTTGCCCATTTGTCCTATGTAGAATCCAGAGGCAAATGACAGCATATACCACATTGGAGGAAGAACAAGTGAAAGCATCCCTCATCTGGTGTATGTACTTGTTGGTGCTGCTGATGTGGAAATAAGAGCAAAGTATACATCTGGTTTATTGCAAGATGTTTATTCATACTTGCATTCGTCTCCTGTAATTTCTTGTTGCTCATGAGAATCTGGTGATTGTCCATATGTAAGCATGGGCCCATCAGTACCAGAAAGTGTACACTGTCATTGTCCAGTGTAGGCTGTAGCTTACTCATAATATGTTTCAGTAGCTTGATCTGTAGATGACAACTAGTGGTATTCTGTTCTTCTGTTGTCTGCTTTTTTAATAAGTCCCTCCTGGGAACTGAACTGGCTCTATTGATCTTATTGAGTGGGGTAGTTTAGTGTCCTGAGCGATTGATATTTCAGAACAGCAGGAAGAAGATTCCACTCATCTTAATCAAATAACCTAGAATAGCTGAAGGAATACAAGGACTAATGTTATAAATTAAGAAAAACTGGAAGTTTTTCTCCCTCACTTTGAAGATGTCCAGTAATAATTATATACTTCATGAACCTTTTCTGTCAGTAACAGATTTGGCCAGAAGAAAGGTTACAACTCAGATCTCCATTTAAGTAAATTTAAAATACATAGTAATCAGACTACATATTCTGATTCTACACAAATCCACTCATGGCTGAGAATGGATTTATACCTTTATATGTATATTACTTCTATGTATGTTCTACTTACTGAAGCTTTGAATCCTTTGATAAATAGGAAATATTGATGTAGCAAGCAACAAATAAGAATTTCTAACAGTAACAATACAGGAAATCAATTAATTATAGAATTTCCTAGTGAATCTTCATCTAAGTAATAACTAGAGCTAACAAGCTTAGCTTTTTGAGATCAGCCAAAATGCACTACATGTAGTCCTTGACTTATAACCATTCATTTAGTGACCGTTCAAAGTTATAATAATGCTGACAAAAAGGACTTAAAACCAGTTCTTGCACTTACAACCATCCTCAATGTCTCCATGCATTTGGCAATCAGCATGTATTTATGATGGTTGCAACATTACGTAGCAGCCATGTGATATTTAATACATTCTGAATACAACAGTTTTTAGCATTAAGCTCTGATCCCTTTTTGACAGTGGTTTAAATATACTGTACCTAATTTGTGACTTATTATTGCAGCAAGACCAAACTAGTGTCATTTGTTCTAACTAATGCATAATTTGAGCTTTATATTGTCAGATTACTGCATAATTTTCATTTTTATAGTCATTTTATGATTATTAATAGCTGGTTAAACTCTATAGAAAATTGCATATCATATGCAGCCCAGCCCTGTCTACTGTTAGAACATCATGAATTATCTCCTTGGCATTGTTATGCCTGAGGCAGGCAAACTTTGACCTCCAACATCATTTGTGATTTCCCAAACTAGGTACAAGTAATTTTTATTTCCAGAAAACTAACAGTGTCCTTTGTCCATAGTATAAGTGAAGTTAAGGGATAACATAGATGTTTAGGGCCTCTGCAAAGCTTAGGACAAGCATTTGACTCCTCAAAATACTCAAACCTCCATATTTTAGTTCCAGTGACAGCTACCAAAGAGGCCATATAGAAGATAAGTATCACAACATCCCACTGAAAATGATTGCAGCCCCCTTGTTTTAGGCCTTGAAATATCTAGGATAGAATAGGAGTATAAATGACTGATATCCTAAATGCAAACCATTTATACATATTCACAAACTCATAACAAAAGCTATTATAAAAACAGGAGTGTGATTTCCAATGGAATCTTTGCAAAACACATACAATTTTTCTAAACATCTGAAGTTTCCCCAGATTCTTCATAGGTTCCTGAATATACCTCAATAATCCAATCTAGAATTCGGTTAAGCCATGTCTTACTATAAGTAAAATCATAGTTATATTTCCTGACAATTCATTTGGAACATTAGGATTATCTTAATAGGCATGAAAGCCAGCAGGGTGACTATCAATCCAACCTCCCTCACAGGGTTGTTCTGGGGAAAATAAAGAATATTACATATGTTCACCGCTTTGAGTTACTTATAAAGTAATAAAGGCGGGATAAATATCTAATAAACAGGCTTCCATTTTCAATTTATTTTACACATTCAATACTGCCAGCAAAACATTAATTTTATAGTATGAATTACAGCCTCATAATATGCTATTATTGCTAATTTAGAGGGCTTGATACATAAAATATCAACAGAAAATTAACTTCAGTTGTAAAAATATTGATTCTACAGTATCCTACAACTTGACCATTATCTTAATAAAAAGCAAGAAAAACCAATACATCACTCTCAGAACAAGCAGACAATTATAGTGGTAAAATCAACTCATTTACATCTCTTAGATTTCTTTATAATGTAAAATTCACATAAACATTTATGGAAGCTTTACACATTTTAAAATAGATGCTTTGCTTAGAAAAATCACCACAAAACTTTCTCCATTATTCTCTCTTTTAAAAAGGGTGATTTCCTAATACTGAGTGATCCTTGAACTGATTTCTTTCAGGAAAGTAAACATTCCAAAATCACTAAGCAAACCAGAAGGTCAGCATTAGGATCATAAAGGTTGAGTACTTTTGTAAGCCAATTGTAGTGGATTTACCACATACTTCACAATGTGGGGGAAAATTATTTTGTTACAAATTTTAGTTTAGTTACATAATCTTAACTGACAATCTGTGGGCAGGCCTTACCAAGATGCCAAGTTTTTTGTAACAGGCAAGCAAATCTGTTACATAACTATTATGATACAAGGGTTTGGAACTGGGGGGAAAATTGCTCTTATTCTTGGCATCGATTTATGAACTGAGAAATGAAGGGCTGCCAGAATTTAAAAGGTCTTCCCAATGACTTCAAATCCACTCTGTCTTTAGTGGAGCTTGTCTGCCTCTTGTAATGCTACCTGTAGCAAAAAAATCAACCACAGGTAAAGTGGCACGTAGGACATTCAAATGCATGCTGAGAGAAGCTGTACGGGTGAAACATGACCCTCATCATTACACATAGGAGAAAGACCCCAGCTAAATAGATTGAAGGTTAAAACTCCATATCAAATTCATCTTCTTGAAAATGGTCTTTTGCCTTGCCCACAGGGGTTGGGCATTGGTCAACTTCTTCGTCAACCTTTGAGACCTTTAACAGAGCAGAAAACACTCTTAGTGAAACACTCCAAAACCTGTCTGGCACCAAGTGGATAATCCCTCTGAAATGTCCTTGCGCAGAAAAACTGACAAAGACAGAAAGGGGGCGTGGCAGTTAATCCAAGAGCGCCTCTTGCCGTCTTCCCCGAAAAACAATTCTCTTTTTCCAAACCAGACAATAACGACTTTATTTCTGACCCACACACACAAAAGGCCAAGATGTCAGGGTCAGGGAGGAAACCAAACGATCTACTCGCCTGGCAGAGGATCGACCACCTAAACTCGCCTGAGGGTTAACACGTCACCCACGTGCTCGGATGAAAACCAAACCAAACCAAACAGGGTTCCGAGTCTCTCGGGTAGCTCCCACCTTCACCGTCCCCCCCAAAATAGCATCCAGCAAGCAGTCCCGCCGAAGTGGCCAAACGCCCCTTTCCTCCCAGCCCTCCACCGGCGGCAGAAGGAAGAAGCGCTCCTTCTCAGCCCACGGGCCGCGCGTTCCGCCCACCTCACCATTGTCTTCCTCCAGGGCCCCTTGCCCCGCTAAGCCTCCTCTCTCACCTTCGGCGTATGCGGGGTATCGAAGAGGCGCAGTTTGCGAAAGGTCTTGTGAGGCGGTGTGCCGGGATACTCGGGCAAAGGAGAACCGGGATCTGGGTGTTCCCGGTACCGGATTGTATCCGCTCGCGGCGGTGGCGGCGACGACGACTGACCGTAAAAACGGCGAGGACCTTTCAGCGGCGGCGAGCCAGCCATGAAATAAGCTCCGGGGGATTTCACCGGGGACGAAGAACCGAAGCCTTCCTCTTCCCACGAGTCGCCTTCCTCTCCCGGGAGCGCGGCCGAAGCCAGTTCTCTCCCAACCTCCTCTGGGTTGCGCGGTGGCTGAGGCTCCAGCCGAGCCGGGGTACGGCTGACCGAAAGAGGCGAGTCGGCTTCCTGGAAGGCCGAGTCTTCCCCGGTGCTGTTGCCGCTGCTGCCGCCTCCCTCCTCTTCCTCTTCCTCATAGCCGCCTTCTTCCTCTTCTTCCTCCTCCTCGCAGTCGCTTCCACCGCCCGGGAAAAGCAGTTTCTGCCGGATAGGAGCCGCAGCCCTCCGGACCGTCAGGCGCCGCGCCCCCGTGGCCAACGGCGGCTGCTGCCGGCTCAGGAAACTCATGGTGGCTGAGATCGTACACGCTCTTCTCTCCCTGCCGAGGCTTCCGTTCAGACAGGCGCCTTTGACAGGCCAAATCCTGCCCCCCTGCGGTCAGACTCTCCTCCGGCGTGCGTTCACACAGTCACCCGACGCGGTTCCCAGCTTGTCCAAAAAAAACCTCCGGCGCTCTCCACCCGACCCACAGAATCGCCCGTTCAGACTCCGCGGCTTTCCCGCGACCGTTAGTCACGTGCCGGTCACACCGGCCAATCACACACGCCCCCTCCGTTTGAAAACACCAGTGGCGAGAGGCGGGGCCCAACGTGATGACATCAGCGATCATTTGGCGCGAATTCGGGGGGTGAAAGTGGGAGGGATTGGCTTATTGGTGGGTTGGAGTGAGCGTGTGTGGGGCGGGAGAGGGGGTTTGCAGTCTGAGAGAAAGGGGGAAAGTGTTTGAAAGGCGTAAATGTGGCTGGAAGTTTAGTATTTGATGTTGGGGGAAGCGCGCTGGTGGGGGGTGGGGGGAAGATAGAGGAGGGTCAAGTGAGTCAAGCGGTCGGGACCTGACTCACATGGAAATCCCAGCATCTACAGTGGCCCGACACTGCGCGTTTTAGTCATTGTATGTGTCATCAATCTCCCAGTTTTAATGCCCCTTTCCTTTTGGATGCGCTTTGCTGCCTGGGGCGAACAGTTTTATAGTCCGGGAAGCTGAATCAGCGCTCGTTTTAAACTCAGCGAGCCTCACGTTGAGCCGAAAAAAACTGCCAATCTGACCGAAATGATTTAACCCCACCATCTAAAAATTGAATCGATTACGTTTCGAAAGAATGAGGTGCAAAACTCCGGATGTTGTAGACCGGCTTGACCAAAGTGCAACGCGAACGTCTCCTATTCCTTTTGCGATGAAACATATGAGGCGCCCTGTGTCCTTTTCCCTCAGCTTTCTAGGCAGATTTCCTGATTCCTCGAGGCTGCAGTCATGGGCGTCCGTCTGTTGACCGTAGCATTGGCGTAGCATTAATTGCTTTCCTGCACTTTATTTTTCTCCCTCCCACTAAAACTGCCAATAGCAGCCAGAACGGTTTTTCTGCGGTTTACGTTTAGAATTTGGATCGCTGTGATAAATGTATCCTCCAAACGGTTAACCGCAGGGGAATGTTGCTCGCGCTGAGCGGTTTAAAGGGTTTCGTCCCTGCTGGAAACGGAAACTCGAGACTGAGGAGAAAAGCCTCTCCAGACGACTTTCGCCTGCCTGAACAGGCAGCGCCCGCGGTCAGGCTTCCCAGCCAAAACGAAAAAACCAAATTGAGCCGCAAGCGGCCTCAAGAGGCAATGGTGGACTTGCCGGGAAAAGAAAGAGCAAGTTGTCATAAGAGGGCGTGAGGTTGTCGTCGCGCTGAGAAAGCACCATGTACAAAATGCGATCTCGTCGATGGTCCCAGATGGGCTTTGACTGAACTGCAATGTAGGGCTGTCTTCTGTCGTGTCTCCTGCACCATTTGTTTCCTGCTACGGTGCCATTGAGCCAATCGCTACTGCGCCTTCTCTATAGTTGCTCCAGCTAAAATAACTAACTACGTGAAAGAAAGAAGAACCCCGGCTAAAGTTTGCAACAAACCAGCCCCGACCCCATGTTTGACCTGGCCGTTTGAGGGCTAGACATAGTATCAAAAGCTCAACGGTTAATTCACTAGTTTGTCTTCGAATGAACTTCAAATTTGAAACTTTTTTTTATTCCACAGTAGACACAAATCTAAGATTAAAATAATATATAGAAACCAAGACATTTTTACTTTTGTCTCTGAAGTTAAACTATGGCTGAGTTTAAAAGTATGTTCATGAATATATCAGAAAATCTAATGTATGTTTATTTAAAATCAAATACCAAATTAGACAAATATCATTGTCAACATGTATGTTGAGAATGGCTGTTATTGTGATAATCACTGATTTCTGAAGTGTTTACAACTTTCACCCATTCACAATAAAGATCAATGTATATTTAAAATTCGGCACATGCATGTCTATATGTTTAACTTTCTGCTTAAGGAGCTGTGTTCAACCCTTATTAAGTCAGTGTTCATCCCTTACTAAGCCACTGTTCAATTACCTATAGCTTATTAAATGAACCATAGTCAACATGCATGGTCACCGCATGTTGACCAAAATCAACCAACCATATACTGTATAAATCAAGAAAACTAAATTAGGTTTTTTCCCCTAACTGCATGTATTTTGTCAAAGACTGAGCCAGATTCTGAACTGTGTTTCCTGTGATTATGATGTGACTTCAATTGTTTTGTTACTTTAGCAAAGCTTCAATAAGAATTGCATTTAAGATATGTTTACATAACCCCCAGGCTAATTAAACGATGATTTGCTTTATTAACTCAATTGCTTGGTACGTACAATACACTGAACTACAAATTACCCAAACACCTTTTGTATGCTGATCAAATCCAAACCCAGCCTTGCTTTAATTTTGCTTAATAGTTCCCTGGGAGCTATTTCCCAAGGGAGCCAGTCAAAAAATAGGAAGCATACAAGTGCTGAGATTACAAGCTTTTAAAATTACATATGTAATAATAAACTGGAAAGCAGTTTTGATATACTAGTTAAGGGCCCAGGCTAGAAACTAAAAGACTAAGCTCTAGTCCTGTCTTAGGCAAAAAGCCAATTGAGTGATCTTGGATCTTAGGAGGCAGTGGCAAATGGCTTTGAAAAACATTGCCAAGAAAACTACAGGGACTTGTCCAAACAGTCTCCAGGAATAAAAAAAAAAAACTGGCACCAAAGTGGGGGAAAGCTACACATGGAGCAATAAAAACAGAATACCAGTTGACAATACTGGAACAGATAAAAGGGAAAGGTGTGGAGAACTGTTTTCATTTGATCTTTCTAGTATTCTTCCATTCTTCTGGGTTAAAAGAAAGATGACACTATACTCATATTTTTATATTTTGTTTGTTTTATTGATTTACAGAGGAATGTGTTCTGTTGTTAAATCACTGTTAGCTGCCTTGTCTCATTTGCCTGCATATGTCATTGTGCTGTTCATTGGTTTTATGCAGCTTGTCTGAAGAACCATTTATGGTTTTTCATAAATTATTACCATCTTTTTTTTTGAAAGATCAGATAACCTTCTACCTAGAATAATCTACTAAATTTCCAACATCAGCAATGGGTTTGATCAAATAAACCCGGAGGCCCCTTCCGGTTGTGTGATAACAAATTCATATGATCAATAAATTTGTCATCTAAAAGTGGAATTTTTTGCTGCAATTCTAGTTGATTATAATCAAAATATGTTGTGACAAAAGGAAATACAAAAGAACTTACACAGTGAGGGGTCAATACTGATCTGCTGGAAAGGGGAAAGTACACTTTATATACTATTAATATAACCATTACAATCATAATTGTACAATGTTTTAACTATAAGGGTGGGAGGCTTTTGTAAATCTTTTTAAAATATATGGTTTGTGTAGGATTAATGCTGCCATCTAAATAGGTGCTGCAACATTGTAAGTACAATTTATGATACACAATATTTTATTTCCTAAGTGTATGAACTGCTTTTTACCAGAGACTCTTGATAGAAATATAAATATCAAACAGTCATTCATGCATAATGGAGCCACTTGCAATATATTTGGACTGATCTCACTGTGGCTTTTCCAAGATAACCATTGAAGGCTCTTGGACAACCAGGAAGCACCACGAAGTATACCAATATAGTCTGCCCCAGTAATAAGGTTGGAAATTGGTGCTGAATGTGGCATGCACAAACAAAGGAGGCAGGCCTTGCATGAGATAGTCTGACACTGCCTCCATTAGTTTAAAACCCTAGTTCCTCCCTCTACTGCTGCTACTGTTCTTACAGTTTACTGCAGAACAAGAAATTGGTGGATTTCTCAGCTGTTGGGAAAAAAATCCACCAACTACTCCATCACATATAATCTAGGTTTGGAACTTGGAGGGAGAGAAGGTAAGTTTTGCCAGAAGTTTTAACCATCTCTCAGACCCAATACATTTTGTTTTAAAGAGGCCCTGGTCCACTGGATTCTGTATCAATAACAGTATACCAAGAAATCCCTGTGCTTTTTCTAGCTATTTGGTGTTACTATGGAGAACAATGTTGCTGGAGAGAACCAAAGTCCAGATCCTTTCTATGCATAAATAGATTTATGGTGGCAGGAAAAGATAGAAAATACTGCTTTCATATCATGTCAGAAAGAAAACTGAGTTTAAAAAGTCTGGATCATGTGGATGTATCCTTTAATAATTGATAGAAAAGTTAAGGAGATGTGTGTAGATTAAATGACAACTCCCAGTGTCTCTTGCTACTAGTCTCATATTTCTCTAGGAATGTCAGCATATAAAGTTGCTAACACATGGAAGACCCCAGGTTGATTACCTGTAACAGAAGCACAATACCCAAGATGCACCAATGAGATAAAAATAGATTCCACTATAAGAACCAAAAATAAAATTGATATATTATATTCAATAGGTCAGTGGGGAAGAAGGAGAAAAATAGTGAGGCAAAATTCTAAGTAAACTTATAAAAAGAGGAACACGTGTTATTTACAGCCTGAGAGGATATGGGAATAGGGTGTTGAATTGGATTTCAAAACTTTATCTAGATAGGCTGTTCTCACATGAAACAAGAATTATCATGTGTATTAAATCCAGGGTTTTCCTTCTGAGCTAGGGGACTAACAGGAAATGCTCAACATTCGAAATCCATCACTGGATAATGACTTTTTTAGGACCAACATGTTCATGTGTGCCAATTCTGCCCTAGTGTGCACAGCCACTGATGCTCTAGTCATCTCTTGGTTCAATTAATGTAACACGCTCTACATGGGGCTACCCTTGAAGAGTTTTTGGAAACTACATCTGGTGCAGAATGCAGTGGCATACCCTAGGGTGGCATGAAACACCGCTGTTGCACGGGCTGCATTAGTTACCAATTTGCTTCTGCGTCCAATTCAAGATGTTGGTTATTACCTTTAAAGCCTGATATGGCAAGGGGCCAGGGTATCTGAGGAGCCATCTCACTCAGTGGTACTATTTCACACCAGCAAATGAGGCTTACTATGGACCTGTTGGCCCAGAAATTCTGATGTGTGAGATCAAGGAGAAGAGCCTTTTTTGCTGTAGCTCTGACTCTGTGGAACACTGTACCATTGGATCAGTGGTGAAATCTTAGTACCTCGCACGACCTTGCACAAGGTAGTATGGGCCATGCGAATGAGTTTGGTGAGCCCCTAAAAATCCACATCCCAAACCCACCTCCTACCCAATCGCCGATCACTCACTCCCGCCCACGCCACGCCCACACTGCACTCACTCGCCCGGGCCTTTTTTTGCCTAAGAGTGGAACATCCCCTGCGTGCAAAGGCGCTGAATGAGGCCGGGCCGTCGTTGGTCCGAGAGCTTTCCTTCCTCCCTTCGTCCACCGCTGGCGCCGGTCGGACGGGGAAGAGTTGGCCCTGATCCACCTGGCCATGGGAATCCCTGAGAGGAAGAGGAAGAGGAGGGAAAGTGCTTTGCACATGCTCAGAAATGCCATCTACGCCTCCGGAGAGCAGAGCCTTTGAAGCAGAACCTCAGGCCAAAAGAACTCAGCTCTCTCTCTCTTGCCTGAAGAAGCGACCTTCGCGTGGCATATATTTCCCCACGGAAGGAGGCTTACAATTGCTCGTGGGAATTGAACAGGAGGGAAAAGAGCCAAAGGA
>JAOYMU010000001.1:74119789-74142385 GCA_025802295.1 Psammodynastes pulverulentus | reverse complement strand
CCCCACCCAAGCAGGAGACCCTACACCATTTCTGACAAATGGCAGTTCAATCTCTTCTTGAAAGTCTCAAGTGATGACGCTCCCACAACTTCCGAAGGCAAGCTGTTCCATTGGTTGATTGTTCTCACTGTCAGAAAATTTCTCCTTATTTCCAGGTTGAATCACTTCTTGTTCAGTTTCCATCTATTATTCCTTGTCTGGCCTTCGGGTGCTTTGCAAAATAGCTTGATCTCCTCCTCACTGTGGCAGCCCCTCAAATATAGGAACATTCATGGTTACTTGTACGGTGTTCCAAAATAAACAATCATTACCCCCCAAATCCCTTTTATACTATTTGGGTATGAAGGGGAGATTGAAAATCTGGCACTGTCATTCAGTTCAGTTCATGATTATCAAAACAAATCCATTCATTACCATCTGTTTCTTTACACAGGACATCAGTAAGAAAAACACAGAGTGGAATGCATTGATAAACAAGTTGTCCAATAAGTTGTGCAAACAGTCTTTCATTCCCTGATAAATTGATGTTGGGTCTGCTTGATAATCTTTTGTTTCTGAACATGATTCTCAGCCTAAATTTATAATCATGCTATCTATTGTGCTTAGCAAAAGCTCCTAATTTTTTTGCATTGGAAGATGCTTCCACACAGTCACCATTTCCCTGGGTGGACCCTCAGAAGCATTTTTAAGGTGGCTTATATTTATCCTCAGTGTCAAAGAGCACTTTTCATACATGTGGAGCAGCGAGGAAAGGTGTACAAAACTCCACAACCAGCCAGATTCCCATCCTGCTCTCCCTCCTTGGTTTCTTCTAGGTTGGTTTCCTCTGTGATTTCAAAATTATCCTGCAAATTGCAGGGGTGGGGGGGAAACAAGAGCCAATGGGGGGAAAAAATCTGCCCTGGAGCATTGGTGTACATATTGCTGATCTAAACAGCAGTTTCAAGCAGTGGTGGGATTCAAATAATTTAACAACCAGTTCTCTGCCCTAATGACCAGCTGGGTAGGTGTGGCTGGATGATCATGTGACTGGGTGGAGCCAGGCGACAGTAAGTCTGGATGTACAGCCAAGAACCTTTAGCTTTTATATGGGTTAACCAAGAGGAAGTTTCTGTAAGCAAGGCAATAAAGATTAGGCTAGAAACAACACCAGAATGTTTCCTTCCTGCCTTCCTTACAGGATTAGCCCTGTAAAGTGGGGAAAAAACAAAAGGAGATTTCTTCCAACAACTAGTTTTCCGAACTGCTTAGAAAGTTAATAATTGGTTCTTGTGAATAGATGCGAACCAGTTGAATCTCACCATTGGTTAGAATGATGGTCTGATAGCATGTTGGAGTCTTCTATAACAGGGGGTTAAAAGAAGTCACATGTAGGTTCAACCATTTAACTTAATTTTTCTGTTGGCAAGACCTTTTAACTTATGTTCTTGGTTAGTGCTTTGCACTGTAGGATATAGGCTCCAAAAAGGTTTATAATCAGTAGTAAATTCAATATGAAAATAATTGCTTGTCTAGGAACAGTTGCCCAATGAGTTATTGTGATGCTTATTTTGCTAATGATGGTGGACCAGTAAGAAAACTATGAAGGGGACAAGAAGCCATCCTTTCTCTGGCTAACTCTCTTCAGGGGTTACCAAACAAAACTAGATGTCAACAAAACTTTTAATATAAAACGCAAAGAGACAATTAAGAGAGACAATGGCAATGATCATGCAGCTGAAAGAGGCAGACGTGGAATAGTTTGACCAGCATAAATATTAAAGTGGGTCGGGAACAAATTTTGATTCAAGACACAAGTTGTCAATTTACAGCCCTCCGACCGTTTGTACTGAGGTCTCTTCTATTGCATATTAGAATCTGGTGGTAGAATCTTGAGTTCTACATGAATTACATCACTTTGGGGAACAGAATTTTATTAACACTAGCATAATAAGGAAGATATGTTTTCAGGCAAATCTGTATGGGTATTGCATCCCATGGATGTGTCAGTCGTCTCCTTTGTGTAAGGTAACCCTTCCGTTACCTCGGGATCAGAACGTATGCATCTTCTAATAGAAAAGACTGTCTTCATTTTGAAGGCTTCATCTTTTTAAAGAGTCTCTCTCTTAAAGCAGATGCACTTTAAAGATAAGGAAACTACCATAAAATGCAATGGACTTGAAGTTGTCCAACAGCCAACATGATATGGACAACAGCCATATGCTCAGATTCATGGTATCCCTTCCTTTGATGAACTGTAGTGCAATATAGTTTCTTCCTGTTTTAGAATAATAGCAATAGCACTTTAGATTTATATACCGCTTTACAGTGCTTTTTACAGCTCTCTTTAAGCGGTTTACAGAATCAGCATATTGCCCCCACAATCTGGGTCCTCATTTTACCCACCTCGGAAGGATGGAAGGCTGAGTCAACCTTGAGCCTGGAGAGATTCGATCTGCCAAATTACAGGCAGCTGGCTGATTCATTTTTTTCCTCTTTTACTGTGGGTGTAGGTGATGCCTTGTGAACTGTCTTGCCAGAGAAAAGCAGAATGGGGTCTGCCATACAGTAAGAAGGACAAAGAGGACAAATACTTTGAGATAAACAGCCTGCATCTGGCCAGAACTAGTAAGGTATTCAGCTCAATAGGCATATCAATATTTTCATTCCAAACTACAAAGTCTGCAAAATTTGTCAGCATCTCTAGTGAGATTGACTTTGGCTTCTGTGCTATCCAGACAATGTGTAATTCCAGGGTTTTACCATGCCACATTTCACAATTTGATCATGGTCTCCTTTTCCTGCTGTTGCCTCTCTCCTTTAGCCTTGGCAAGCACAGATGGTTTGGGCACATATTTTTGGAAGGTGTTCTACATTTCATGTTTTGCAGGCTGCAAAACTATGATCCATATTTCATAGCCCTCATGCTGCTCTCACCTTGTGCATAATGTTTTGTTCTTTGGCTAAATTTATACAGACAGTGGGAAAAAAATTAGTTCTTGGGGGGAATGTAACAACTAAGCAGTGATCCAATATTTTTGATATAATAATCTGTGTTTTTTCTTGGTTTAAAGAGATAAACCTCAGGATCAGATCCAGCCAGAATCTTTGTGTGAAAGAAAAATCTGCTTGCCTTAACAGGAAATCATTTTGTGCCTGACATTTTATACACGATAACAACCAGGGGAAAATGCCAGATGGTTTTAAATATTTCTTGCCCCTGGGCTCAGTGCAGAAGGTGAGACAGAAGATCAGAGCTTATTTTTTTCAGCCTTGCAGGTCTGACAGAGGTCATTGTATGGCATGATGGTTCATTCTTACAGCCAGGGTGAGTGGCCAAATAAGATTTCCATAGAGTGGTATCTACTCACAGACTCTATACCTCAAAGAAGGTACAATGGGATCAATAAATCATGATTTGTCATGTGCCTCATGGAATATACCCTTGTGACAGACACTCATTTGGGCTGAAGGATGGAGCTGGCATAGTGATTTTGTACAAGCAGGAACCATTTCCTCTGTGAGTCCTAAACACATTGCCACTTCCGGTCCCTGAAAAGCTGTTGCCTGACAAAGTATTTCCAATGATCTTCCACAGAGTAAAGCGTTGCTTAAAATTGATCTTAATGACTGCCTGTTTTCTTCTGAATTCATTTACTTCCCCAAAACCAATTCTTGGTCATGAATCTTTCCCATTACTGAGCTGTAACCATATTTGGAGGAATTGAGCCTTGTGAAAAGATGGCAAGCTCAGCATGACTGATTGGTCTGTAGGTTGTTAATGCAGAAAATGAGATATATCTGCATTCTGGAATTAAGAAGATAATTTAATTTCATTGTACAAGGTAAAATGACAATAAAGTGAACTAACTAACTAACTAACATAAGGCAAGCTTTGCTGAAAAGCTCGAGTCTATTGGCATATTGGCTGGTCAGAAGCTTCTAGGAAGCCATCAAACAGGATATGAGTGTAGTGGCAGCCTCGGATTCATCTCCTTCAATAACTGCTAATGATAGGCATAACATCATTTCTAATTTTGGAACTGCTGTATAATGTATATATGGTTATATATTCTTATTTCAGAACTTATTTCAAATCTGTTCTCTCATTTTATCTTGCTTTTGCAATTCTGATTTTCTCTAACTCTAGGCATTTTTAAAATGTAATCCATCTGAAATTCATTCTTTGATTAATAGATAGGTTATATAGGTAGATAAATATTTTTGCTTGGTTGGTTGGTTGGTTGATTGAGTGATTGATCAATTCAGCTGTACTAGGCCATGGACAGCTAATATCCATAGCTAATGCTGGCCACTAAGGGACTAAAACGCAATTTCATTCCAGTATGAAGAATAAAAGTAGCAGTGTGGGGTTATATGAAAAACGATAAACAATTTTTTTAGTTAAGATTAAGCCTGGGATTATTTTCATTGTATATCTTTATTATAAATGCACTCACATACTGTACATAAACTTAAATATTTCACTTGAATATTTTCTGAGATGGGCAATTACTAGGATCATTTGATTGTTATTAAAAAATTAAGATACCACCTGTTTTAACTCTCAAATTTCAGTCAGCTGATTCTTCTTAAAGAGTTGCTTGTTTGACTTTATTTTCTTCCCTCACCTCTGCCTTGTGCTAACATGGGAATAACAATCTTGACCCAACTCCAAAGAAAACACAAGGCTTAATTCATTAAAGCATAAAGTTCTTTCAGTATCAGAGTTTTGGGACAAGATGAATGTAATCACAGAATATGCTTTTTTTCTGGATATCTATAAAGTAACACTTCAAGCAGCACAGGGGAGTTCCGCTTGTGCCGTTGTGTGTTCTTTTAACATCAACATTGACTTACTAACTACTAACAGCCTAGACTTGGTGGAAGACATCTGGCTCAGCATAATGAAAATACTTTTTGGCTGGCATCCCTTTGCAGCTAAGAAGAACAACAGCAACTCACAAATGAAATTCAAATACTCTAAAAGGACATGTCTAGCCCAGAAAATTAGATGCTCCCAGTCAGTGGTGAGATTCAATTTTTTTTTACTACCGGTTCTGTGGCCATGGCTTAGTGGGCGTGGCATGGCTTGGTGGGCGTGACTTGGTGGGTGTGGCAGGGGAAGGATACTGTAAAATCTCCATTCCCACCAATTCCTGGCAAACTGGCACCCAATGTAGGTCATGCATCAGAGGAGTTACATGGCAGCATTCATAACTGCCTACACTGTACCAGCTGCAGCTTCCAGATATTTTTTAAGGGGAGCCCCATGGAGAGTGTGTTGCAGTAACCAATACAGGAGATGATCAGGGTATGGATGACTGAGAGAAGAGCTTCCCAGTCATGGAGCAGTGCCACCCCATCCAGGACCAGAAATGGTAAGCCCCCCGATATAGGAAACCCCATTCTACCTTAGCTGATGGTTCAATTGAAGCCTTTCATTCCCCATCCAAGCCCTCACAATCTCCAAGAACCCTGAAAGAACATCCACGGGTTCACCTAATTCACCCAGGTGGTGTGATAGAATGTACTGAGGAGGTGGGTCCCCATGAGGGAGGGGGGTGTATTCCTGAGGATTAAGAGGTAACTCAGCCCAGATATTATGTGTGAAAGAAAGAGGGCAATGACTTCCTAATAGTTCACAGACTATATTGTAGATGCAGATAGTAGATTCTTCAGTCTGGCAAGATCTTATCTATAGACAAAAATGTCATTCTTAGTTTTGGGCCTGACATCAGTCTTGGCCTGTTTGTGGCCACTGTTCTGAATCAGGCTGTGAATGACCTGGAAAAGGCCCATGGCCATCATAGCAACCATGAAGTCTTGAGAACTGTTTCCAAAACCTGCCCCAGGGATGGCGGGTTGAAGTCCCCCAACACCATAAGCCTGGGGAGCTCCATGGCCAACCCTGAGAAAACCTCCAGCAGCTCAGGCAGGGAAATTGCTAGTCAGCAGGTAGGCTGGTACAATAGCAATTATCACACCTGATCCCATGAGCTAATCTATAAGAATAGTATCTCCAAACTGGAAACTTGGGGGCAGCACCCCTGAAGGGCAACAGAGGTTCCCTGATGACAACTGCTACACACCCCAGTTCCTGCCCTGGAGTCTCAGCTGATACCACCTGGCTAGGCTCATTTACAAAAGGGAGGACCCTTCCAGCCCCAGCCAGGTGTCATGCCAGGGTGGCTTACTACTCCCAATAAGGTCACAAATGGGGGGGGGGGTATTATCAACTGTCCTGACATTAAGAAGCAGGAGCCAAAAGCCTGAGTTTAATCTGATGCCCAGAGTATGGGCCTGAGTACAGAGGACCAGAACACAACCCCAGTACAAGACACCTAGGATATCTTCCCCAAGTACAATCTTCCCTTTGTCTCCTGTCAAAAAATCCCATGCCCATCATGAGTGTGCCACCCACCCCCCACAAGTATTCATTTAAGTTTTAGGCACTTTTGAAAACATGAATTGAGTTGCAAGCTAACAACTTCTTATGGAATATCCTACAAATTCACGGACCCACACAGTCCCAACGTACCAATTTTAGCCATACACTCTAAGTGTAATTGGCTCCTTGCTAACATCTGAAAGAAAGAGGAGGATAAATCAAGTTAATATCATCAATTGAGTCAAGGTTTAATATGATTCATCTGGAAGACTACGCTGGTAAAATAATCTCAGCTATGGATTCTTATTGGTTTAAGGAAATAGGACAGTCTTCCTTCCATTGTCCAGGTATCAGTGGTGAAATCTTAGTACTTCCGGAGACCTTCCGAGAGGTACTAGGGCCCATGTGGATGAGTTCTCGGAGCCTGTATGAACCCATGCCCCACGTCCACCTCCTGGACCCGGTCACCGGTCACTCACTCCCACCCGTGCCATGCTTACACCCTATCTATAGTCTTCTGGCCATGCAGTCGGGTCAACCCTTTCCTGCTCACCTGAAACAAAGGTAAGCACTTAGCACTAGCCAGTCCCTGTCCCCCCATTCCCGACCACAAGCAGCCCCCTGCCCTGAGCCCACCACCCCGTATATTTTGATTTAAAATGCATTGGGTCATGGCTGATGACTTGGCCACGCCCACTCATCCAGTCACATGCCCACCAAGGCACACCCACCCAGTCACATGAACAGCAAGACACGCCCACAGAACCATGCCCATGGAGCCACGCCCACGGAGCCTCTTGGGAAAATTTTTACATTTCATGCCTGCATTGGATATGAGAACTATACCAACTCTTTTGGTCTTCTGAAAGGACATTAAAACATGGTTTTATCAGTTGTCTTGGGGCCCCAATAGGGGTGCTTACCTCTGAAGGTGGTTGACAGAATAAGAAGACCTCATCCCTGTACCATCTGTCTCCTTTGCTTCTGGTTTTAAGCGTAGTTTAATTTTTTTTTAATTTCCATAGTTTTAAAATGTTAACTTTTTCTGTTTATCTTTTTATGATATGTAAGCCATTCAGAGTTGCCTTATCAGGGAGATAAGCAGCATATACATTTAATTAATAAATAAATACACTTTATTATTTATCTTCAATATTTACATACCACCTCAATCATAAAAGTTCTTTGCATACAAAGAAACACAAACAATTAAATACAAGAATACAGCATGACAATAATACCTAATTTCAAAATCAGCCTGTGGATAAGCAAACAAGTGAACATTAGAGATATATTGCAATGTGACCTTTGTGCATTAATTACCTTAGCCTTTGTTGGAGTGATAACATTGTTTGTTCCTGCTCCTAAACATTCTTAACCAAAGCTAATAAGCAACATTGTATATTGAACAACTCTAGTTTCCTAACTAGGGAAGGTAAAAACACATTTAAGAGCTATGATCCTTCCAAAATTCTCAGGAGAATATTACATAGTATTAATATAACATAGCATGAAACGTCCCTATTATAGTTCTTTTCCTGCCACTGCCTAATCTCACTTGAGTTTTCTTAATCCTTAAATTCCAGGCAAAATTTTAGAGTCTATTGGACAACTTTTGAACTACATCAGAAAACTTGCAGGCTGTTCCACTCCACCTATTACACATACACATTCTATGATTTGTTGGTTAAATTCTTCCATTTGATGTAGCTTGGTCATAAACACTCAATATGATTGAATCATATGCCAGATGACTCTCTGATAGAATTTAGTCAAGAGATATGTTTTATAGCACTAGTAATACTCACTTCTATAGGTTAATGGAATATGGACCTGACAGTTCTATTCATTTTTAAATTTATTATATATGCAGGCAACATCACATGAGATTTGTTTGAAAATTTGGCCTAGGCATATATCATAAATTAAATCAACACATTTAATGTATAGGTTGCTATGTGCATAGATCGGCTGAAAATCATGCCTAGGTTTTTCATGTCCTCTCTGCTTATTGTTTTATGACTAGTTGATTTTTTTTGTCTATCTGCAATAATAAAAAAAAAATATACAGCTTTTTGTATTTCTTGTGGACTCAGAAATATAAATACAATCTCAAACAAATAAACACATATTAATCTTGCAATCCTATATACATATTTAAGTGAGAACAACTCTGACTGAATTCAGCAGAGTTGATGTCTGAGTAGTTGTGTATATGCTTATAGTGTAACAATGCTACTTCTCTATTTACTAAAAAATAATTCCTACAAAATAGAATGGGCTTCTTCCTGAGTAAAAGTGACAAAGATGAAGGAAAAAATAATCTGCTAATGGAATTGAAATCAGGGTTATTTCTTCTCCCATGTGTAACTCCCTCATGCAGGCAAAATAAAACACACACACACATACACACTTAGGAGGTACAGCAATTGTCCAAAACAAATGGAGGGTGAAAAGGTTATCTTCTGGCTGCGGCCACTCATAAAACAAAGCGCAAGATTCATTTCAATCATTAATAATAAAGAGTTTTATTGGGGTTGATTTTAAGTAAAGAGGTCATAGCCTTTGCTTTCCAACTTGAAGAATTGCACTATTAATCAAAAATTTGGGTTAAAATTTAATGGCTACCCCAGTGGGTGGGTTTCCTGTGTGCAATTTTAGCAGCAATAATCTTACAAAGTAAATATTGATAAAGTCTGTACAGACGGACTATGCTGATTTTAAAGGGAGTGAAGGCCAGAAGTTTCATCTTTGACATGCAGTTCTCAGTTCTGAATTGATCTGAGTACCTACCCATATAAACTGTATATAGACCTTGAAGATTTTAGTACTGTGAATAAAGTTTCCATTAAAACACACATAGATAAGATTTATTAATTAGCCACTGTCAGAAAAAAAAGAGCAACACATTCATCGCACCCATGTTTTTAGAAAATGAAGTTGTAGCTGTTAAAGTCAGTTTTGTTTATCCATTGGCCCCAGGTAAGAGTTGCTATCCCTGTCTCTCCCTTCCAATCTTATGCAGCCCATTTTATGAGATCCTCAGCATAATTTTAGATTCTCTTCTGCCTCTTATTCCATATTTCACTTCCAGAGCTGCAGTTTATTTCTGTCTTTGTGGCATTATCACAATTATCTCTTCAGTAATCTTAATCCCTGGTACTACTTAATTCAAAAGTATTATCCTTTCAAAGGAAAGCTACATAATACCGGCTTGTGCTTTAATCTTTGGCACTGGCTTAATGAAACACTCAGGTAGCAGATAGTAGATGATAATTTTTGTGCCACAAACCTAGAGAGGAGGCACTGGTCAGAATAAACAATAATTGCCTGATGGACTATGTATACTAGATTGTGTAAGGTAATATCTGTGTCCTATCCTTCCTTTAGAAAAGTTCAGAAGTTTGATGTGTTTATGTTGGTAAGCTTATTCAGTAACTTTTCCAAGCAACTAGTATTGTTTTTTCATTCATCCAAATGTTTACTCTGAACATTTAAATTCAAAAATATTGTATCCCGGCAATATATAATGAACTACGAAGATCAAATATTTTAGCTCTATTTACATATTTGACTGAAAAATGTAGATTATTACAATGGCAGCTGACCATATTTAATAAGACATCCTGCTGCAATTGTTGTGTATAACATTTTGTAATGTATATTTGTGTATGATCGTATTACATATGATTTGTATGTGATTGTGATGTGTGTATAAGGCCCAATCCCAGGTATTACTTTGTAATATACCAGCTAAGTGGCAAAGAGTTATAAATGAGGATATTCTTTGGTGGCCAACATTTTCTACTGCTTTAATTTACAGGGGCAGAGTCTACAACTGCAATTGCATCAAATTCGGATAGGTTTTTTTTTGTTTCCCATTTGTTTTCATGGTTGCCAGTGACACCATTGGCAAAGCACCAGAGCTCCCAAATTATGTAACAGTACCTTTGCAGAGGATTTTGAATCAAGTATATCTGTTAGAGATGTCAGTCTTGCTATGGCAACTGTTCTATACTGCTCCATTTCCATTTTGGATTAAAGCTTACAATTTGGGAACTGATAGTACTGGTAGTCCTCATTTACTGACTGAAATTGGGACTTGCAAACTGGGTCCCTTAGTGAAAAATTGCATGATTGCAACAGTTTGTTTTTAAAGCAGATGTGTATTAATCGATTGTATTTGCAAATACATAAGAGAGATACTGCAGAAGTTATAAATGCAGGCATTGGGTCCTATAGTTACTTTTTCAGTACAGCTGTAACTGCAAATAGTCACTGTCCAGGATGGTTGCTATGTAAAAACTATATGTATTTTCAATTTCTAAAAATTTTCTCCATTCCCCCCCCTTATCCATATGTCTGATGAAATACACCCTGCTTTACAAGTTTATGCCATAATATATGAATTTCATAACTATTGATTTTTAAAAGTGTACACATCATAACAGAACAAGTGAAAAGATCTGTCTTTGGATATCCTGCTCATGAAAAAAAAAAAGAATTATGTTTTTAATAACTAGTTTTCATATTTTGAGTTGAGTAAGTTTATGATGAAATTTCAGTTACTTGATGCTTAATTAATCACAATTATTCCAACTAGCTAACCATTGTGTCTTATCCTATTTCTAGATGTTGATTTCAAATTAAATAATATATAGGGAGAACAGCAAAATATTGGAGTGGAATACTCCAGTTTAGTATACCTTTTCTAATATATTTGCTATACTGTATTGCTCCATCCCACTGAGCATTCACAATCACTAAGGATTTCCTTCTTTATCCCTTTCACAATTTTTTTTGGGTACTTCTGGAAACTGTTCTGTAAACCTGCCAATGCTTCCTCTTGTGGCTGTGTTGTGTCAATTTGTTACATAAGAATCCATCTTTCAGTTCTCTACAGTTGCTATCAAGCACACATGTAATTAATTAAAATGGAAATAACACTTGCTTCACTCTTTGTTCTTCTTACTCTTTAAAGGTGACTGTGGCAAAGTGCCTCTCTCTGTATAATTTAGATCAGGGGTCCCAACCTCCAGTGTCTGGACTGGCACAGGTCCACACAAAGAAGCAAAGTCCCATCCGCAGCATGCAAGCAACACATGAAACCACGCCCTCTGATCTGTGGAAAAACCTCTCTCCACAGAACCAGTCCCTGGTGCCCAAAAGGTTGGAAACCACTGATTTAGAATCTGGAAAAATCAAGGTTTTAAATCACATGGATAAGAGTGAAGATTTCTGATGCTCACAGTCACTCATGTTACACAAACTATGAATATGATGATGGAGGGGCCACAGCATAAGCAATATCTCATTTTTCTTCCTTTTACTTAAGAGTTTATATGTATGTACTCCAAATGATTGAACAAAGATAAAGAGAAATTGTCTCTCATATATAACATGATGGTAGGCAAGTAAGTAGAAACACCAGTTTTAATTTTTTTAATATTGAACAACCAGAAGTTTCATTTTATACATAATCCAATTCAAATACAATATAATAGCAATTCTGGCAATTGTCTGTATTTACAATCAGTGAGATGGGAGAGGAAATTAAAAATGATAAATGTTCAACATGTATGAACCACAATTAAAATAGCATATTTACAAAGGTTTCAAAATTCAAAACTGCATATAAGAAACAATTAAATTCGTGCTTCCAAAGGATTTTTGAATGATGATTGCTGTTATGATTTAAAGAGTTGAAATCTTCAATAATGCCTTCATTGATTTTGTATGACTTTAAAATTAATTCCAGCATTTCTTCTGTGACTGTTGCTTGTCTTTAGTCTGGTTTGGAATATAAGCAAGTAAATTTAATACAAAACCTAATTCTTTGTCCTGGGTAGAGAATAATGAATCTTAAGAGATGGAATTCAGTATTCCCAAAGTTCATATACATAAACATTATACACTTTAAATGTTCTTCACTGTTGCGTAAAGTATATGCACAGTATTAGTGAGGAAAAAACATTTTATGGTTTTCACCTGGCATAGACTTTTGTTGAACAAAAATAAAATAGAATTCTATTGTTCCTTTAGCCAAGTTATGAGTTAATCATCAATTCCTGGTGTTTCACCTTGTTGTATTCTGGAAGCTATTCGAATTGCTTCTTCCAAAGACTGCTGTTCTCCAAGCTGAAACAAACAAATATAGCTTAAAAAAAGCATTCTAAAATCATTTTAGCATATTTTTCTCAAGTGTTTAAATTACTTATGTATGTATAACGGTATAGTCATATTTTTTGAGCCCAAATACATAATTTCAAGTGATTTCTTTTTGAAACATAGGAACTTCTTTGGGGTACTTGTTTCTAGATTCTGCTGAAATTGCTTCTAAGCATGAATTACAATGGGTCAGAAACTGATAATGCAGTACAGACCAGCCTTTTGATAAATAATTACTATATAATAAATGGCTGAAATTTAGAGTGTGTATGGACAATGTACCAATTATTTGTATTGGGAAAAAAAGCAATTTTCTTTTAATTGAGCAATTTAAAGCATATTTCATGGATATATTAACTATTTTGGAAAATTATTTTCACTTTAAAATCAGTTATATATACAATATAAAAAGTTCCAGATCTGTTGTTCTGAAAAATTAAAGCAGATAATTGGATCCAATGAAGGTTACTGGGTCATATTTATATTTATTTGTATCCCACCTTTCTTATTTTTACAAATAACTCAAGGCAGTGAATATACCTAATAGTCCTTCCTTCTCCTCTTTTCCCCCACAATAACCCTGTGAGGAGGGTTGGACTGAGAGAGAATGACTGGCCCAAGGTTACCCTGCTGGCATTCTTTGCTAAGGCAGGATTTGTAGAAGAAAAAAAGGGTAGAAGTGAAGTCAGTGATCACTGATTCCCTCTTCTCTAAGGCTCTCAAAATTACTTCCTGTGGTGTTCCAAAAAATCAACAAATCTCCAGACGCAGATTGTGGAGAGCATAAAAGGATGCAGAGAGATAGAATTTCCCTATTGTCTTTCTAGGCCTGCATATTTTCCAGTTTGTGAAATTCTACCCTGGATTCAATCCATTATCCATATATTATTAATAAAATATTCCCAATGTATATTACGTATCAAAATTACCTGCACTGCAATTTGTGTTCCATTGGATGTTGCCAGCAAAGTAACGGGTCTAGATTCTGCACTGACTAAATGGTGTCCATGTTGCTGATGTCCAATTTCCGGTGAAGCACTATGAAAAGCTGCTAAATCCTGAGCCACAATGGCAACCTTAATAAAAAGCACAGAGAAAAAAACATTCTAAATACTGAAATCTAAAGATAATTAATTCTTTTACATTTGTTAAAGTCTCCGATTAGCCTTAATATTTAAAAAATAATATGCTAGGACATAATAAAGAGAGACATATGAATAATACCTCCTTCAACACATATTCTAGAACCAATAGTAAACATAATATTTGCAAAGGGTAAACAAATTAGTAAAATAATTTACACAATATGCTAAGATATACTATGTTTAGACCTGGCATAAAGGATGAACCCGAACCATTTGTTTAATAATGTTTAAGGCAGAGTATCTAAACTACAATATCCACCTATAACATTTCATGTTACACATTTAAATCATAGCGTCATGCATTAAACTATAAATAATTCTTCCTCCTGGCCTTTGGGCACAGAGATGAATGGCAGTTACAAAGTATGCTGGTTTATTTATTAATAAAAATTCCATGCAGATTCATTCTGACTTTAAACAATTTACAAACTTGAATGATAGAGCCAAAATAAATTAATACATAGAAAAGTAAAAAAAAAGACTTCTATTGTACTGAGCTCTTTTTTAATTCACTTCCTTTTACATGTATTATCTCAGGTTTAGCTAGATTGTCTAGAACTATATTATAAATCCTGTAATATTGTTAAGCTTTTTATTGTTATAATAATAAACATTTACAACTCTCTATATATTTACTAATGTATACTCTGTAATTTTATTTTTTCTGTTGTATTTTCTTCTTACTTTTAAACAATTTCTATATAGTTTTGACTGTGTATCTTTGTGTTTTGTTCTTTTTATTTTTCTATTTTTTTAAAGCAATATTTTTTAAAAATCTTATGCTGAGTTATTTTCTCTAACATGTTTGTATGTTGTTCTGAACTATGCTTTTCTATTTCATTATGTGGTTTTATTATTACTTCTTCACCCCACACAGAGTAAGGTGATTATTATTCACCTTACTCAGAGTAAGATGACTCTATTAATTACCCAACCCAGAGTAAGGTGGCTCTATTAATCAATCAATCAAATTAAGTCAAATGCCATGCTGATGGCTAGAAAATCTATTGTCAACACATTTATTTAGAAAGCCTCAACTGTTTGTTTTCACCTATATATTTAGAAGCAATTTACCTGTTGTCCTTCCGTGCCTTCCGCAGTGACCATTGCAACAGAATGTGTTCCTGCAGAAGAAATAACTGCATCATGTGCAGGGACTGTGATGGTAGTGCCATCTTGTGTTACCATAGTGATAGTATTCCCAATGGCCTGCATGTCAGCCTGAGATATATTAACCTGAAATAGTATATAATAATTTAGTTAACAGCATTGGGTTGAACATAATTTGTTTATATAAGATTTCATTCTGGGATTTATTAATGTATATTTATAGTAACTAAATAAGCTAATAAAAAATTAAAGATCAGCAAGATTCATAACCTGAAGCGGAAGTCAGACATAAAAAACTAAAACTGGGACTTTTAAAGTAAATTTACTATACTCTGTTTTAAGCCTTAGATCAGGGTGTCAAACTGGATTTGTTTGAGGGCCAGATCAGCATTGTACTTCTCCTCCATGGACTGGCTGGGGGTGGAGGGGGAGTAGACGGAACAACTACTTCCTGCAGCACCCTGCTGACCAAAATGGGGGGCTGTGTGCACCGCTCATGGCCCATTTTTGGCCTGGAGGGCCTCCTGCCACACTTTGCTGACCAAAACATGTGCGGGAGGACGACCCACACAGCGCTTTTTGGATGCCAGAGGTGCCGTGAGCCAGCCCTTTGATATTTCCAGGCCGGACCTATGGGCCAGATTTGAGTACCCCATGGGCCGGATCTGGCCTATGGGCCTTGATTTTGACACCCCTGCCTTAGATGATTTCCACAGTATTCCAATCCTTTTTTTAACTTAATGTATCATGTGTTCCTAACATTATTAATGTATTGGAAACCAATTTTAATGACACTTGTAAAAAAAACCCCAGGAACAAATTTTTAAAATATATTTTGAAGGCTATCTTCATTATGACAGATACTTACATGCTGAGTTCCATCTTGAGAAATAAGTGCCACCTGCTGACTCAGCCCAGTCTGTGTCACAGTAGCAACTTGTGAAACTACATCTTCTCCTTCAACACCCGTTACATATGTTATTTGAGATCCTTTGAGAACATCTTCACCTTGACCTATTTAAAGGAATATGAGTTTAATTTGTACTTTAAAAAGGTAAGAATTGTTTTATATTGAGCTCAAGCCCTGACTACATGGAAAGATACATGTTGGGATTCTGGCAACAAATGGACACTCTGCATTTCCATTGGCAGCTTTCTAAGTATTTTTTCAATTTCCCTAAAATTTAGTACCGTACTTAGTCTCCTAGTGAAGTGCCAATTGGTTAAACTGTATTTTATTAGCTTTATTAAAATTATCATGGTGCCCTACAAGCAGTCTCCTAAGGTCTTCCAAATATGCCAGGTTTTTACTAGTCAAACTCTTCTATAAGAGGGAAATTACCACAGAGAGTACTTGCTATCAGGTCCCCTCCCATACACACCTCTTGATAGTAATAACCTTTTAGTAGGTGTCTTCTAGCTATTCTGATTTAGATAGGCATAATTATTTGGGAGGAATATTTAAACAAAATGATTTGTATTATAGATCAACTATATCCCAAAGATGTTATGAAAGAAGAGTGAGAGAAACAAATTACTCAATTAATTAGAAGAAAATGAGAAACCCAGAGATGTAATCAACTGCAGAAAGATATCAAACCCAAGGTTACTGCACAAATATTTGACAATACAAAGGATTTAACTATAATTTTGGAATATAAATCTGACTCCAACAATGCTTACTATGAAGATGATTTAATTTCAGGTTCCCCAATGCAATTGAAAGAAGAATATTTGCAAGTAAATCTACAACCGCCAAGAAAATAAGTTTTTGATCCATACTTTAAATTGAAATGGACAATGTTGACATATTTGCTTTTCAAGTCATATTAGAGAATCTCTTGCGAGAAGGAGAACTTGGTACTTTGTTAGATATTCCAAAGAAGAAAGATATTTTATTTTATGAAATTTTATGTACTACAGGAATTGCCATTGCTAAATGATGTGGTTGCACTTTACGACTGCACACTTAGTGAAAGAAATTTCACTCCCAATTGTCATTGTAAGTCAAAGACTGCCTGTACAATGATCTAATCAAGAGAAGGTATATGATGATATATAACTGGATATCATTAGATTATTGATGATACTATACCCCAGACTGATGGATGGCGTCTTCTAATGCTTCAAACTCAGAAACTTATACAGCACATTCTATATTATTTTTATATTTATATCTTTTCTGAGACTGATTAGTTTCAGAGAAACTTAACTATGTTTGTAGTAATAAACTATGAATGGCAAGTTGTTTACAGATAATTTTAAAATAAAAAGAAATGGGCATCACAGAAAACATTTGATGTTTAAGAGTAGAGCTTATAATGAACTAGTTGCAAGAGGTAAGGAACAATAACTACCGTATTTATCGGCGTATACCGCGCATCGCCGTATAACGCGCACCTTAGTTTTCACGCAACGTTTAGAAAACAAAATGGCGGCCGCGGACGAATGGTCCGGTAAGTACATGATTTTTTTATATATCGGCGTATAACGCACACATGCGATTTCCGCACGCCTTTCAAGGAGAAAAAGTGCGCGTTATATGCCGATAAATACGGTATTCTTACGGTTAACATGACAGAAAAATTAAGAGTTACACTAATTAACTGATACCTGGAGGTGGCTCAAAAAAAGCTTCTTGTTCTTCTTCTATTGGCTCAGTATCATTGTGTGCTGTTCGCTTGTGCATTGCAAGGGTGGAAATCTGTTTGTATGTTTTTCCACAGTGATTACAGTTGTAAGGTTTAGAATGCGTATGTACCACGTGGTGTTTATATAAACTGGAATATTCAGTAAAACGCTTATCACAGCCAGGGACTGTACATACATAAGGCTTCTCCCCTAAGCAACAAGAGACAAGCAATGAAGGTCACTGAATAGGTTGTAATGTCTGGCAATCTCATATCACCATAAGTAACAGTCATTTTCAGATATAGCATATCACTGACATTTATGCTAAATACAACAACTTCAGTATATTGGTTTCTTTGTTACAATATTTCAAGTCAATCACCAATTTTCATTCTCTTTCCACTTGTCTGCCTTCTGTCCTCCCTGCCATTTTCTTCCTCTTGAAGATTTCTTCTAATCACTTTTCTTTCCTCTGAGCCAATCCTTCCACCAACCTTTGTTCATTGAAACTTTCTTTCTTCCAGCATCTCTTCCCTCAGATTTTTTTATCTTACTTTTCAATAGCTATCCAATTACAACTAGTCCTCGCGTTATGATCATAACTAAGCCCAAAATTTCTGTTGCTAAGTGAGACATCTGTTAAGTGAATTTTGCCATATTTTATGACCTTTCTTGCCAAAGTTGTTAAGTGAATCACTGCAGTTGTTAAGTTAGTGACATTCTCGGTTAAGTGAATGCATGGTCCTGGGAGACTGCAACCATCATAAATGTGAGTCAGTTGCCAAGCATCTGAATTTGATCATGGGGATGCTGCAAGCGTCATAAATGTGAAAAATGGTCACTTTTTCAACGCTATTGTAACTTTGAAGTGGCACTAAACGAACTGTTGTAAGTTGAAGACTACCTTTGCTAGTAATCATGATCATTTTGTGGACCAATGCCCACCGGACAAAGCCACTTCCCATCCCTCACCCTCCATTGCTGATAGGCACCTGAAATTGCCTTTTTCAGAGAATTCTCCAGCATCATAAATATTCTGGAAATTCAAAGGAATCATTTTACTTTTACAAAATGATATGCTTTTAACTGTAATGTACATATATTACAGTATTATTCTTTTAAGTGCATATAATGCAAAACATCTGATCTCATTATTTACATGTAGCATGTCAAATTTTTGGAAAATATATGAATTCGTGAACTCTAAACATGCTAAAAGAAATGGACAATTCAAATGGAGAATTATGAGCTCATTATTTAGTAAATAATGAGACCCAAAGTGTAATTGTTTAGACGGATGCCAATCACTTTCATTTAAAAAAAAAGAGACTCTGGGTCCATTAGTGGCAATGCTTTACTGGGAAATGTGGTAATTAAAACTGAAAAAAGAAGAAAATATTATTTATTTTGGGAAACTACCATGAACTATGTATCAGCAACAGTTTCTCAAAAAAGGAAGTAGCATGCTTAAGATAACACGTAGTATTAAGTATTTTGCAAAAAAAAAGAAAAACAAGATACGTATAAATTTTTTCAAAAGTCTTTCTTTTCATGGATCATTTGAAAATTATTCCTGGGATTCCAATTCTGCAATTCAAAGTACATTATTCCTATTTTTATTTTACAATCCTGAAACATAAAATTTCATTATCACCTTTAAAACCAATGTATTATAATTAACACAAACCAGAGACCTAGGTGTCCAATCTAGAATTACTTTATCAGAATGAATGGTTAGATATCAAATGCAAACGTGAATACCTATATTTTCAGCTGTTTTACAACCTTACTTGCAACGACAGTTTGAGAAATTCTGTTCTAAAGTTGCATTCACATTATTTTAAATTCTCTCCATTTTCTTTGATTATTATTAGAGAATACTTCAAGTTCTATTTTGTTAAGAGGAGAATGAATTGTTTCCTATTTTCCCCAAAGACCTAAAATTATCCCTCAAATGAAACTGGAATGTAAAAAAATAAATAAATCAAGGACTATAAGCAAAATATATCAAATACAATACCTGTATGTATTCTCACATGATTCTTATAGTTAGTTGCACTGGCAAATGCCCTTCCACATCCTGGCTCTGTACAATAATACGGTCTTTCTCCTGTATGTGTCCTGATATGAACCTTTCTGATGTTAGATGTTGTAAATGACCTACCACATCCTTCAAAGGGACACTTGAAGGGTCTTTCACCTAAAAAAAATTGAGATAAACAAATTAGAATACTTTTTAAAAAGCATATTAATTTATTTATAAACATTTGGCACTAAATATGTTAATAAACAAATCTCTCCACCTTCTTTCACTATTTTGAATAAAATAGATTATAGTTTTCTGGTACAAATAAATTTCTAATGCTCTCTTGTACAAAATTGTGAGCTCTAAAATATAGTGAAGAAACATCACTGAATTCACCTTTTGCTTCATTTGTTTTATATTTATTTTGGGTGAACAAACTGTTCTGATCCTCAGGCATTAATATTTAATATTTTCATCTTTTTTTCTTTAACAATTCATCTCAATGAATCATGCCTAATGATGGGGGAAGTTTTGAAGATTCAATGCCATTACTAGCTTAAGTCAAAGATGCAGCTACAAAAACGTCTATAAGGCAATATTTACATGTGTAAATATACATGTGTTTTATATTGGTCTGTGACCATCATACATGTTTTATTCTTCTCATTTCTCTGAAGGTTAAAATACACATAGTGGGTAAAAGCTACTACAGTATAAACTACTCATACTGCATATGAATAATTCACAAAAACAATAAAAACATCACTAAATGAAAGGCTAAATACAAATGAGAGGATGGAAGGAAACCTGGAGACAACGATTTTGAATGTTACTATGTACTTTTTGTTATTATGTATTGTGTACAGAGTATGGTTTAACTGCTGCTGGCAAGTTTGCCATTTCAGTTACTCCTTAAATTAAAAGGAAAATTCCTTAGAAATAGACCATAATCCAGAGCATTAAACTTTTGCATTCCTAGTCAAATACTGAACTTTGGACACATATTAGTAATATAATTTTTACACAAAGCTTATGTGTCATTAAAATGTTAAAAGTGGTTTGTCAGACAGCATGAAAAACTGCTGTTTGGGAAAGAAAGGGCATATTTTGTTAGTGACATGTTTGTTCCCTGATTGTAGCACTGGCTGTGTTTAAACAAATGGGTATCAATTATCCATTTGTAAACAGAACAATCTAAAACATACGTGTATTAAACTCACCTATGTAATAAAGAAAAAAAAGTATCTTCTCCCCCTTTAACTTAAATACAACTACCATAAATATGTCTGTGCTGATCAGTACTTAAATCCCTACAACAAATGTTATATTGCTAGCATACCCTTATGCTGCTGTGCGACACTTTCTCAAGTGCTTTTGCTAAGAACTGTCGAGTCTCTGTATACTGTCATGCCACAGAGAGAAGCCTAAGAGGGATGGGTGAAAGCACAATTTTTATAATTCAATGTATTATTGAATATTACCGAGATATTTATTAATCCCCCCACTACTATTATAAAACACCAGACAGGAAAAAGCCTTCAAATTACTTCCATGAAAGACAACTATTGGCTTCTTCCTAGAAAAAAACTGCATTTTTTTTACTTTAAAAAGCCTGCCAGTTTTCTGCCAGAAAGATGTATGTTTTGAAGTATGTTTACTACAATATTACATTGCCATAGTTTCCATAATCCTTTCGTGATGCTGTATATCATATCGTTACAAGATAGAAAAGAGCTAAACTGTGCTAAGACACACCCAACAACAGCTTTTATTTAAAGGCGGTCTTTGGTTTAAATTGAAGGAATGGAATGTCTGTAAGAATGTTACACAACCTGTTTTGATTCTTTTTTTTTTTTTTTTTTGAGGGCAAGTGATAAGGATATGGTTATTTTAGAAACTGGACTTTTAACAGGGAAACAAATTCATATAGTTTCATAGATTCCTCCACTATAGATTTCAGTCTGTGTTTTAACATAAAGCTAAATTTATGTGAAGTCTGTCTCCCTTGTGAAGACATTTAAAGCTGAAAAGCAGAGGAGAGAAATAGGATACTGAGCTCTACCTATGGAGCCAATTTGGTGTAGTGGCTAAGGCACCAGGCTAGAAACCTGGAGACTGGGAGTTCTAGTCCCACCTTAGGCAAGAGAGCTAACTGGGTGACTTTAGGCCAGTCACTCTTTCTCAGCCAAATCATCTCACAGGGTGTTGTAGTGGGGAAATGGGAGGAGAAGAATGTTAGGTTTGCTCACTGCCTTGAGTTATTTATAAAAATAATAAAAGAGATTAAAACAAAATCTAAAAATAGGTAAACACACACACTCCAGCCTTGTTCTTTTATCAGGTTTTCAATTTCAATTCAGATCTCAGTATTTCTGGGGGATATATTCTTTATTCTTATGTTAGAAACATACAAGAAAATATAATTATTATTCAGAATGTATGTGACAAAGTTTGCTTGTTTTTCTTAGTAAACCAAAGGCAATTCCTGTTTGAAATATTTTTAGTATTAATATCTGAAGGCCAAATATTACCAATACATAACAAGGATTACCTCCTAGAGAATATATATTGTGTGTAGGTATGGTTAAAAAAAACCATTATGGATGTAAACTGTCAGTTTTAATTGCTTTCTTCCTGAGAAATTGCAAATACCAATTGTATATAGGCTGTCTGAATATTGAACCATGTCCATCAGAAGTAAAAATAATGTTTCTACAGCACAGATTTGTATCACTTCACTTCTTCTGGAAGTAGAGAAATGAACTGGATGGCGATTTTTTTCAGTCTTTGATAGTAAATCAGCAACTGCACATAGACCACCTTTGTCTGATATTCATTTACTGTATGGAATTTATGGATATGTGGACACTAATAAAAGCTTCACAGAGGAGAAGAGGCAAATGAAGGAATGAAATATATACACAAGAGATTAACAAATAAAATGAAGGAATAAAGAGATGTGAAGAGCTCCATAATATAAAGTGACCAGATGTCCCGCTTACCAAAGTGGGACATCATTGACCGGGGGAGGGGGGGAGCACGCATGTGCAGAAGGGCAGGGGCGAGCATGCGCATGCATGTGCAGAAGGGCGGGGGCGAGCATGCGCATGCATGCGCAGAAGGGCGGGGGCGAGCACACAGACGCG
>JAOYMU010000001.1:74107913-74118660 GCA_025802295.1 Psammodynastes pulverulentus | reverse complement strand
TATGGTTTTAGAGAATTTTAGTTGAATTAGGGTTTTAGTTGAAATTGTTATGCTGTGTTGCTTTTTTATCGTGCTGTTAACCGCCCCGAGTCTCCGGAGATGGGGCGGTATAAAAATTAGAATAAATAAATAATAAATAAATAAAAACAAATCTGCAGTTTTTGAATACTTTTAGGCCAGGTTCCTATGGCATAAATTGCATTTCAACAGTTTCAACTTTGTATTGGTTATATATCCTCCTGGCAATCACCAGACAGGTCTATTGCAAGGTCTTCTATGTGGGCCTATTCGTGAAGATTATGCAAACATGATCATTGGTGAAAATACAACAGTTAGCTAACCTAAGCTGTCAATCTTAGCCATACATAATCAATATGTAAACAGCTTCATTTTTTTTCTTTTTGTTTCCAGGTTTAACTGATTTGTGAATGGAAATGAACTTTTACTCTAGTACTTTCCAATGCAAACATCCTACCAAAGAAACCAACTGCATGCAGAATTTTAGGTGGCTGGTAAAAAAAAAAGCATATTATTTTAACTAAGAAAGAGTATGATCGTTACTGCTGCTACTGAATATTCCTAAGCAGTTATGTTGTCATTATTTTATTCTAGATCTATGGTGGCTTTACATTATTAAATTGCTGAATTTTGTTTGAATTTAGGAATGTTTATTGGTAGCAACAAAGTGTCTAAATTATGTAGAAAGAAAAAGTACTTTTGTTGAACATTTTATATAAAGTGAATCAAGGTGTTATGAAACTCAGGTTTTTATTTTAAGTTCCAAAATGTTCAAAGTAATTTACAGTTAAGTCCTATCTTTATTTTACCCGCCCCGAGTCCTGTGTGGAGATGGGGCGGGATAGAAATCCCACATAAATAAATAAATAAAGATATAAGAATTTCTGAATTAAATGGGACTTATCCTTAAATAGATGCAGTAAAACAATACATTTGAAGCTTTAGGCTTTAGAACAGATTAACCAATCTGTTAGATAGATGAGGTTAAGAAATACTTTATGATATCCAAATATGCCATTATAAAAATTAAAGTTGTATTAAAATGCAAAATACCTGTATGGGTTCTTATATGTTTCTGCAGGTCTCCTGAAGTCTTGAATGACTTTGTGCAGTTTTCTTCTGAACATCTATAAGGTTTCTCTCCAGTATGAGTTCGGACATGACTTTTTAATCCATAACCTTGACAAAGATTGAATGATTTAAAATCTATTATTCCATCTGTCTTTAATTTTCTATGAAAATCAATGATTTGCATGTTTCTTTCATACCACTAAAGTAGTAAGCTTGCATTATTTATAAATCTTTAATTAAAATTTCCACTGAAAAAGAATTAACCCCCTACCTGTTGCAAATGCTTTCCCACAACCTGGATGGTCACACTGATATGGCCGATCTCCTGTGTGTGATCTTTCGTGTACCTGTTGAAAGACAGAAATCATACATTTTGTAATATGACAATATATACAAAATGTAAAGAAAGTAAAAGCAAAAGTCAACTTGCCCATGCTGGCCAAAATGAATTAGAATGACCGTATTACAATTTGAGTGATGTCTTATAAGGATCAAAAAAATTGTTTCCATCACAGGTGGACATAGCATGTTTCATAGTTTGCAAAAACAATGTCATTCTTATAGCAATACTTTTACCACTTAGTTAAAACTTTTGAAGGGAAAGTTAAAAGCACAGAAGCAGAGTTTCAACATTTATCTAAATTGACAAAAGACTTTCTGTTAGAGAATTAGAGGAATTATATTAGATTGCCTGACTCAGTCAAAAATCGCCCAAAATAGGAAAGTCACAAAGTTTTTTTTATCATTTTCAAACAATTCTTATACCAAAATGTCCATGTTAGGCATAATACCTGTTATAATATGATATTATAAATATAAAGACATTATATTAAAATGTAATATACATTTAATATTTTCTATTTGAACTGTAGCCCATTCTCCATAGCAGCTAGGAAATTAAACTGACGTTAGTAATATTACTAGTAGTTGTATTGATTAAGCGTTTATAACTGAGCACTTAGAAGTACACTTAGAAATATAAAAATATATGTAGCATCCCTGTAAAAAGAGATAAAATTTAAATTATCATCTGTCAGATGTTAACTGCATTTCTATCACTTTCAGATTTAATTGCAAAGAAAAACTGGAAGGTTTGAATAGTTTTTCAACAATAACCTTAAGGTGATGAGCAGTAGTGTACAATTTTCCACAGCCATCATAGTCACAGCGAAAAGCCTTATCTCCAGTTGACTGGGACTTGGTTACTCTTGTGCCATGGCTCTGCAAGACAATCTAAATGGGAAAAAATGACAATATGAACATTTCAGTCATATCTAAATTCTAGAAAGAGACCTGCATTAAAAAACAAGAGTACTTTAAAATGGTACAATTCCAAATGCTTCCTACATCTCTTGGCACCTAAATATTAGTATTTTCCTAAAGATTTCTTAATCATTAATTTTAAGACTGAAAAAAAACAACCAATAAAGGCGAATTGCAATCAGACACTGTGAAGTATAAATAAATAGGGATATGTAGCATTAGGTTTGAAGGGGAGAAGTTGCTTTGAAAAATACAGGGCCCTCATATAGCATCCATGGGCAATTCATTAAAAGTGCACCATTTCAAGAAAAGGCTTTTTCAACACACATCTATATATCCTTAAAAGTCTAAAAATCTACCCAGCCCTCAAAGTGAATTGCCAATAAATGCTATTTTGGACTAGTCTGATTTTTTTTTGATAGAGGTCTTACAAAGAAAAATTTCAGGCAGTTTATCAAAACAGCATGGTGCTTTTTATGCTAAAATTTATTTATGTTAATGAAATTATATATAAAAAGAAACTCTTTTATAAATATGTAAAATTGTTTGATACAATTTGGATATTTTTTCAAACGAGGAGAAATAAAACTGACTCTAATGTCCCTATAAAATCAGTAATGCAATAACACAAGGGTAATAGATTCTACATTACAGTAGGCCAACAGATCAGGAGGTTGTTCTAAACAGGTGGTGGTATAAGAAAATAAAACGAACAAAAATTGCTTTCTGTTCTCAGCTCCTATCACCTCACAAAAATCACCTGCTCCTTCCAGTTGTCAGAGAGGTCAACTCTTGTTCAAGAAGATAGCCCTGAAGGTACCTTAGCACCAAGCTTTATACACTTTTATAATTTAAATTAGCATTTGGAACTGAATCCAGAAGACAAATGATAAATAATGCAAGGCTCACAAAATAAATCTGTAATATCATCACTGCAATAAATGCCATTTAATACAGCATACCAACAGGTATACAGATGGTCTGATTTGCTTTTGTGATTTGTAAATTGAATGTATATATCTACATTCTTATCTTAGGATGTGTCTTGTGTTAGCACACATTAAATTTGTCTGAATAGTGTGTCAGACAAAATTCAGATCAGAACTGAAAAAAATGATTATTTGCAATGTACATTTTTGAAATGAAAGAACTCCACACTCATGAAAGGTGCAGTTCTCTAATATAATATATGTAGAAACAGTGCAATGCTCTGGAAAAGCCCACTTGTAGTCTCTTTCATCTTGCAATAGAGAGGAAGGATTATCCTTGGATTAAATTTATTTATATCCATCTCCACCATTTTCTGTAGTGAATGGACAATATAATTTAACACTACACGGAAAGGCATTCTGCACATTCTATACTTAGTATAACACATTTCTTTATATGGTCAAGAATAGAATATTCATGTTAAATTTGTTTTTATATCGAGAAAGTCCCTTGGTGAACAAAACAAAGGATTTATTTTTATTCTAGTTTTAGAAAAACCAGAGGACAAATTAGATTATTATATACCTGCATTTTTTTATCTTGTTCACTGTCACCTATCATCCCAGTGCTACTAACGCCGTCACTTCCATCAATTGACACCTGCAAATAAAAAAGAATAACAATTTTAAAATTTGTTTTGTGCTCATTCACTTTCACAAAATTTTATTCTCTATGAACTCTTCATCAACCTAATCAAAAAGTCTTACACAATAAATTAAGTAAAAGATTTCCCATGGTTGTTTTAAATAACAATTAGAACATCCAAACTACAATTAGCTAGGGTCTGCAAACAGAATAGGTAGTGCTGCATTGTGCACTGCAGTGTACACAACTGCAATCTAAGGTACTAAAATTAATTATACTATATCTATGCAAACAAAGGTCAAGATCTCTTAAATATGCCTGGTAAATTTCTTAATATTAGTTTGAATGCAGATATATCTCTTCTCTTACAGAGGAGTCTTTCCTCAATAGGAAGGTTTGTTGGGAAAAACAGAAGATTCCACTTTTGTCTATTTTCCATTATATTTGTCTAAGGATTCCATAATTCTCCAGAATAACATTTTAGGAGCCAATGCGTATTTTCCTTCTTGCAGGAGTAGGAATACCTTATGAGAATAATTCTGTCCCAACACCACTGTTGAAATTCCTAAACCCTTATGTTATTAAAATTATCTTTAAAAATGTAATTATTTTAATATTCTTATCTCCAAGGAACTATATTATAGAACTGATTTACTGACATTGAAATGTTATTAATGTTCCTTACAGATGAATGATTTATGATCAGAATTATTTTCTCAAGATCTTTTTTGTTTGCTCCAAACATAAAATATAAAACCAGAGATGCTATATTTCTATTAATCATTTAGTATCTGGTATATCCATGATGTCTACATTTCTTTGATTGCACTTCTAATGGCTTGCTGTATTCCACTCTAGTCTCTGTATTTCCAACCTCCATTCAAACCCTTTCTAAATATCAATTTTACTATATATTTAAGTACAGTCAGTTTGATTTAAATAACAGTATTCATATGCTGCATAGGATTTCCTTAAATATGTTTATTGAATGAGCTACAATTATAAGTTCACACAACATGCTAAACTGTAAACAAACATATCATATATGAGCCTATCTGTTACAACGTATTTTAATTGCAATATAATTCATTTTGACTTTATCAAGTTCACCAATATAAACTATATGTAATTGTAGAGCAAAGTACCTTGGCTGCATATTGTTCCAGAGCAGTTATGGTATCTGGGTCAATAGTAGCATCTCCTGTGTGAAGACCTGCCACTGTGCCATCTGCCTGAATAGCTAATATGGTGTCCGATTGTGGTACTTGTACTGTATGGTGAATGTAAGCAGTGGTCCCATCTTCTAGTTGCACTGCTTGCAGGGCACTCTGGTCGTAACTGTCTGATAAATTATTTAAGATGAATATTAAGACAATAGGTCATCTATCTGTCATAAAAGAATGCCATCCTATGAATTCTCGATTTCATTCATTATGGAATGGAATATGAATACAAAGTTTAAATATCATTAGAACTACCAGCTTCCCAGATATATCCAGCAGCTTATATAGATGGTCCATAATATCTTTAGCCACCTAGGCAGGCAAGTAACCTAAAATATGCATGTTCTCACAAACTCATCTCTCTAAGTTTCTAACCGTTAAATCACCTGTGAATAAAATCCTGTGAATATCTGGGATATTTCTTAAAGTATGGCATTTTAAAGTCATTGTTAAATGTTCAATTGACATTTAAAACAAGAATATGTGTATGGAATTTATTCACAAAAGTTTTAGCAGTTAATATCCAGCATTTAGAGGGCTAAATCTAATTACTTTACATATTTATACATCAGTAACTTTGTACATTAGCAAAATAACTTTTTATGCTTCATTCTTAGGATAAATTTAAGACCACAGGTATGAAGCCTTATAGATTCCCAGAAAAAAGTTATTTAGAATGTCCATGGGTGTCTCACTTCATTAAATAAAATCCACCGTCAAGGAGTTACCAATTGGTAAATAAATGTATTCGGAATTGCTTCTCATCTTTGAATCCAGATCATTACATGGACCTACTACAGAATAAACTGAGTTGCCCATGCAATTATAGGATGTTTTAATTGTTTTTCTTTAAACTTATGTGGTAAAAAATGGATTGTTACTGAATTCCAAAGATTTCAGATAACAAAGTGAATTTCTTAGGGTATAAATACAATTCTAGGGTATAAATACAATTTGAAATACACTGGTTATTTGCAATAGTTTAGAACATATACATTGTTTATGTGATTAGCAATAAATGTGTTGTTTTGTATTTTCCATCAGCAAAATGTCATCAATGGTGCTTGTCTAAGGAAAGAAATAGCTCAGGTGATTTTGTCTGATATTATTCTAAAATCCCATATGCTTTCTCCAGAAATATGGGAATTAAGACTGAAAGCCACAAAGATAGTAAGTGAAAAATACTTTCCCCAAGTGAAAGCATATGCTAACATTTGGGCGTTTCTATAAAGAAATGTATTGATGTATGTATAGGGCAAATCTTGAATATATTTCATAAATTGAAGAGAAATTGACTGGAAAGTCAACAATATATTGATATATAATTTACCTTTTGAAGCGTGATGTATAAAGGCTGTTGTTCCATCTTCAAGCTGAACCGCCTGCCCATCTTCTAAATGAAGACTGTCTCCTACATCAAAAAAAGGAAAAACACAATTTCAATGATGCAATATCTTATAATTACAAAAGTTCAAGTCCTTATTTTAACATTTTAACTTGCACTAGGAAATATATTAATAATGAATTTCAAAATTCAAACAATTATATTTTATACAGTGTTAAAATAATAAAGCATTATAATTAATTTTATCATGAAGTCAATAGACTTGAAATTTGTATTTAATGAAATATACTTACTACTTTTAGACATGGGAACATGTTGGACATAGGCAGCTGAGCCATCTTCCAGTTGTATCACCTGGCCATCCATTAATTTGCCATCTGAAATAGAAGTATATTGAACATGGAATAGCACATCATCTCCTTCAAGAGGAGGAAGCTGCAAAAAAACAGGCTACACTGCAAATTTAAACCCTGGAATGTATTTTCAACATGCAGAAATATTTTCTATAGGTCATTCTCCAAACTCAGCATCCATCATCTGGATTTTATATATGTTATCTTTCTTGCTGCATTGGAATTACTGTATACAGAAAATATCCTCAAGTTGCTTATCCCAAGTTGAATCAGATCACCTGTTGGGAGGCTAAGAAGCTGAATTAATATGACCGTCCTCTCACTTTCCCAGACACATTATTAAAGGAAGAGATCATATGGACTGGAAGACATCTTGAGGGAAATAGCATTCATACATTCTGCTGATTTTGGATTGGTGCTCATAATGCAGGCAAGAAAGTAAGATCCACTTACATTAATGTTAATTCTATTTTGCCTTCATCATTCTTTTACTCAAGTAAAACAACTTGGGGAATGAGTGTATCTGTACATGGTATATGTATGTGAAAATCAAAGAAATTTTTTTTAATTTACTTTTTTCTTTTCTCAACCAAACAAGCAATTCAAATTCAAATTCATTTCAGGAGAATAAACATTGGGGTGCTGTTTACATATATGTGGACTGATCTGGATTTCAAGGAAATGTAATTATATCTAATTTTTTTTTAGAATTGACCCCAATGTTACATTTTAAACTATGTTATTTTTAAATATGGTTTTCCCAGTTGCAATGTATGGATATGAAAGTTGGACCATAAGAAAGGCTGAGCACCAGAGAATTGAGGCCTTTGAATTATGGTGCTGGAGAAGACTCCTGTGAGTCCCTTGGACTGCAAGGCGATCAAACCGGTCAGTCCTAGAGGAGATCAACCCTGACTAGTCTTTAGAAGGTCAGATCCTGAAGGTGAAACTCAAATTTTTTGGCCACCTAATGAGAAGGAAGGACTCACTGGAGAAGACCCTAATGCTGGGAATGATTGAGGGCAATAGAAGGACAACAGAGAATGAGGTGGCTGGATGGAGTCACTGAAGCAGTGAGCGTGAGCTTAAATGGACTCCAGAAGATGTAGAGGACAGGAAGGCCTGAAGGAGCGTTGTCCATGGAGTCGCGATGGGTTGGACTCTAACCTTAACCCTAACAACAACATTTTTAAATAAAATGCCTACAAAAGTTCAATTTTTAAATAAAATGGCTTAAAAAAGAACAATTTTCTAAACCTCCAAAGGTCCCTCAAGATATGGTTATGCCAGCAGGCTGGAGACCCAAGATCATGTAAACTAGTGAGGTGGCTCCGTGACTATTAACATCCTCTGTTTATTATTCCTGGTTTTTAAATTTTGTTAATGATAATGATTTTATATGTTTATTCTTTTAGTTTTGTTTTAGTCTTGAATGTTGACCAGAATCACTTGCTTGTGAGATGGGCAGCCAGCCCGCCAGATATTCTCTAATTCTGAACACACACAGAGGTTCTGAATTAATGAATATAGCCCCAATTCTTTCAGCCAAGTTTTTATTAATATTCATAACAAATATAATAACTTTGTGTAACTGGTCACAGCACGAACAAATAAATTTCTGAGATTATTTTTATTAAATAAATTGCAATAATGCTCTTCTAAATCTACCTTTTGAATTGTGTTGAATGTAGGCAGTGGATCCGTCAGAAAGAGTAACTGCCTGTAAGCTCACTCCTTCCATATTGTCCAAGTTGTCTCCATCTACAACAGTAAAAAACAACAACACCTGGTATTAGCATTTGCAGCACTTACTATACCTCTACTGCATGGATTACTAAGGCATAACCTTTGGGATAAATTCTGAGTTAATTTTGTACAGCATTTTAAAATCCACAGTATCAATATTTTATTTTTAAGTTCAAATAGATTTGGGCTTGTTGGAAAGGGGATTATCCAAAAAACTTACCTTGTACAGCTACCGCTTCAGTTAAACAGAGTGTTACATGCTGAGCTTCCATCCCTCCTCCAGAGAACTCTGTCATTCCCTGAGAATCCCGATTTATCTGGGCTAGTAACATTGTCTACCTAAACATAACAGAAAGCAAATACAAATAATATTTGAATTAGATTGAAAGAGTATTTCTTACACCAACACTTTAATATTTCTTAGACCATTAAGTATTTGTGATTAATTCTTTAAGGAAGAAATATTTTTGCAAATACTTATAATCCTCTAATGAGGCATTGCAAGAATCCCAGCTCCTCCCAAAAATCTTGTCTGAATTATTTTTAAACCTTATTTTGAATAGTTTTGTCCTCCAAGGGAAAATATTGTGACATGTTAAAGGCTCAAATATTAATAAACATTCTGAGGGGAATAGTTTATGTACCGAAGTGGAAAACATTCTAAGTAATTATGATCTCTTTTTCTAAATAAGAAGAAATTGCGGATTGAAACCGAAATATACAAGATTGATTTACTTTAAAGAAATGACCACGGCATTCATACAAGGTCAAGTCAATTAGCTAATGCAATTGATACTACTGAATAATAATGCTCTGCACATGTAAAAAAACCAGACGTTGGACCCAGGATGGTCAGTTTGTTCTGCAATAGCTACTAAATAATAGAAAGCAAGTGGCAGCACTGAGCTTTCAAAAAGGCTAATCAGTTCAGACTTAAGACTACATATCACAGAAAACTCCAGGGCGATAGGGCATACTCCAAATCAAAAATATCTTGGAAGATGACAGTGGCAAACCAATTCCATGTAGTTGCAAACCCACCCCCCCCAATTTTCTTTGTATGTAGATATCTGGAGCTGAACTTGTCTCCAGATATTGAATACTCAAAGGATACTTTCCTCTTTTTTTTGGACAAAATATTGATATTACATGTTATGGATTAAATTAGAATAGACATTCCTGGGAGTCCAGTTTCACTTGATGGATATAGTTTCTGACATTGCATATTTTTGTGACCAGGGACTGAATAAAATAAAATAAAATTCAGGTATATGATAATGGTATACTTTTTAAAAATCTATTGTGGGTTTTAGCAGGGTTTTGCTCATTAATGTTAGATTAACAAATCTACTTTATTTATACTTTTTTTAAAAAGCAGAACGCTGAGCTGCTAATTTTTGGCTTTTTGCTGTTGATTTGCAAGAATAGAATCCTGCAATGACCTGAGGACTACAAAAAATAGATAATGAGTTAACATGAACAGACAGTGCCTTTGAATGCTAATTCTTCTCATATATGCTCCTCAAAATCAGCATGTATTTTTAGCCTTTTATGTTTTTCTGTACATGCTTTGTTAACTCCTGCTTTCTCAGCCACCCTAGGATAATTTCATATTCCGTGTTGTCTGTGCACTGGGATTCCTATTTTTTAAAAAAATATTTAATTATTTCTCCTACTTTTGTTATTTATTATTATTTATGATTTATTATTGTTAATTATTATTCAGAAACATGGATACGGAAAAATTAAAAACAATATTCATCAACAAATTTTGGCTTATACGCAATTACAAATCCAATAATAGAATCAAGGAACATCAGGTAGGTATTCTGCAGCAGCCCATTTACAGTAACAGAGGAGGGTGCAAAAAAAAGTAATGTATTTTTCACTCCATAAGACACACTTTTCCTCCCCCAAAATGGGTGGAAATGTCTGTGTGTCAGTGCCGGTCCTTTGGTGAATAGCAGCCGGGCCATGGCAGTGGGGTCTTTTTACAGTGCAGAACCACCCCTCTTGTCTTTGTCATTGCCCGCCTCTTCTGTCTCTTTTCTGCAGTGCAGGAGTCAATAGGCAGACCTAAGAGCCTTGGTGGCGCAGAGGAATGATTGCAGTAATTGTAGTAATTGCAAGACTTCTGCTAACAGCCAGCTGCC
>JAOYMU010000001.1:74088920-74101143 GCA_025802295.1 Psammodynastes pulverulentus | reverse complement strand
ATAATAATAATAATAATAATAATAGATACCTAGGATGCTGGCAGCAACCCGATATAAACCATCAGAGCCATCTGTCATACATTTTTAAATGTTCAGTTGACTGAGTTTCATGTTTAATGAATAAAAGTTTATAATAATACAAAAATAACCTTATTCGGAACTGCCTATAAACTCAAGACGTTACCTTAAACATTTTCAGGTTCTTGGTTAGGACTTGAACTGTTAAGTTTTTACCAGTCCCAGATTCTGAATCAACTGAAGATTAAATCTTAAATAATAAGTAGGATGTGATAGTTCTAAACTACCTCAGAGAGACTTTCGACAAATGTTTAAGTAAATTAAGTAGTTTAGTAATTACAATTGGAATGTTAAGGCTTCTGCCTTATAGGAAGAAGTGAAATATTTAAATATTTAAATTAATTGGCCGGTTGAATAAATCTCCGAATGCACTGGTTCTGATTTCCAATCTAGAATGATTATAGCTAACTCACTGAGCAGGTAGCATGTTTTCTCATTCTTCTTGTCACTGTAAAGCTTTAGATAGTCTTTAGACTTCCCAATTCTTGCACTATTAAGATGAGAAAGGTCACAAAAAATACACAAGTGTGCAAGGATCTCCGGATATTTCACAGATGAAGCGGGTAGGGAGAACCAATGTGATTTTGAAGTGGAATCCCTGTGATCCTTAAGAGACGTGTGAAAAAGTTGCAACCGTTCAAATTGGATTACCTGGTTTAGTGGTAGGCATTATTGATGGAGTGCCTTTTTTCATTATCAAGGCTGTTTTTACATTGTGTATTTGATAAAAAGCTCAATAGAAAACAAGTTGAGTTCAATTTACTGTAATCCTTTTTGCTTCCTCAAACCATCTCTTTTTGTAATCTTGCTTAATAAAATTTGCAGATTTTCAACACATGCATTTTTGTGATCTTTTAACTGTCCTAATAGTTCCAAACCAGAAATACCTCACTTTTCCTACATTTTAACATAGATTGTACCAGGGCTTTTTTTCGGCACCAAAAGGTGCCGGAACGCGCCCCCCCGTTGCGTTAAAAAAACCCGGAATAGCGTGCGATTGGTTGAGACGCGTCATGCGACGCGGACTCTAAAAAGTTGCCGGAACGCAGTATCGCCGAGTTCCGGCCGAAAAAAAGCCCTGGGTTGTACTAAAATGAGCCCAATTAGTTGACAACACTTGGGTGCTTCTAAGTTAAGCAATCAAATCTGATTGGAAGTTGGGTTGTTTGATTAGTAAAGCATGACATATACCTAAATGTATCATTAGCTATCTGTCATGTATATAGCCCCTATTGTCTAGTTCAGGAATCTCCAAACTTTTGGACCTCAGGGACCACCAAATTCATAATTTTAAATCCCACGGACCACTAATAGGAATCTTGTGCACTGCTCGCTGAAGTGCCTGGACTCAGTGACAGGATAAGGTCCTTCAGGCACTTAGCTTGGCCCTGTTTCTGCAACCTTAAATATTCAGAGCCATTTGGACCCGTTTCCCACAGAAAACAAAACACTGGGATCTGTCATCTCTTATCTCTCTCTTCATCTCCAGCTCTCTGTATCCCTCTCATCTCTCATTTCTCTCTGTATCTTCATCTGTCATCTTTTTCTCTCATCTCTATCTGTATCTCATCTCTCTGTATCTCTCATCTCGTTCTCATCTCTCTCTCCCCCCGTCTGTCTCTCCTCTCTCTCTCTCTCTTTCTGTCTCCCATTCTCATCTCTCAGCTTTAGTCACAGGACTGGCCCATTGGTCATCCTGGAGCAACTCCTCCACCTGGGTACACTGCGGGCCACCAAAATTTTCTCATGGACCACCAGTGGTCCCCGGACCACTGGTTGGAAACCTCTGGTCTAGTTACATTTTTGATGGGTTCACAAGTTGACATTCCTGGAGTAGCTTATAAAATGATGCTGACAATCTTTTCTATACAGAACCGTCAACAGTTCTGCCTTATATCTATATTCTTTATTCCTTGGTTTCCAAAAACATTGCTTCATAGTGAGTGAGCACTGTAACTATTTTAATTGAAAGAGAATTGTTCCGTTTCAGATGCCAATACAAATTATTGTACTGTTCACAAATACACTGAAGAGCACTAACCAAAAATAGGTAGTGTGCGTCTAATGGAAAAGTATTGTATTATAAAGTATGGAAATGTATAGGTTGTACTTATTTAAGAGCTATTAATGTGAGAAAGAACAATTAAGCCGTGACAAAAAAGTTGCAACTCTTATTTACTATTCTAGCTTATATTACTGCATCACAGAGAAAGCTTGTTAGTTACTAATTTTTCCCACGCTAACTGTATACATAGCAATTCCAAGCATAGGATACTGTCAGCTAGTTTGAAAATTTCTGCAAATACATTGGATAAAATGCTACGCTAAAAATAGTAATTTAACTACCACAGAATCCTCCACATTTGGGTCTCATGTTATTGTAGCTTCTTGCATCTTAAAGGGTTTTTTTGCCTAGTGGCTATTTAGAACTGATCTCTTTAATTTGGAGTCATAAATATACCAACAAAGAAAATATGGGCATTTTATCTGAAAGATGATTGAATTTAAAGTAATTCCTGCTCCCAAAAAGAAAACAAAAATGTGACTGTAGACTAGACATATTGGCAACCTGAGATTTAGTTTTGGTTCTGTTCTTGATATTATCTCTTCCACAAGTATATCCCACATCTGGAGTACAGCATATCCTAAAAAAGCTATCAGGGCTAAAATGGTAGTACTTAACTGTTATAATTAATGAATTAAAATAGGGCAATAATTTATAAAATCAAATGAGTATAGTCATGGAATTTGTATAGTTTTTAAAATTTACGTATAATAAAAATATCGCTTGGGAAAATGTTGAAGTTCATAAATTATGACATTCTAAATTAGTTCAAATCTCACGGGCTCAAAGTTGACTCAGCCTTCCATACTTCCAAGGTGGGTAAAATGAGGACCCCGATTGTTGGGGGCAATATGCTGACTCTCTAAACCACTTAGAGCTGTAAAACACTATGAAGCGGTATATAAGTCTAAGTGCTACTGCTAGTGCTATATGAATTGCAAGTTTTGTAAAATCTGCATGTAGCACGTTTTGACTATCCAAGTTTAAGTATCTATCACAAAGAATAAAAGCTGGAAGCTTGTTTCTGGATCGTATTCTTTCAAATTATATTTATGTACCCTAACATAAGTACATGTTGTCTGTGCGGAATAAACTTCATTCATTTTAACTTTTATTAAAGAACATCTAGAAAGGAAATTCAATTGTGATGTATCATAGTATATAATCATTTGTAAAATTCAGTTTATACAGTAATTGTTACTGAAAATGGCACAGCATTTTAGGAGAGATCTGAAAGTTTACTACTTGCCCAGTGAGTGCTTCAAAAGGTTTTTAATTATAAAACACTGCAAAATCATTAGATACGTATGTAATGTTAATGTGATAAACATACAGATAGGCCAGCAAAAAAATAGGAATTTACTTTTCCTGAAGTAAAACTTTCTGATTTACAATGATTTAGATATGGTGATTTATAAGTTTTACTTAAGGAGTTCTGGTGCAACTAGTATTGAACAATTGTTCATTTTTAATATAAAATTTACACTAAAAATTCAATCCATTATTTAAAATATTCATAAATTAATGTTTCTAGTGTTCATTTTTAAGATTGGGCTCAAAATATTTTTCTGAGAACCCACACTGTCCTATTCTGATTTGGGATATTTTTATCTTGTCTGAACTAAGAAAAATCTACAACTGTAGTTAAGACATATTTAATACCTTAAAAAAAAGGAAATCTGTCCAATGACATAAAACAGAACAGCATAAAAGTATTTACAGATTCACAAGAACTCACTTTAAATCTACCCACAACCGAATGGCAAATGCTCCTCTAGCCACTAGCTATAGAATTAGAGAACTCTAACTGAATCTGTACTCTGTCAAAAACAGTACAAGGGCTCTTGTATCAAGCTTGAGACAATTGAGAGGTAGATAGTCCACTAGGAAGTCAACACTCCAAGCAGTCTGCCCCCACTAATACATAGAAAACAAATACTCATCACACAATTTGGTTTTCTGAAGATTGCATTTTTGAATATCATAATATATATGTTTCATTTCAGTTTTATTTTTATATATATAAATTCAGATCATTTCACCTGTCTTTAAAGTTTCGGAGGCTTACATTTAAATTAAGGTAGCTTGTTCAATACCAGTTATAACAGCAGATGACCATTAATATAAAAACAGCCAGGAGAAATAAACATTTTGCTTAAAAGATTTGACACCAATGATCTTATTGCAAGATCAGAAACTCAGCATCTATGATTTTATCTATGTATTTATTTTGTAGATGGGGCACTAAGCCAGCCCAGTCACATTATTTGATGTTCCCTTCTTCACCAAGTCACTCTTCAATAGTGGTCCCAGCAGGAAGAAGTCTTCTAGAGTGTAGCTAAAATGCTAGCTATTGTGTCACCTGACATTGATAAAACTTGCTTCAAAGATGGGACTTGGTAACCCTGAGATCATGTCTAGATGACCATATCTAAATTTCTTAACTCAAAATATGAGACTTTTTCTGAGGTACAGCCCTTTCATGTCTCTGACCACAGATCCCTATTTCAAGTCAAGGGCTTGTATTACGACACCTTAAATTTCAAATTAAGTTAGGATTCTGACTTTTTCCAAACTGATAATCAAAAGATCTTATCTTCAAATAGAGATCTATGGTTAAAAACAGTTTAAAAACTGCATGAAGAGGCTGCATTATTGACAAGATTTATTTCTCAATTAATTAGACAGCTACATAAACCGGACCACTGTTCTAAATGGATCAGGCAAAAAATCTTGGGATTTTGGGCATCCTAAAGTGGGAAGGGACATAGATGAGAGGAGATCCTTGAAATGTAATGAATTCTGACCATATTCCTATATGGGAATAAAACTTTAATTAACTCCAGCCCAAGTTAGCCAAATTATATTTTAATAGATTGCCTATGTAGATGTTTTACCACGCATCAAAATACACTCCTGGAAAAGCAGAACTTCATGTCAGTTTTCACAGTGCTGAGAAAATGAATTTCCATTCAGCATTTAAACATGAAGATTTCTATTTTCAATTTTCCATTTGTACAATGACAGCTTTAAGAAAAAAAAACAAAGGACACAGAATGTTGCCATTTTTTTCTTTTTTAGCAGCAATGAAATACCACTAGCCCCTTCTTTACATATCAAATTCAAGTCACAACCAGTGGTAGCTGCACCACAGTTCACCAGGTACAAAACTGCTAAGTTTTAAATTAATAACCTGAAATTTTCCCCAGAACATCCCTTTTTTTTTTTTTTTATAAACAAACATTTTGCTAATTTTGTACATAGGCTAGCAGGCTTGTTTCAATATGAAAGTGCTAAATCATTTACAGATTTTATCAGTTATGTAGTGCTACAATAAGTGTCCGATATTCTACATATGAACAATCTTGATAAATGGAAATAATGAAATGTTAAGTAAGGCCATCCAATTGCCTTTATGTACATTAAAAGAATAGATACCCATTGGGGGGGAAAATAAGAAAATTGGGCAAATACTCAGTCCCACAGTTGTAAAAATTAAATTGGCCTTCAAGCTTGTGTACTGTAAATGAGACCTTTCCAACAGTCCTGCAGCCAATGCCTATTTTCTTCATAGAAAGGAAGCTGCCTTCAAGACATCCCCTCTTGATTTCCAATATCCACAGTGTGTCATTTGAAGCTCAAGTTTCAGGTTCTTCCTATCTTCATAAAACCTTCTTTCCAGTATTAGGTTGCATGATCAAGTCCCACTCCTGGGTTGTTTTTTTCTTTTTAAAATATTCAATCTACCAATTCATTTAGCGTGAGCTGTAGATAACATGAACCAGTTCTGGAACCACTATATTGGGAGGAACACAAGCTCTTCACTACAATCACACAGTAGGAGGAAAAGTAGTGATAATTCAATTCATTCCTGGGGCTGGACCACCAAAATTAAATGAACTTGGCACAACTGGAGCACTGAATTTATATCCACCATGTTTTTCAATCATTTTGGATTCTAGAAGAGAGAAGATAAAATTCTTTAGTATCACACATTGTTTCTGCAAGATACGTTGTTCGCAATCAACAAAAAGTTCTAATATTAAAAATACCTCGAGATCTCAATCAGTTCTTTACAACTGCGTATTTTTAAAAAAGGGCCCTATAAAATAAGCAGAATGTAAACCTTAAAATTATCATACTCATCATATTGAATCTGGCTGGTTCAAAAAAGTGCCCTGATTTAAAAGAAAATGCAAAATTAAAATCAGAGTCACACAAGGGTGATGAACAATATAGAAATTTAATTAAAACAAACATTTCTCCCCAAAAAGTTATTGATAAATAGATTTTAAGCTGTTTCTGTGTCCACAATGCTTTTAAGAGAAATTTCTTCAGACATCTTCATCTATAAATATTTAATTGAGAATGAAGATGTACATTTAAATCCCATCAATTAATTTTGTTGCAAATCACAGTGTTGCTGAAAATATAATTATTTACACAATTTGAGCTGCAGATATGGCCGACTCTGACAGAGGGAGCTGGGATGACAAGAGTGCTGATTCTGACTGAGAATTCCATAGCAATATGCACCTTGACCTGTCTGATACAGTATTCCATTATGTATTTTCAAAGACAAAGGCTATTACAGAGAACAACAGAGAAATATTTTAGCACACAGTACTCATTTGAGACAGATTCATTCTCTAGCAGAAGAAACTAAGCTTAAATTTGGAGGTACCGTTTCTTGCGTGGATTGAGTTTGAATTGAACTTGAGTGTGCAACATGTATCTAATTTAGCATTAGTCTGCTTTTCACTGAGATAGCTCTAGTGTCCCCATTCTTCTAGCCATGGCTATGGCTACCAAGGAGTTAATTTCAAAAATGCAGATGTTAATGGGATATGTCTGATGGGTCCTTGTTTGGGCCTGAAGCGCGAGTCCCGTGACAGAAAGTGATATATAACTGGCAATTAAAGGAGGAGTACATCTCTGAGGAAGTGGTACATGATAAGCATAACAGATATGGGGAAACTGTTCCCTTCAAGAAGATAAATTCCAAACTGCAAAGTATTGCAGCGATCTCCTGATCCACCTGCCAGAAATTTCATAGTTCAGAAACTATGCAAAACTTGAAAGTTTACTGCTTAACCGGCAAGTATTTCAAAGAGATCTTCATTGGAAATTGAATGTAACAGCTAAGCAGAGACCCATAAACCCTTAGCGCAAGAATGATATATTTACTTTGACAGGTAGCAATTCTCCAGGGTCTCATTCAGAAATCTCATACATTATTTTGTAAACTAGAGCTACTTACAATTGCACCTGGAACTTTCTGCAACCATAGTACTTTTACAAATGAGTTACAACCCATCCCTTTATCCCAGCAGTTACTGGACAGCAGCTTCTAGTTGAATATCTTAGGTTACATATTACAGAAATAAGACAGCATTAAATAGGTTATGGGGTGATTGTCCAGGCTGCATAAAATCATTCTCTGAAGGCTGGTCTTCTCAGCCAGAATCCCACAGGTACCAGGCCTCTGATGTCCTGTGATTTTGCAATATTCCTTGCAAGATACAGGGTTTTGCTGGGTACACAAAAACAACAGAATGGCCAAATGCAGCAACAAGGTTCTCTCCAGTACAGATGACTAGCTCCCCATAAGCTGGTTAGTACTATACATATATATTTCAGATCCGTTTTGTTTTGGTGCGATAGTAAGATAAGAGTTTATTCTCATGATCTGCATAATTCAGGCTGAACAGAACAGAACCTTTCTAAAGGTTCTGGGATGAATTTTGTATCTTGTATGTTTCCTGCTGTACCAGAATAAAAATGAGTCCTCCCCCTCTTCTCCAACATATCATACCAGATAGCACTTTTCAATTTGCTATTGCCATTTTAGCAATGGACAGAAGGCATGTCAGATTCATGTCCTCAACATAGCCTTAAGGCTTGGAACTTGCTTTGCCTACTTTCTTGGCAGTCAGCTGATCATGTCAACTGTCAGGAAACACTGCTAATGATGTGCTACACTGCTACAACTTCCTCAGGCTACATAAGGATTACTAAACTTGGAACTGACCAGGTCTAGTCCTGGAGAAGGAAAGGCTTCCACATTGAGTGGCACCTGCAGTGCTCACTTTGTAACCCTCTTCTCTACCTCTGGAATTGCTTCTAGAAACTCATCTGACTTCAGTTTGACTAGAGAGATAGGGTGCATAATCTTCTCTGAAAAACTCCTATGCCTGTGGTCTGCTGTGGACTGCTTTTTAAAAGGCACTAGTGCTCAAAGAACCAAAGTCTTTTACTTCTTCCTATGATCAGTTGATGCTGCTTCTTCCTATAGCCTCCTCTTTTTTGCATAGGAATTTGAGGACCAGTGACTCTCATCCTCTCCAGTGTTCACTGAAACTTTTTTCTTGGGTATTATCTTCTTGCTGTTCTACAGTTTGAATGTCTTTCTCTGGCACTTAATGGCTTCTTATACAGGGATTTGAGGAGCTGATCGCTGACCAAGCCTCTCTGAGTAACTTTACTAGGCTTACATTGGTTTTGCAAAGTCCTGAAAAGGATTCTTTGACCCTTCTGCATTGCTTGTTCTGAAGGCCATCTGAAAAGGATGTGTGATTGTTCTTTTCTTTTTCTTGTCAGCTCTAATATGGAGTTGAGGAAAAAAGTCACCTGTCTTGAAGATGCAGAGTTAAAACTAAAGAGGGGATTCCTTCATATGAAGGGGAGAAGTCTAAACCAAATTTCTAGTAGAGGAGTTAAAGTTAGCTCATTCTTCTTGGGTCCAACTTTGGTGATCATGATTTTCCTAATTTAAAAAGGAAGTAAGATGAAGCTCTTTCAGGGTGAAACATATCCCTTGGCAAAATACTAATTAATATAACCATGTAAAATTCAATTAAAATGCATACCATGAGCAGCTCTTCGCTGATCTGCTAAAGTTGCTATGTCTTGTAACTGTTTTCTTTGATCTTCATTAAGACCACGTGTCAATGCTTGATACCATACTGGGTTACGATTCTGAAGTGCTGCAAAATATATAGATCTGTAAGCATTTGGAAAGTTCTATGCAAATCAATCTTAATTTACTATTTTTAGATGCCTCTTGATTACTGTTGGTAGATCTTAGTCTGTTCTTTGCTTTCTTGCTGGTGTTCTAATTTTGCTTTTGCTGTTGCTGTTATAATTAAGTATCCTGCTCTGGGATTATTTTTACTGAGAGATTTTATAAATAAAATATTAATTATACAGTCTTTAACCCTATGGGAAAGAATGTCTAATTAAATGCATCAATCCAATAAAATTTGTTTTTATACATGTTTTGAGGTATCTTTTTCCTTTTTCAATTTATTATGAAATTAGTTTGATCTGCATATAGATGTGCTACTGAAATTTGACTTTATTACTGAATTTTATTTAATAGTTGTTAGGTGGAATGCATATACAATTGTTGGCTAGAAACAATACAATGTATATCATCACTTGAAATTATTTTCTGTTTTATCCTTTGATAAGGCAGACATGTCCGAAAAAATTTCAAGCAAAATAGAGAAATATTAGGTAACAGTTAACTGTTATTCAATTTTGCTAAGAAAATTAGTTTTTCTACATCTTTCCAACTTGTTTCTATTCTTATATGTATGAATATCTTACTTCTCCCAATTGCTAATGTTTTTCTTACCAAAGTTGAAAAATCCAAGGTTATTCTTTCTTTCCAATGTCATTTATAGACTTTTCTGCCTAGCTATCAACTTCCATCAAACCTGATTCATTTCAGATTTGCTGAATGTTTAGGCTGTAGCTTTTCAAATTCCTTGAATATCTCCTCTGAGATTTTTAAATTACACGCATCTCTTGAGTTCCCATATTTCTTACAAGTACAACACATTGATAATACACATTTAAGCGACATGTGAATACAGATTTGCAATGAAAACTATGGCAGCTCTTACTCTGAAAAATTGCTTTAAATATTTGATATTCATCAACAGGGTTATCTTCATCATCAATAATAGTTGAATATCCCTCCAGTGCTGTCTCTTCAGCATCATCATCTTCCCAATCTTCATCATCTCCATCTTCTCCAGCCTGTTTTGCCAAAATCTCTAAATACTCTTGACCATCTTCATCGATATCGTCTTCATCACTTCCAAGTTCTACTGTGACCAAACAAACGGTTTTAAGAGTGCCCAAAATTTCATCTAGACTCTTCCCCTTTAATTATTCCATTATTTGTATTGCATAAAATTCCATATTTTTTTTGGTCTTTAATACATTAGGTTAGGAATAGAACACAAATTTAATCATATGATACTACCCAGCTACCAAATGATAACTGCAAACCAGATATAACAACAAAAGAAGATTAAATGAATTGGGCCAATGATTCAAAGTGTAAATCTGCTTAGTTTTATTTTCAAAAACAAAAAATATTGGAACAGATTGAAGAGCACAATAAATATTACAAGGTATATGCAATGCCTATATTCTGGGAACAAATAATTCCAGAAGATGAAATATACTTTTCCTGGACCATACTAAATTTCCATTTTGATTTTTCCTCCACCACTACTCCGTTCTGCTTTTCTGAAATTAATCTTCCAAATCAAAAGATACTTCTAATTTGAAAAAATTAATTCCCCAAAACAGTAAGTCTATAAACAGCCAAGTCATTCCTGTCCAGAGAAGAAAATGAAACACTCCAGAGAAATTCTAGTAATGGTAGTTTTTGTATATTCTTAGACGTGGGAAAGGACCAATTATTCATACCTAAGAGACCCAAACAGAACACAGAAAATAGAGTACTGTGTGAAAAAATGACATGTACATAAATATTTCAGTCCATTAAAAATGCAAAGATGAAACAAACACAGGAAAAAAACCCAGAAGACACACAAAAATTTCCTGAAAATCTTTCTACAGCTACATCAATAATGTTGCTGTTCAGCTCTACAGGAAAAAACCTTGCATTACCTGCTTCTTCATCTTCCTCTGCTTCATCATCGTCATCATCACTGTCATTTTCATGTTCAGCATGGCAAGCATATGCTCTTTTTAGCCCATTAAATAAAAGTATGAAAGCTGGCAAGATCTGACCCGAAACCTGATTTAAAACCTGTGGTACGTGCTCCAAATCAATCAATGCACACAGGCCTAGCACACACATTTTTCTGTCATGAAGTCTGCAATAAGAAAGAAAACCTCATATTACTTTTGGTTTTAGGAAAGATACCACGGATTCTACCTGATATTCACAAAGGGCATGGCTGAAGAGATCAATATGCATGCCCAAAGACTGTGATACGTTTTTTCATATAGATCTAGCCCACATTCCCTGAAGCTAGATGGAAAAGAGGCACCTGTTGTATCTATATAATCTCTCTGCATTAGAATTTAATGAATTAAAGCCATAATCCCAGAGACAACAAGCTTACCCCAAGAAACAGTCTACATCATTAAGCCACTGTGTAATGAAGTGATTTGTAACAGGCTCCACGTTATTGGGGAAGCGAAGATTTTCCAAGGTATTCAGAAGTAGATGAGGATTGTAATAGAGAGCAGCTATGGCAACCTGGAGGCACATTGTCCGTAATTCGCTCGTTTTAACTTCTCTAGTTAATCGTTCTAAAGCAGCTTCCACAAACAAGGGTATACACTAAAGAGACGGAGGGAAAAAAATTATTTACTAGTCAGAGGCAAATATTAACACATCGCTGTAGTGATAAACATTCGATTTTCAATATCTGTATCTTGAAATGCATGTATTAAATTCTTAACTTTTAAACTCTCTAGTGTAAAAGAAGATACATCCACAGTTATTCAGATCTGTTCTTTCTCTATCTCCCTCCCCTCCAAGATTTCTTTTTAGGATTACCAGAGATAATACAGATAGTCCTAAACTTAGAACAGCTTAATAACTGTTCAAAGTTACAGTGCCACTAAAAAAAAAGGCTTATGACCATTTTTCACATAGGCTACATCCCCATGGTCACGTGATAAAAAGTCAGACACTTGGCAACGTATTTATGATGATTGCAATGTCCAGGGGTCATGTGATCACCTTTTGACAAGCAAAGGCGAAGCGTGGTCTCCGGGGGTTCCTAGTTAGGTCCCTTAATTTAG
>JAOYMU010000001.1:74015940-74028296 GCA_025802295.1 Psammodynastes pulverulentus | reverse complement strand
CAGCAAATAGTTTAATTTTTAAAAAATAATAAACATATTTCTTAAAAGATGCAAATATAAAAGCATTCTTAAAAGAAGCAACTTCCTCCTGTGGCTAAAATGGTGCCTAATATATGTATAATATAATATATTGGATAAGAATTACTTTTTAAAATTTATATTCTGACTGAATTTGTTGGTAGATTCCCACCTTTGAAACATTTCTTTTGTTTATTTATATCCCACCATTATCAGCTTTTATAGATAATTGAAGGCAATGAACATATCTAACATATCTTCCTCTTATACAGTAACAATTCTGTGAGTTGGGTTAGACTGAGTCCAAAGAGAGATGTGAGCAGCCCAAAGTCATCCAGCTGGTTTTCATGCCTAAAATGGGACTAGAACTCACAATCTCCTGGTTTCTAGCCTGATGCCCAACCACTAGACCAAACTATTTCTTATTCTATTAATACGATGGTGGCCTTAATTTTTTGGGGTCTATGTATATGTATGTATGTATGTATGTATGTATGTATGTATGTATGTATGTATGTATGTATGACTGTATATATAAATAACCCTGCAGCACGAAGAAAAGGAATAATGGATATTATTAATGTATTATCCTACAGTATCAAAGAAGAGTGTGATCCAATTTTGTGTTGTAAATTCTGTGGTCTTTCTGAAGAGCCTAAGTAATTTCTCCAGCAAGGGGGTGATTTCCATCAGTGGCCCTTCTCTACCCCAATATAACCTTGAAATCTCTCTAGCATTAGGGACTCTATGGATAAGACTTTGGAGGATATGGATTATAAGGGGAATGGTCCTGACCCTGTTAGCTTTCAGACAGATTTTGAAAACCTGGCTTTTTCTTCAGGTATTTGATCCATAGATTTAGGTAAGCTGTGTTGTTAACAATTGGAATGTATCATTTTCCTCAGAGTTATGGGCTATTGTTTTTAACCATGTGGCTTTTAATTTCTGCATGCTGTCCAAAGTCACTTCTGTGAAATAAGTGGCCATATCCATTACTTATACTAAATAAATAAATAAATAAATAAATAAATAAATAAATAGGAAAACTTCACTGTAAGAATTAAAGTCTAGTATTACTTTATTTGTCCCTAATTCTTAATGCTAATTAATTTTAGCATATTGATACCGTAATATTACTACAAAGCAATAGACAGGAAATGAAGGTCCTATCAAAGACAACATTTTAGTAATGACCAGGTCTTAAGATAGTTGTTAAATAATACTGTATTTCACTTACACCTTGTTCGTTTCAGTTGTTATGAGACAGCAGAGTGGTTATTTTTAGCATTTTAGCACCAAATTTCAGTGACATTCAAGCCTGGCCACTGAAAATCGTTTGTTCATGTGTTAGAGTCAGAATTCTTTGTGTTAAAAGAGAATCTTGAAATATATTTATCTATTTGCCTTTTCATTCTAGGTAGAGTTGAGATAGAATGATATGGATAAATGTCACTCAGTAAGGTTGGTGGCGACTTGAATCTGGGTTTTCTTAGGCTAATAACTTAAATGCACCACTACAGCAGTTTTTTTGAGAGCTGAGATGAGTATGGAAAAATTAGTTATATGATATTCTTTAGCTACAAGCATTGCCTGGTTCCAAGGACTGCCATTAAAAAGCACAGCTAAATAAACAACTTGGGATATGATTACTTTAGTACCATTTTCCTGGCTTTATGCCATTTTATTGCCCTTCTAATGGCTATTAGATTAGGTGTGTAAGACCTCTGGAAATGTACACATTGAAATATACAAGAAAGTAAATAGTTCCCACAGAGAATCTCACTTTTCTTTACTACAGATGATGGAGAGACTAATTTACCTTGCATTGATAAGCCATATTATGGGTGATAAGTTTAAAAACAGGTTCATTCGTAGTTTTTATTATCCTCTATGCAGCTATGATTTTTATTGCAGAAAAGGGACCCCGCTGGGAGTCTGACTGTTGTTATAATCGAGTATTTTTTATTTTTTATTTAAAAAGACACGGTAATGACATTTTTAATCCAAGTACTATGAAAAGCTGCAGTGTTGAATTACTTTTGATATTAATTTTTAAATAAATATATATGGCATTTCCCAAATAAATTTCAAAGATAGGATTAGGAGCAGTGCTTTCAAAAAACCAATGATAGCTTGGTAATTTTCAGCTTTTGCATTTGGTGCAGTTACTCCAGGACAATAAAAGTTAAAAAGAACCAAACACCTACCGGTCAATGGAAGCTTTGCTTAGATCATTAGAATTTTGTTGGACCTGATTTACCACATTTTCTTTCTTTATTTAATGTAATGGATGCCTAGTAACTGCTATTCACCAAGCAATGTGCAGCCCATAATAAAACCATAAAAATACAAAAATAGAATTCAGAAACACCACTAAGACTGCCAACATAAAGATGAGAGAACTAAAACAAGCTCATACCAAGCCCTGATGTTCACAAGATTAAATGTTTCAAGGAATAAATTGGATTTTATTCAAAAGTTGTCATAGTGACATTTAGCACAAGAGTACAATATATTTTAACAGCGCGTTTCTTCACTGAAGCTCAAAAGCTTGTTTTAGGAAGTAGGTGGACATACACTTTGGAAGAGAGAATCCATTTTATGATTATTGCAATTACAAGTACATCATAATAATTAAAGCAGTTTTCCTGACACAAGGCAAATGGGTATCTAATTGAACAAACAAACACATTTGTGCCTTTGATATGCATGTTTTATTTTAAATTCAAATAATAAGTTACTACATTTCAGTTACCAAGAATTTAATGCTTCTTGAAAATCATACTTCTCCTGTTCTGGTTTATTTGCTAGAGTTCAGCTCTGGTATGGGAACTTGGTTCAAGTTCTGCCATCATTTCAATGTCTGGCTTTCAAGTTGATTGTTACATTTTTTGCCTCTGTTCCATGTGCATAAAATAGGAATAATAGTGGTCTATTTGGGATGCTATAGTGGCAAAAGTAATAGAGTTTGAAAAATGTAGCACATACTATTAATATAATCATGATGACATAGATTATTTATAGATGTCCATGTTCCTTCTGATCCTAACCCCCTAGTGTGGTACAAATGTTACTGAAATTACTGAAATAATTTCTGCTGTAGTGGGAAGGATCGAATGACATATGAAAGAAAACAATTTGAATTTGTTGAATTACTTTGGCTTAAGGGATCCCAGTTCAGTAGATTGCAGTCCTAACATTAGCTTTATGGAGAGCTAGGATTTTTTTGGTGTCTTTTAATGACGCCGTAATCCCTTGCATTAGGGTGGAGTCAGGGCAACTGAATGAAGCTGAGTGTTTACTGACTGGATGCTCTTCCTGTCACCAATGCAGAGTTCGCAGCTGATATTTACTCATTGTGCCCAGAGAGAGCAATATTCACAGCTCTCTGATTATGAGGTGAGAGCTCCACCTCTAGGCCACTGCACCACTCTATGGAGAGCTAAGGTGATAGGCAAAAATGTTACTCTAATAAAGAATAATTTGTTTAAGACAAATTTTGGCATCTTATTTCTTCATTTATTACTACATACATCCCTCTATTTGGGGTCTCCTGAAGTAGGACTATAACAAGTCATGTTTGCGGGGATTGAGTTTGTTCAACAGTGTTGGGTGCCCTAAATCCCAGAATCACAGTTGTGGGTGAAGAAGGATATTAGGTAGCCAAGAGCACTATACAATTCTTGATTCTAAAATGCAATATATAGTACTTGATTCTCAGATGACAACAAAATGTTTGACAGCAAGATGAAATCTAAAATAGAATTATTTATATCAACACATTTGGGACTTTTGACAGGGAACAATAGTGAAAGTGCTTGAGGCCTTCCTCTAGGGACTCCAAGACTTCCAAGAAATAGGAGGAGGAAGAAGTATTAGGTAGATTTGCTGCCTTGATTATTTATAAAAATAATAAAGAAAGATTAAAATAAAAAATAAATAATTGTTCAAAATAATTTGAACAATTAGATCAATCAATACTTTTCATTCAAAGCAATGAAACAAGTGAAATGATAGTTTCTAGATTTATTTGATTGTTTTGGGGGGGTTTCCACATATACATACAGGTAGTTTTCAGCTTATGACCACAATTGAACACAAAATTTCTATTGCCAAGTGTTGTGAATTTTGCCCCATTTTACAACCTTTCTTGCCACAGTTGTTGGCAAGTGAGTCATTGCAGTTGTTAAGTTAGTAACATGGCTGTTAAGTGAATCTGGCTTCCCCATTGACTTTGCTTGTCAGAAGGTCACAAAAAGTGATCACATGATGCCAGAACACTGCAACCATCCCATGACCATGGGATGCCACAACAGTCATAAGTGTGAAAAATGGTGATAAATCACTTTTTTTCAGTGTCGCTGTAATTTTGAACGGTCGCTAAATGAACTGTTGTAAGTCGAAGACTACCTAGGTAGTACACGGTTTTGAAGTACATGGACCAAACCCCCCAAAAAACCATAAAAATGCAAGGAGAATAAAGATTAGCTTGTTACCTGATGAAAAATAAATAAAGTAGCCAGGATGAGCGTGTGTCAAATTAGCATTTTAGCTCCAGGTCACATACTCCTTTTAAAAATTTGTAAGAATTCTGATATATTTCCTTGGTATAGATAACTTCAAATATATGATGCCCTTCATTACATAAAAGAAAAAGTAAAGAAGGAATCTTCTTCCTGTGTGGGCTACCTATAGATCAGTGATGGTTAACCTTTTTGGTGCTGAGTGCCCAAAGTGCGAGAGAGAGAGAGAGCAAATGCATGCATGCGTGTGCCAATCCCCAAAATGCAAAGCGAACACCCCTGCACATGTGCCCCACCCACCCCTGTGCATGCACACACATTCCCTGCACATGCACCCCTTCATGCATGAGCCCTGGCTCCCCAGCCCCATTTTGATTTCCAGGTTGGAGGGACCTCACGATCTCTGAAGTTTCTCCCCCCAGCACACTAAGTTTCTCCTCATTCCTGCCGATCGTGCCTTTCCTGATCAACGCAGGTTCCACTCTCTGCAGGTACCTCCCCATGGCAGGAATGCAGGACAAAGCTACAGCGTGCTGGGGGAGAAACTGCAGAGATTGGGAAAGGCATGGGCAGCAGAAATGAGGAGAAACTTACAGCGGGATAGGGGAAGAAACTGCAGAGATTGGGAAAGGCCCCGCCCTGCGCATGCGTGGCAGAAGACCTGAAGACCAGCTGGCCAATGGGAAATGCAGGCACATGCATGGTGGAGCTGGACTAGGGTGACAGATGGCATGCCCACAGAGAGGGCTCTGCATGCCGCCTCTGGCACGTGTGCCATAGGTTTGCCATCACTGCTAAAGATCATCTTCAAGGTCATGTTCCAGGTCCTTTCAGTGCTGAAATATGGTAAGCTCCTGTGAAGAAGTGGAAATTCTCTGTAGTAGACCCATTACATTGAAGTATTTTCATTGAGGTAGTCCTGGCACCATATTTACTGTCTTTTTGGTGCCAAACAAAGGCCTTTTTATTTCTTCAGATTATTAAATAGATTAATGCATAAATTTAAAATATATATGTTTCTTTGTATGCATGATTTATTAGTGCATAGTGCCATCTGTTGGGACAATTATAGATATTTTGGATAATTTTCATATTTGAACTTTTGTATAAGAATTGTTTATAGATATAAACACAAGTATTAAAAAATGACCTGCAGCATCAGTGTGAAAATTTTGTATTTTCCACAAAAATCTATTTTGAATCTTTGAAATAAGGTGGGTAAATAACAACAGAAACCTGTTATGTTTGTTTTTTGTTTTGTGCCCAGAATGTGGAAGTTGTAGCTCACTTAACTTAATTCATTTAGCTAATTTGGCCAGCTAATATACATTTTTCATCCAGGTTTTCTATTTATTACTTACATTCATTCATTAAGTAATACGTATGCCACCTATAAGAGTTATTGGGGGTCAGGTGGCATACAAATTTGAAAAAAACAAAGTATCTGCTTTAACTTGTAGATGTAAGGCAATCTTTTTGGGATACTGGTTTCATAATGTCTTGTATTCTCTTATTATAAAAAGGATTTACACAGGAATTTTAACATAGCTGTCCACATTTTCAGTTACAACTGCTTTGGATTAGGTAAAATAACAATCACTTGCTAATATTAAAAGTGTGGTTTTGTATTGAAACTATTTATAATTTCTAACCAAAATATTTTTACCTTTTGTTTCCAGGTGTTGCACCACCATCTTTTGTAGCAATCAAAGCTGGAACCACGCTTTATCAGCTCACTACAGCAGGCGAAGCTGTTTCCTGGAACTCAGTCTTTATTCTTATGGTTCTAGCAATTCTGTCCATTTTACCAGCAGTTTTCCAGAATAAACTTAAACAAAAATTTGCATAAGGATCAACCTGGATCTTCGTTTTCCATTTCATCTCAGGATCCGCACTACTTCTGTGATTCCTTTTCTAACGGATGTTAAATAACTTAGAAAGAGGAAGCTGAAGAGACACAGAAGTTTTTAGATCTTTTGTTCAGTTATATTTATGGGGGGGGAGGACAATCTACAGCTGGAAGAAAATTTTAAGGTGAACCATACCTTTTTAATTCTGAGGCATTGTCAATTTTAATCTATAATATTGAATCTGAATTTATGCTTTGATGCCTTTTTGATCATTTAATGTGAATAATTTGTTTCTCCCATCTTTTCCTCATCACTGAATAATCCTAAGAAATTACAAATTGCACAATGAATTCTATAATCCCAATGGAATAAAAAGACTGCATCATTTCTTTATGCATAAAGTCTTCATGGAACACACGATTAGGTGGCTTCACAAGTGTTTTTCAGAAATTTCTGGGTCTTTGTTTTTTGCTCATTTTTGTAAAAGATGGAATGATTTAACTGTAGGGTATTATTTTTTGTTTTCTTGAAATGGAGCTAATTTATCATGGCACATAAAAATACTACTTTTAATATTCTTACCTTGTTTGTCAGCATTTCAGTTATTGGCTAAATTTTTATGAAACTGTTATTGTCTATTAAAAAACAGTTATCAGAATACATTTTATGGTGGTAGTTTTGAAGGAGGATATGTAGGAGTGGCCCTTTATTTTGCAGTCATTTTCTTTTGGGTGGCAGGATTTAGTAACATTTCCAGGTGCTGCATCATTTTTAAAATTTATAAATACAATCTGGCTAAGTAAAAATTCAGTAAATTGCTTGAATCTAAAACGCCAAAGATATTTTCCAAGTTCCCCTTAAAGCCCAGATTCCTTCAGTCATATTTTACACAGCAGTTGAATGAGAAGTGCCTAAGCATGGACATATTCAATCTGTGATGGAAGAAGTGTTATTTGTTCACTGGGCAAAGATTAACCTCAGAAATTGTATATTTTGTAAATAGGCCTTGCTAATATATCCTTTTTCTAATGGGAGAGTAGCATATTAAAAATGGAATGAAGATTGGCTACTGAATTTTAAGTACTCTTTAGGGGTTTTACTTAAAGTAATAATACTTTTTGTTGAATTACTATTATTGTCATGGAATATTTTTCCTCCATTTATGAGATCTAATATATTGTTCTACTTCATAATACCTCTCAACCATTCCTCTATATGAGCGGTGTCCAACTGGTGGCCCATTGGCTGGATGCGTCATATGCAGGCCACGCCCACCCCAGCTCCATGAAGGGGAAAACGTGATACATCACGTGACAGCAACGTGACGTGGCAAGCTTGATACCCATGCTCTATATCTAATGCATGCACTTATTTTTGTTATAAATGACGCTAATTGCAACTGGAAATTCTGTTGTTAAGTGATGTCATACATTGAAAAACCACATGACCATGACACTTAGTAACAGTAGTTCCAGCAGTGTCAGTTGCCATTGTTAAGTGAGGACCATTTATGATCATGACTTCCTACTGGCTTCTTTGATTTTGATTCTGGGAAGCTGACAGAGAAAGTCATAATTCATGATCAAGTAGCGATGGAGACACAGCGCTGGCAGACCCAGTCATAACTATCACTCATTCAGTGCCACTATATGTTTGAATGGTTGCTGAATGAGCAGTCATTAAATGAGGACCACTGTAGATATATGCAATCAAATGAATGAAGATTTAAAGATCATACAAGCAAAATCAGAACATTGTCAACTTTTTTTCATCTCTGAAACAAGGCCAATATGCAAACCAAATGTGCAAGAAATTATATTTTATTACCCAGATTTCTATATTGCCTGCTTCTTAAGACTTAGGCAGTTTACAACAATGTGAAATTATCACAGCATCAACCAATAAAGCCATACAATTACTGAATACAACATGGCATCTAATTATTACAAATAATCTAATTGGGCTGTGTAGTCGCTATTCCATTCCTATATGTATACTTTTTCTGTCTGAATGACATTCCATTAATGCTTGTTTCCCAGCTCACAAGATGTATCGTGTTTTTCAGTTTTAAATCGAAGGCATTCTGTTACTTTGTTGAAATTGTAACACTATATTCTTTAATTTCAGGTTAATAGTGGTGGTTTACTGGTAGTCTTAGACTTTTGACTACAATTGAGTTCAAAATTTCCATCGCTAAGCAAGACAGTTATTAAGTGAGTTTTGCTGCATTTTACGACCTTTCTTGGACAGTTCAGTGAATCATTGCAGTTGTTAAGTTAGTAACATGGTTAAGTGAATCTGACTCCCCAGGGGTCTGCAACCTGTGGCTCTGCAGCCGCATGTGGCTCTTTCATCCCTCTGCTGCGGCTCCTTGTTGCTGGTCAGCTCCACAATTGATAGGGCTTTTGGTTAGGGCAGGTAGAGGAAAAAAGGATGTCGTTCTAGGAGGAGACTCTATGGTAGGGGAACCAGACTTCTGGTCAGCTCCAGAATTGAATGGAGAGTTAGGACCTTTTGACTCTTTGAGTGTTTAAGGTTGCCAACCCCTGGACTACCCTATTGACTTTGCTTGTCACAAGGTCACCAAGGTGATCACATGACCCCAGGACACTGCAACTGTCATAAATACATATCAAGCACAGGTAGTATTCAGCCGGTTCGGACCAGTTCTGGTGTACCGGTAGTGGAAATTTTGACAAGTTTGGAGAACTGGTAAATATCACCCACTGGTTGGCATCACCCAACCGCCCCGCCCTTTCCTGTCCTATATTCCCTTGTTTTTTAGCTCAGCTGATTCATGCGGCAGAACAGATTGCCATGCCTCAGTTGAGCTAAAAAACAGCTCACCTCACTACCACTGACACAGAGGACGTTTTTTGAGTGCTGCACAAAAAGTAAGAAGATAGAACTGGTAGGAAAAAATGTGGAATCCCACCACTGATGCCAAGCATTCAAATTTTGATTGCGTGACCATGGGGATACTCCATCAGTTGTAAGTGTGAGAACTGTCATATGTTACTTTTTTTTATGCCATTGTAACTTCGGTTATTGAATGATTGTAAGTCAAGACCTACTTGTACTGATTCCAGCACAATAGCGGGGAGAATGTGGACAATTTGGGGAATAAAATATCCTGAGGCCTTCAGGATGATTGATCAGCAATCTGATAGACAAAAGGCCAAATTAATACTCTTGAGTTATGGTAGCAAAGTATCTTTTTTTTTTAATTTAATAATCCAGAAAAATGAATTGGAAATGATTTTCACTGAAGAGATGGAACATGGGATTTATTCAGACTTAACTCAGATTGTAGTGATAATCTTGTGGTTTTTTTTTTAAATGGACATAATAAAAAAGTGCTTTATTTGATTGAAGTTACTTGAGACTACCTGAAGTAGCAATTATTTAATCTGTAATGAGTTTTTATTAATATGTATGTAAGCAAAATACAGGATTCTGCCATCTCCACTCCCTGGCCATCTTGAAAACTGCCTTATTTTCAGTGAAGTCCTTGCAATCTAACAGTGTGGGAAGAGCATTCTGCCACTTTTTGTAATGTATATTGAATTGTTTTATTGCAGGATTATGTGTAAATTTATAAGAATATAATTAATTGTTTCCCAAGTATAAAGTTTCCTTTCAATTCACTGCTGCAATTTTTGTCAGCATTACATGCAGTATTATGGCAATTAGGAATAATTTTCTACTGCTTTGATCTTTTAAGAGTTTGATTCAGGTACCTCTGAAAATGTATCTGTAATTAATGCCATGAATTTGATATGAACTATTTTAGTCTAATTAGTTAAATGTTTACAGTTCTATTTACTGGGGGGGAAAGTGAAATGTTCACTTGATGGATTCTGCCAATATAGAGGCAATAATGTATTCTGTCTTTGTTGTTCAGAATATTATATAACTTGAATTGGTTTGTTTAGGATTTTAATAACTCCTTGCAGTTCATAATACATAATACATGGTTGTACATTTTAAATATTTTTTTAAAATAAACTGTAATTAAAATAGCTAAGCTATTGACCCAATAACCACAGCAAGCTTTCTTTTTCACAGCCTTTCTTAGCCCTCTCTCTTTGTGGCAGAGAAGATTGATAATGAGGATTGAATTTCCATTGTTCAGTTAGTCTTCCTATCGGGCATTACAAAAGATCAGCAAAAGTGCCTAGTTTGGAACACAAAAGCTATAAGGATTAAAACAAAACTCTGCTATTTTACTGCTGTAAAGATTTTGAGCTAACATTCTCTTGTTGAATGTAAAAAGATGACAGCAGCACATTTTCTGCATATACTATTACAAAGCCGCACAAAAAGGAATATTCATTGTATCCACTGAAATCATCTGAAGAGGCTCTTCTGTGTATTTTTGTTCTGCATGTCTTGTTTTTATCTGATTTATTCTGTTGGTTTTATCTTTGTCTGATCTATTTCTTGGTATAAAATTAGGGCTGCATATGTTGAGAGGCAGCAATACATCAATCCTTTGATAACATCCTAAAATAAAAATGGCCAAACATCCCAATCTTGTAAATTGTTTGTATTCCTGCAAGTGAGAATGGCTGTTTTAATTGTTTTTATATGTTTATTTATTTTAGAAAGTCTTCACATGGATGAGATTTTGCATTTGCAAAACAAAAAGACTCAAGGTAATATGCTGTTCAAACTGAGAAGACAGGAAGTTGAACAGTGAATGTGTTTTGGAGTTTCATGTAGAAGGCAAGAGTTTCTTCTTACCAAATATACAGTATGTAATCTAGTATTTGAATACAGACTATTTTGATCCTAAAGTTTGGGGAAGGACTTTATTTTTAAATGAGGGAAACTGAAACCATTTTGATTTTTGAGACAACAATAAAGAATACAGAAAGTTTTGTTTTCTTAAAAGAACAGTTAAACAGTTAACAATTAAAATATAATGATTGTTAATTAAACTCTGACTAAAAAAACCCAACCAAACTAAAAATAAAGAATTGCTTAACCACAGTAATTGGGATCAGATTTTCCATTGCTAAGCCATTAAGCACAATACCATGTGATTACCCTTTGCGATAGCCACCCTGGCAATCTTCATTGCTGTCATAAAGCAAGGGTCCTGGGTTGTTAGGTAAGGACCTGATGTGACCAGGACATGATTTCAGGCTGGCTTCCAATAAACAAAGTGGGGAAGCTGGCAGGAAGTTGCAAGTCCTGGTTATAACAAGTCCTTCCTAAGGCATCTTGTATGCAGGCCAGTGGATCAAGGGTGGTGGTACTGCGTGAGTGCAGCCAAGCACATGGGGAGATGATACGTTGGGAGTATGGCTGGATGCGTGGGTGAGTGCTGCAGCTGGTGCAAGGGTGGCTGGGTGGTAGTGCATGCTGTGCTGTGACCGTAAACAGGCAAGTAGGCAGCTGCATTGGACTGACTGCAAGTGCGCTAAATGGGCAATGCTACAACCCAGCATGACATTGGGTGGGCAGCTGCCTACCCATCAGAGCTAGCATTCACCTTGCCGCCCAAGTGCTCTTTGGTAGAGAAAAACAGCAAGATACTGAAGTGATATGATCTGCCAGCTTCCCCATTGACTTGGCTTGTGGAAAGCTGGCAGGGAAAGTCACAAATTGCCATTGCATGACTGATTGCTGCAACTATCCTAAGCACAAGCTAGTTGCCAAGTGTTCCAATTGCAATCACATGACAGTGGGGACACTGACAGCTGCAACTTTTGTTCCAGTTGTAACTCCCCCTTGTTCAATGCCAGTGTAACTCTGAAAGGTTTCTGAAAGAGTGGTTTTACTCCAAGGATTATCTGTAGATAGTGTCATCTGTAGATAGTGCTTCTCAACAACTTCAGGACTGTTTTGCGAACACAAATTGGGACATTTTTTACCACCCGGACCTAGAGGAGCACACTGCAGCTGTTCTGTGCTATATTAAACACTGCACAGATACTATCACTGTGGATAAACGCAT
>JAOYMU010000001.1:73962164-73972428 GCA_025802295.1 Psammodynastes pulverulentus | reverse complement strand
ATTTAATAAGGAAATATAAAATTCACCATATTTTATATGATATATATGTATATTTTTTGACCAATAAAAACTTTTTATCGCAAAAAAAAAGGACATTCATGTTTACACCGCTCATTTTTTATGACAGAAACTGAATATACATCAGGAATAATAGTGCAAATGCTGGTGCTAAACTGGGAAAATGCAAAAAGAAGCAACAGTCAGAATTGTTTTGAAGTTCCATTGAGGGAGGACATTTGGTGAAGCCTGTGGGATAGCACTGCAGACACTCTATGGGAAAAGCCCACAAGCTGCCCTATCTCAAGACTTATTTATTATGTTAATGTATATGCTGTTTTCTCATAGGACAGTAAGGGACTCATCACTAAGTTGCACCAAAATCATCACAATGCAATATTAGAACAGCATGACAGCCAATCAAAGCTATAAAATAAAAACTATAAAGCTATAAAGCTAAAAACCGTATGCACTCAACTCTTCTAAAACTTCCTCCATAACTTAGCTGTTCATCTAAATTGCAACCTCTGCCCCCAAAAACTCACTGAAAAAGCATTGACCTTGATTGCATTTCAAAAAGACAAAATGGAAGGGGTCATCCTCACTTCAAGAGGCAAGCTGCCCCAAATCTCTGAGTTAAGGGGCAGCTTCTGAAGGGATGGACACACCATTTCCTCTTTTAAAGCAGGTGACACCTCTTTCTCCCTTAAGGAATCATTTATGACCATCTGAAACTCACAAAGATGAAACATGCAGGTGGCAGAGCTCATCTCACAAAAAAATTATTTGAACTAATATCAAATCACCTCACAAAATACCTCTTGTGAAATTTTGCCTGGCCAGCATTCAAAATGAATGAGAGTGATATTGTCTTCAAAAATGCTCAACTTAGGGGATTTCTGGAGAAAGAAATCACAGGCTGAAGATGACTCTGTGAAAAACAGAGCCAACAACCATGGCAAAGAACAAAGAACTGATGAGCAGACTGGTTCTTTGAACATCTCTAGACAAAAACAGAATGGGAGATTGCCCACAAGTGCTCCAGACAGTTGCTCCTTATGAGGAAACTGCAAGATAGGGGTCTCTGGTTTGAGCACCGGGAGATAAGGGAATAGAGAGATAGGGAATAAGGGAATCCTTAATGGATTCCTTCCTTCCTTCCTATTCATTCTTCACACTTCACCAATTTTTAATCCAACATTCCATATCCCTGAGTTCCTTAAAAGATCAAAGAACTTTCCAGGATTTACACACAAAGGGAGAAACTCAGTAGCAATCCTATAATTAGCAAGAGCAATCTGTAAAGCAACTTTGTTGAAATAAGCTGGGTTGACTAGAACAGATTTTGTTCATCTGAAGTTCTCTGCATGATTGGACTTCTAAATAAAAGAAGCTATTAGAATGGTATTGGGTCAATACAAGCATAACTGTATCTCCTCACAGGCTTTACACATGGAACAAATCATTTAGAATAGGGGTCTCCAACCATGGCAACTTTAAAACTTATGGACTTCAACTCCCAGAATTCCTCAGCCAGCAAAGCTGACTGAGGAATTCTGGGAGTTTGAAGTCCACAAGTCTTAAACTTACCAAGGTTGGATATCCCTGATTTAGAATGTCTTCCTTTAGAGTCCTTTTTAATGTGGACATTTGTTTCTTTGATGTATTTTTTTCTATCATATATTTTGTATAGATGTTTTGTATATAGATGTTCTTATGGCCATCTCCCAAATCTCTGTTATAATAATATTGATGGACCCAACTGACCAAGTTTTCTTTAGAGTAGAATGCAAATTAGAATTTGTGCCTCCATATATTACACCAACTGACTGAAACATATGACAATATACACCTAAACAATGCTTTTATGTTTTATGCTTTCATCTTCAGAAAGTTTTTATTAATGGTGCAATAATTAGTTTAAATTATTTTGGTGAGCAGTGTGCACTTTTAAGCATGACTGGGAAAAATTATTTCTCCTTGCCATTCATCAATTTCTCTCCTGGCAGTTTGCCAGCTTCTAGTGACCCTGAAAATAAAGTTGCAGGTGCTTTTAAGGAGTACATGCAACCTTTAAAGTAGCTGCAAGTTTTTTTTCATTTTGGAATCTGTTTTCCTAGAGAAAAGATTTGGCAAATGGCCACAAATTCAGATGGAACCATAGCTAACATGCCCTGAAACATCAGTCTCAAATATTTCAGTGTGCATTTACCCATTTACTCCATCAATCAATTTTTCAGTATGGCCATAAGGCCAGCAGCCAGTCAGAAATAAAAAAAGGTAAAAATGAACATGTGTAGAACTAAAAAGAAAAAAAATTAATATACTTTTCCAGACCTGAGGACAGCTGGATAATACATATAGTGGGACAGAACTGGGCAATCCAGAAGAAAATATATCCAAAGACTAGTCAGGCAGGAGAAAGAACTATAAAAATCACGTTCCCTGTCAGGACATTTCTTCTGGATAGGTTAAGTAAATTACCCAGAATTCCCTATAGAGTCCCTTACTTGTCCCAATAAGGCCATTTATATTTGGGGGAAGAAAGTTTTCAGTGCTCCATAAAGCACCAAAAGAACAAAAAAAAAAAAAAACAATGCAGAGAGTTTGATTTTAAAATAGCAAGCTAGAACCATCGTTTATTAACAACAACAACAAAAATATAGATACAGGACTGTGTCCAATTATAGGTACTGGGTGTACACCTTTGTCATCATCATAATTCTGATTTACTGTCCACAAGGCACAAAGGAAAACTAGCCATTCTGTCAGAAACTTATATTGTCCTATCACAGTTTAGGCTTTTTTTGGCATTACCATCGATTAATACCACAACGCCAACCTTGACTTCATTTTTAAATTCTTGCCTGAGCAGAAAGGATGTGAGTTTTGCTTTGTATTAAGGCCATCTTATAGGATAAATATGATAAGAATGCAAACAAGGGGTTGATTCATCTGCTGATTAATGGTGCAACTTCCATTATGAAACATTTAATAGCCTTCATATAGACAGCCCTAGGAGATTACAGCTGTAGCCAGGCAATCTATCCTTACCTCACTGTTGCCTTCAAGCAATAACTATAATCAGATTTATTTTATAAAACAGCTGTCCATTGGCAGGGTCTTATTCTATAACATTAACCATTCTTCTTCAGTTCAAGAATTACCCTCAAAACAGTTTGAAGAATACCAGAAGGTAGACTTAAAGCTATGCAGAACTAATCTGTGCAGAAAACATTCCAACATGTGCAGTTGAGTTCCATAAAGCGACGTCTCTGTCTTAGTTTATTAATGGTATTACATTCTCTGTCTAAAAAGAGATTAAAGATGACATTTTTTGCATGACTTATTTATTTATTTGTATCCCACCTTTATTATTTGTAAAAAAATAACTTAACTTAAGGCAGCGAACATATCCAACACATCTTTCTCCTTTTATTTTCCTTGCAACAACACCCCTGTGAGGTGTGGTAGGCTAAGAGAGAATGACTGGCCTAAGGTCACCCTGCTGGTTTTCATGGCTAAGGCAGGACTTGAATTCGCATGTGACTTGTATATTAATAAATATGAAGTTCCAAATGGTTGTAATATAATCTGCACACTTGGAATACTGCATTCAGTTTTGGTTGCCACAATACTGTATAAAAAAGATTTTGAGACTCTAGAAAGAGTGCAGAGAAGAGCAACAAAGATGATTAGTAGGCTGGAGGCTAAAACATATGAAGAACGGTTGCTGGAACTGGGTATGTCTAGTCTTATGAAAAGAAGGACGAGGGGAGACATGATAGCAGTGTTCCAATATCTCAGGGGCTGCCACAAAGAAGAGGGAATCAAGCTATTCTCCAAGCACCTGAGGCTAGGACAAGAAGCAATGGGTGGAAACTAATCAAGGAGAGAAGCAACTTAGAACTAAGGAGACATTTCCTGACAGTTAGTACAATTAATCAGTGGAACAACTTGCCTCCAGAAGTTGTGAATGCTCCAACACTGGAAGTTTTAAAGAAGATGTTGGATAACCATTTGTCTGAAGTATGTAGGGTTTCCTGCCTAAGCAGGCAGTTGGACTAGAAGACCTCTAAGGTCCCTTCCAACTCTGTTATTCTATTCTATTCTAAACCCAGAAGATGGCAATGGCAAGTCTTTTACAGATGGTTGAAAATTATATAGGAAACTGTGTAGACATGAGTGTAATATTTAGACAAGTTTCTGTTCCAGATCCTAAGACTCATAGATCAGAAGGCACTCTTCTTACTGGGGAAAGCCAGTGAACTTTCCTGACAGGATCTGGTGATGTGAACTGGATAAACACAGCAGTGCAAATAGAGTTTTGCAAAGACAATTCCTTGTTCATTGTTCATTGCCAATATCTACATCTGCAAGCAACATAAACATAGTATCTATATGTGGCCATCACTAATGGGCAAAATCAAATTGATTACCTAATAGGAAACAGAAAAAAGGAAAGTACAATCCTGTCAGCAGGATATTTCCAGAATATCTTGATGCAAGAGAATGTGCAAATTACCTAATCATTCCATTAATGTCATCATTTGCTCACATAAGCAGTGAAAAATTAAATAATACATGGAATGAGGAATGCCAAATGGACAGGTTTCAGAAAAAGCAAAGGGACATGAAAGGATAAATAACATAAGATGGATATGAAGAGAGCAAGAGAATGTAGAGGTTTCCCTTTGTTTTGCGGTAACACGATGACGCAGTGGTTAGAATGCAGTACTGCCGGCTACTTCTGCTGATCAGCTGCCAGCAGTTTGGCACTTTGGGTCTCACTGGCTTAAGTTTGACTCATCTTTCCATCCTTCTGAGGTCAGCAAAATGAGGAGACAGAGTGTTGGGGGCAGTATGCTGACTCTGTAAACTGCTTAGAGAGGGCTGTAAAGCACTATGAAGTGGTATATAAGTCTAAGTGCTATTGCTGTTGCTATGTTCAGCCAGCCTTTGAGTGTATAAATCATATCAGAATGTGGTTTATATAATACATAAGAAGCTACAAAAAAAAAAAAAATAGGTTGAAGAAACAGAGTGGTTCAGAATAGGAAAGGGAACTAGAGAAATAAGTGTATGATCCTTATTTCTACTTATGCAATATAGATTATTACAATCAGTAATCTATAGACTGGAGGCTAACTTCATTCTGATTGCTCTCTTGAAGCAATGATCAGTAATCAGTACATATTTTGGGCATTCTTTTACAAGCAGGATGATGGACTAGAAAAAAAATGTGCTTGGTAAGGTTAAGTAGAAAAGAATAATGTAATGAATAAGGTGGTCAATATCAAAGAAATAACTGGAATTCTTTGGAGAGCTACAGATTATTATCAGAGACAAATCAAGAAGAAGATCTTTTGTCCATACTGTTACTAGGAGTCAAACCTGCGATGATACCTAACTGAATTATGAGATGGGATATTCTTTTATCTAAATGTTTCTGCTAAAAATTGCCTATATTAGTTGTCAAAAATCAGTCATGTGGCTACTTTCCATTAAACAACTATTACCTATTGTGAAAATACATTGAAACCTCAATTTACCAAACCATGATGTAATAAACTTTGTAGGCAATACATTAAACTTCACAACCATTTGTAACAATTGCTTAATCATGTCAATTTAAATCATTTGTAAAATGATATCATCATACAAATGATGTAACTACATAAATGGCACAGCATAACTTTTATTAGTCTTAGATTGTAAATGGTTAATTTGTATAATGACATCATTATACTTGCAGATGATATAAATTTCTGTGATCACATATTCTAATTTAGCAGACAACTGAGAATAATGGATACCCCATTCCCTTTCTGGTCCATTAAATCAAGGTTTCACTGTACTCTAAAGGTACTGAGCAAAAGCAAAAGAGAAAAAAATCAATATGATGTAATTGATAATGGTTTTAAAGGAAAATAATTTCTGGAGTATAATTACTCATAAAACTGTGATTTACATTTCTGATTTTCAATTTTTTTTCTGTGCTATAGATTGATGTAAAAATTGTATTCTTTTGTTTAAACTTCTGTTAATTATAAATTATATTGCATCATTCTTTTTTTGACGACAAAGGCATGAAGTATCGTAAATCACCTCTATCCTGTTCTTTACATATTTAAAATATTACGCTACTCCACCATGCTTCTACCTAATATCCACTGTTTGGTTTTTTATTTATATAGTTCTGCATTATTTTGCTACCTTTTCTATCTCACCACCAGCTAGATTTTCTTTTGAAAATTTCAACTGTTATTATATTTAAACATAGACCCGCAAAATTTGTTTTAGGTACTCTGTTAAATCTGTTTTACTGCTTTAGTCTGGTTTGTATGTGTCTGTATCCATATAGCAAAATACTGTATATATTTATGTGGTTTTTTTCTATCAGAGCAACCTGGTCTACCCAAATATGGGAAGGAGCATACTGCTTCCTTTCACCTTTCAACCCCAGGCCAGGAGCCTTTGCAGGCAGTTACTTTCGCGTCAAAACTATTTTGAGTTAAATTTATATTTACCGACAAAGAAATAAAGGGAGACTAGTATAGATTTATTTCTAAATCTATACAATCTGTAGATCTATTTTTAAATCTATTTCAAATCCCAGAAGGCTAGCTGATGAGAGCTAAATACCTTGAAGTAGATCTATACTAGTTTCTCTTTATTTCTTTGTTGGTAAATATAAATTTAACATGAAATGTATATATTTATGTACTGGACAAAGTTACATACAAACACAGTTTCACAGGAATTGCAATATCTATAGAAACTGGTTTGAAAAATTTGCTTTCTTTAATCCAAACACATTATTGGTATGATAAATTTAGCAAAATTTTTGATCATGTTATCTGTGTATCTCACAAATGAGTTCTGTGCAGTGTATTATTTAGGACATTCTGGCTGAACTCTTTTTGGTGATAGGATATCCCACACCTTTGTTTGTGTGTATGCCCAGCCAGATGTCTCCAGTTTTAACACAGTTCCCTTTGACAATACATTTTGCAAGAACACATTGTGGATTACATTACTCATACTACTACTGAAGATACTACAGAAGCTTCAGTTGGTACAACATTTATATCTTCAAGTACAGTAGTAGGAGTATTACAAAGATGACATCAAAGATCAGGAAACCCATCAGGCAGCACAAAGAACAATACACAAGTAAAATCTTCCAACTTGTACCATCTTATACATTATCATCACCAAAGTAGCAATTCTGATAACTGTAAATCTGCCTCCCATTGCCCAATCCTAAGTTGACATCACAACTGTTATACTACCCAAAACCTAGGATGACGGATATCTGAGTGGGTTACATTTCAACCTTCACCTAACAATCTTTCAGTAATACATGCCAGATCAGTCTATCCACTACTACATTGTGGATAAATGTAGATAAATTACAGGTGAATCTGGAATTCACTAACAATTGATTGAGGCCAAAATTTTAATTTCTATTTTTGTCTTACTTGCCCTCTCTAAGTATAACTTGCTAGTCACCCCTTTGTGTGATGCACAGAATCATTGCATAGAAGAACATGTTGCTTACTGCAACTATACTTTGTTGACACATTATCTGTGCATTCACACAGGCAATCATTCCCTTGAGGGTCTACATCAGCTAATGGAAGGTATGAGGTACCTTCTAAGCATTATCATACACATAGGGGTAGAATATCCTTCCTCTAAAAACAGCTCAGCTCTCATTGGTACGTTGCACAGAAAGCCACTGGAAGAACCTCAGTTACAGGTGAGTAACACCTCATTGTGCTATTTCAAAAATATAAGCATGAATCTGTAATACCGAGAAAGTATTACTTTTGCAGTGAAATGTAGGATAATTACAGCCAGGCTATTTAAAACTGAGTAGGAACATTAATTAAAAATACTATTTGCAGTCCATCATAAAATATAGTCTTGTTTTATGAGATATATATATTTTGCTTTCTTGTTAAATTTAGAATTATATCTTTATATATCTTTTGTGCTATTTTCTTTCTACAGAAATACATCCAAGAAGCTCGAAATCTGGGCAGCACTATCCGCCAGCCCAAATTGTCTAATCTGTCACCATCAGTAATTGCCCAGACCAATTGGAAATTTGTTGAAGGATTGCTGAAGGAATGCCGAAATAAGGTATGATATCATTCTTGATAATATTGCTCTAGCTTCTGCTATTCAGAGGTGTCAAATTAGCTGGACCATTATAGTAGATTATTTCTTATAATACTGATATCCTTTGATGTAACATCTTCACACAAATGAGGCAGAACTGATCGTTTAAGTGAATACAAAATGTCCCCTTGATTGGGATGGAGTAAATCTGTGGATCAGGACATTCTACTAATGTGATTATTCTAATGATGGAATTATTCTAATAACATAGTTTTCTCCATATTTGACTTCCAACTTTTTAGACTTAAATGCGCAAGTAGTGTATTACTACTTAGAACTACTTCATGCACTACTGTGCTTTGATGAATAGGAATAACAAACTTCAGAAAAAGGCCATATAATTTAATTTTCAGTTTTTACTGACAATGGCAGAACCTATGGAAAATATACCAATATATATTATCCATTTCTGTTGTCCCATTTCTGATTCTACAAAATACAGTGAGCCTTCCAAAATAAAATTAATGTGAAATATCTTCTGCCCAAACAAAAAAAGCATTATGAAACATAACTATATCTTATGATTTAAAGTCACATTTTCCATTCTATATCAAACAGTGATCAGAAAAATACTTGGAGTGGTTCAGTGATTGCTATTTTTGTTAACCATGATTTTAAATCTAGAATTATTCCGTTGACATTGTGTATTATATATTACAGTTCCTTATTGCTTATCTTCCTGTAATCTTGAATATTTAATTTAGTGTATTCCAACAACCTTTTGTAAATAATTATTATAAGGTTTTTAACAAACAATTGTTGCATTCATCTTCTCCAGTAACAAAAATTCACCATGTGAACATGTCCCAAAGGTGCTTTTCAAAAGGCAACCGGACTTCATTTGTTTTTCTTGAAAACATTTCACTTCTCACCCAAGAAGCTTCTTCAGCTCTGACTGAATGGTGGGGAATGGAAGGATTTATATTCTTTGAAAGCATCTATGCTAACCTTCAGAATGCTAACACTAGCACTCAACAAAACCCCTTTAAACTGTAGAAGAGCAGGCATCAAACTCGACCTGATCTGGGCCTCAGATTTCTATAATAGCAGTATGTTAAAATTCACTGTTAGGAAAAAAAAATCCTTAGTGAGTTGGCTGCTCCTGCCTTTCACCAAGAGTATCTGGCTATCCGATTTTCAAAATGAAAAGGAGATAATTCAGCTTTTATCAAGTGAGGAAGACATTGCCAATTTAGAGTTACTTTTGAGATAAAGACCCGTGGAAATATACAAACACTAGCTTACCCACTGGAAAATTCTAGGAGGGCAAGTGGGTATTTCAAATTAGAAAATGATACATTGTTTGTCTATCTAAGGGTTTGATATGTTGCTGAAATTCAGAAGTAATATAATTCTCTTTTCTGAATTCAAGTACATCGGATATGGACTGAATAGTTTAGGCATTTTGAAGATCAATTTTCCAACTAGCTGTACCTATTCTCTTGCACTTAGTTATTGAAATATGAGTAATATGTGGCAATTACCATAATTTTAAACTATATTAATTCCTCTACTTTTCCTTTACAAATAATCATTATTTTTAACATTTATGGCTAAAAAGGGAGTATCTGCCAATATCCAATGCATATATATACATTGAGCAGGATGTAGGAGAGTTTCTTACATAAACAAAAAGTTTTTGTCTTTGATTTCCCTTTTTGGAAACATATAACAATCATGCTATTCTATAGGTTTCCCAGTGCTCAAGAGTGGCTTTTGGCAGATATTGAAATACAGCAGAAAGAACATATACTTCCTCCTTGTTTGAGTTTCAGCTCACCATATGTTATATCTAGCAGGGTTTTTTGCTTGTTATTCAAATAATGCAGAACGGATGCTGTGGATTTGCACACACACTAAATGAAAGCAGATATAAATGATAAAATATACCAGAAAAAAAATTGCTAAGTCAATCAAATATTTTATTTTTTCTTTTGGCAGATGAATGTACAGCAGTTAAGTGATCAGTACTGGCAGAGTGTCATAATGAAAAAAAAACCCTGTTGATGATTTTATATTTATGAAATGTATTGTAGTATATTTCGTACTATAATTAGTTCAACAACTAATTATACTG
>JAOYMU010000001.1:73921579-73935409 GCA_025802295.1 Psammodynastes pulverulentus | reverse complement strand
TCAAATAAACTTTTAAACCGTGTTTCTATCTAGAGGAGAAATACTTTTTTCACTGTGAAGAATCTTAAGTTTCAGACTAATACTTCAGAGCTTTGTGCTTGTGCATTGTATATTTCGAACAATATAGATAATGCATCTATGTTGATGTCTACAAGAATGAACTTCTTTGGAGTCTTTTAGAATTCTCATTGTCATAGTTAAAATATATCTGGAAACATAAAAAAAAATCTTGAAAGTTATATGGTTTTAATTTTCATTTTTGGAGTTCCTTTGATACTTAGGGTTATTTACTTTCCTCAAAATGCAGCTGTAATTTTAATACAATGTGAAGAATTTTGGCACATTTTAGTCAGTCATTTTTATAGAACAGAAACTGCAATTTGTAATTTGTATTTTTAAACGCTGTATAGATATAGTTTACTTGAACTGCAATAAAGGTTTTTTTAAATATGATAAACAAGATTAATTTAATATGCCATCTGTGGTAATTATCCTAATTGGCTTGAATTATGTAGAGGTATTTCATCACACTGATACTTCTTGCATGCAGCAAGTACTGCTAGAAACTTGCTTTTCAAAAAATCTCATAAGTTGCTGTTTCAGACCTACTACATTTTCCACAGAATTTGTTCTGTGATGAGGATGCAAACCACGAAGATTCAAATTCAGCATCCAATTATGTACAAACTAGATAAGTATATATGCTTAGGAGACTAGAGCAGGGATTAGAATGTGCATTTTATGGTCTACTCTACAGACACACATTAGAATTGTCTTTTAATCTACCTAGTGTGCTATTTATATGGGTGCTTCTTACATTTTTCAAGGACATAGAATTGCTTTTTTAAAAAACAGAACTGTTACGTCCTTTTCTGCAATGTTTTAAGAGAATAAAACTGCAGTTTTAAACCAATCTGGAGCCCTTTCCCGCTTGCACCTAATCATAGCAGAAATATTCCCTAGTAACACTTTTTCTGCTTTGTCAATTTTCGTTCTTTATGTCCCCAGCTCTGTAGTGAAGCAGCCTCTTCATCAATTACAACTGAAGAACAAGAAGCTCCTTGGATGAGCAGCTAAAGGTTTTTAAGAAAGTCCAGTTGCCTTTTGAAAAGCACCTTTGGGACAACTGCAGCAGTATTAAAGCTGTGTTCTTCATCTTATTTCAACATTGTCCAAGGACATTCTCAAGATGTATAATAGGCTTTGTCACCTATTTCCTTGGAAATCAGATGGCCAACTGGGACTGGGAATAGAACCAGCAGAAACAGAAAAACTGTTGGCAACAAATGTTATATAGTAGTCTTTTCTCTTAACTCAAAGTTAAGTGGATAGTTCTACAACTTTTTTTTAAAAAGAAAATACAATATTTTCCTTATCTTCAATACGTTAATCAGTGTATTGCATGAATTTACATGTGGCAATACAATATACAACAGTAGTAATATAGCAATATCAGATTTTTTAAAAAGAAGTCTAGGGGTAGTATTCAGCCTATTTTGGGTGGACTAAATACTGTACTGAAACCTATTTTTACAAAAATAGATTTTTAAGACCGCTGCACTCTTATATTTTCTGTGAATTTTCATAAAAAAGTTGTCTAGTGATTTTTCCATTCTCCAATATATCTAAGAAAAACCCTGATAAAACAATTTAAAAATACCAAACTGGAACAAGTAATGTATACAAACTGTATGTTGAAACCTATTTCTTAAAATAATATTTTCCTTGTATATTTTCTTTGATAAATCTGAGCTGTATATGTGCACTAAATAACATTTTATTTTATGCTTTTCCTCAAAAATGTCCTCATAGCAGTTAATTTAGATTAACTATATATAAACAAGAGATTTCATAAAAACAATGTTTAATTATTTTTTTTTTAGCTAAGTAGTCAATTATTGAATAGAAACCCGGAATATTACATACAATCCCTTTATCAAGAGCACTATGCTTACCACTATGATTAGAAGTTGTTCCCCCCTCCCCCAGCTGATTTTTCTCAAAGTAAATTTGCTAGTGACTTCTACTTGGCATGTGTGAAATGTGTTGGCAGATAGTTTGGATTCTAAAGAAATAATCCAGTTGCTGAGATTTCTGTCACTTTATCTTATCCTCTTTCAGTGAATTTTGTTTTAAAAAGTCTGGAAGAATTTTGCTTTCTATCGAAGTAGGGAAGCCAAGAACTTGATATCCCTTCCTCCTGCTATCAGTTAGCTTCTTAGTAGTACCTGGAATGAGTTTCTTCCTGAGATCCAGATAGCTCCTACTCTGCTGTTGTTTAAAGCAGGGAGACTCCTCAGCCAGAATTCTGGGAGTTGAAGTCCACAAGTCTTAAAGTTGCCGAAGTTGGAGGCCCTTGTCTTATACTCCAGTGGGTCTTATAGTCAGAAAATTACGGTAAGTGCTTTCTGTATTTCCGAAATCTCCTACACAAAAAATAAATTGAATTGTGATATATTGACAGAAGAGAATATTTGTAGCTCAGGGTTGAACTGTAGGATTCGTGGTGCTCTCTGAGGTTGGTTGTTTTCTTGCAGATGTTTCATTACCAAACATCTACTGTAGTATTGATGATGTTGCTCAGTTTGGTAATGAAACTAGATCTGTAAGAAAACAACCAGTCTCAGAAAGCACCAATGACTCCACAATTGTGATATATGTTAATATTATTGCTGTTGTGGAGAAAACAGGTGGAGTAAGATGTTTTTGAATGTGTTTACCACCCTGGATCATTTGTAAAAATAATAAAGGCAACATATAAATAAATGCAAAATTATTGATGGTATGCCCTGGTTCTTTATAGATCCATCTGTATTTCTCCAATATTTCAAATCATATTGTTCTACTGTATTATGATTCAGTCCAGAAGATATTCCATACTGAGAATTTTACTATTTTATGGAGCACATTGATAACACATATCTAGCCCTTGGGACCCAACAGGATCTGTTAAAAATGTGGAAGATTCCAAATTCAGAGATATGTGAATTCATTTTAAAACAATCTGCCTCATCCATGGCAGAAATAAGGAAAACTAGACTTAGCTTTTCTCATGCATCACTAAGTCTCATTAGGCAGATAGATTGAACCTCTGGATAGTTTTTGGTTTGCTGGCTATACTATATACAGGGCCTCAGAGACAGCATTTTTCTAAAGTCCTTGCAAAGAGACTGACTTTCAATTATTCTGCAAATTCTCTAAAGCTGAAACACAAAACTCACAAGGCAAAAGGAAAAAATGCAAAGAGGATCATGTGCCTAAAGTTATCCAAACAAAATGTAGTTATGTCCAATATCCATTATTTTTTTCTGCAATGAACATGCATTGAGGCCTTGAACTTATAATAACTAATTCAGCTACGTTGACTAGTGATTTTGATTGTATTTATCTTTGCCCAAAAAACTCCTTTTTATACTGAGATCTCCATCATTTTGTTCCCATCATAAGGCATCATCTCATTAAAATTTTCCCCACTGAACAAAAATGCACCATGGCATAGATGTCTGAAAACTGACTAAGGTGCACTTTTGAATAAGAAGATCCCCAAGTCCTTTTGTATTTTGGGGGGAGCTGGACTGAAGAGAGAAGCCTTGGTTGGGAAAGCTAGAAATTTGTTGATGTGTCAGGAGGATAAAGCTCAAATAAGATGACAACCTATCAGATTTGCTTAGAGCTCAAAGCATTGTTAGACACTCCACAAACCCATTTCATGGTATGTTTCTTTTGCTCCCTTCTGGGAGGTTTCCAAGTAAGAGGACTGCTACTGCTAGATTCTGCAACAGCTTTGTTCCTAATGCCTGCCATCTGTCTCCCAAATTTGCAGGATTTTTTCCTGCCTTGTATACATTCGAACTAGACTGTGATATTTCTCTGTGTCATATATGTGTATGTGGGAATAGGCATAATGGTTATCCTGAGAGCTGAATACAACATTTCATTTGAAGGTATGCTTATGCCGATTAGGGTATTTTTAAAGTGACAAAGTTTTATTGTATTTTTAAAAAAATTGGGACAACTTTTGGAAGGTTAATAAACTTAAATGCCTCCTCCTGCTCATCATCATCATCAAGCTGCTACCACTCTCCTAGTTTGCAACATTATTATTAAAGGCCATTCTAATCTACCCATGACCGAAGCCATTCTCAATTTGTGTAAGCCAGAAGGGACTCAGCTTTTGCTAAAAACGTTTAAGTAAAGGAAAGCGCTCCCTTATATAGAATATGTTACTCTATGGGAGAGGGGGAATCACAACATCAACGCAATCACAGTACTACTTAGGCGAGAGAGATTCAGGCGTCCCTCACTAATTCTTTCTGAACTGCGACGCCCGGTCTTCGCGGAAGCGCGGGAAAGGGGGAAGGCAGTGGGTGGCCGCCTCCCTGGGCGCGTGCCCGCTCCTTGCCCCGCCAGCAGCGCTCGCACGTGAGGGAAGGCAGTGCCTCGGGGTGGGACAGCCCGCCGGCAGACGCCTCCTTTTTGGGACGCGCGCGGGGCCGGACCCAGGGGGCTGTAGCCGCGGTAGCGAGAGCAGTAGCTCCAGCAGCTCGGCAGGCAGCTCCAGCTGATCGATGGGGTCCGGACATCCTTGCTCCGTCGTGGAGGCGCTTCTCTTCTTCTTCTTCCTCCTGCCACCGCAGTTCCTGCTGCTTACCGCGTCTCCCCAAGGTCAGCTGTGCGCCGCCGGGCTCCTTTTCCCCGGTTAGTAAGCAGGGCAAGCGGGGTGTTGTGCTCTGCGCTTGGGTATCTCGCGAGTAAACCTCTTGCGGAGGGTCGCAGTTACGGAGTTGCGCCCTGAAATGCCATCTAGGCTGAGCGCTTCAAGTGAGCTTGCGGTCGGCTGGGTCGAGTAGCTGAGCTTGCCTCGCTGTGTCCCTTGCCCGAAAGCGGGGAAGCTCCTGCCTGTTGGGGAGTTAAACGTTAAACTCGCTTGGGAACCCGCTAGCAACCAGCATTTGTGGCACCGTTGGGCAAATGCATTGTTGGACCCTTTAATCGGAAAAGCATGTTCAATTTAGAGGCGAGTTCCCGTCCTTTTGGTACATTGAGCCCGCAGGTAAATTTTGGAAGAGAAAACCTGTCTGGGTTTTTTGGGAGGCGGGGGGTGGTGGTGGCAACAAAATAGCGTACTGTGGCTCACGCTTCTGAGATAGGATGTGAGTGGAATAAGCCTCCCTAGGGGAAACATGTTAAGAAATGGGCAGCGGTTATCTAGCAAATCAATTGGTCTCCTACGTTCCCCTTTGCATAAAGTTCATCTGTTTTTAGTGCTTACATTTGACATGGGAGTACTAAATTCGACATTTCATCTATTTTTAGCACTAGCGTTTTCGTTTGGGGAAAACCTCAGTCCAGTTTCTAGCTCTTAAACAAGTAAACTGAAATTAAGAAAAACTAGAGCAGTGATCCAACACATAGTTACTGAAGATTAAATATATTTAAACCTAGTGGGCTAATTTTTGAATAAATGTGTAGTTGTTGTGCAGATAGTAACTCTTAGAAGCTTCTCAGGGACTTTTGGAAATTATATTGTGTTTTGTGCAAGGCAGAGTAGTTCATAGAATACACCTGATATTTTATAAGAAAATGGATGACAGCTTTTTATAACATGGAATTTATAGAATCCAGTTGGACTTTGCAAAAATCCAAAAATAAAAGATTTTTAAAACATTTCCCTGAGTGTAAACTAAGTGATTATGTCATATCAAGTCAGTACTGATTCTTAGTGATCACATAGACAGACTTTCATGGTGAATTTTTCTCCAATCTTGCCTTGTATAGAATCTAGCAGTACATCTATTGTCGCTATAATCAAATCCATTTGCCTCGCTGCTGGTTATTCTCTTTACTTTCACTTTCCAAGCATTATAGATTTTTCAACAGAGCTAGAACTTCACATAAGGTGTCCAGTGTATGATAATTTAAACCTAATCAATTGCACCTTGAGTGAAAAACAATAAAAATATTGATGTAATTGAATCTAATTGTTTGATTGAATGTAGAAGTTCTTACTCCTATAGCTTTTCTTTCACCTTTGAATATATTTTGAAGGAAAATATTGTCAAATATATAGAACAATTGTCAAGCCACATTTTATACACGTCTAGATTTTTTGGAAGTGTGAACATAAAAAGTTGATGCCTTTTTCAAGTTGAACTTGAGTCCTTATGACATATTATAGGCTTCTAAGACAAGTGATGGAATATTTGCAATAGTATAGGTAGGACAATATAAATTCCATCCCTTACGTACTTGCCTGAATTTTCATACTGTAAATGCAAAAAGCATAATGTTATGACAGAATATGATTCATCATTGTGGCATCATTGTGGAAAGGAGTGGATATTTTTCACATCGCTGGTCAGAACCATTCCTACAGAACTTGCTTGCGGAAACAAAATTATACAATGCTAATGAAAAATCTACTATTCAATGAAATGTGATGTGAAAGAAAGAAAAAAGTCAATTGAATACAGGTTAATGAAATAGCAAATGAAAAAAATCAATTGACAGATCTATTCAGATGGCATTGAAAGGATAAGATATTTGGTCAGGCCCTTCTCAGGAGAGCTGATGGGCAGGTTTCAAAACATGTTTTGCAAGATAAACTTGGCTTACATGTGTGTAATGCTGTAATGGAAATATAAAGTGGCAGAACATGTGGTGTGATGTCACAATACATTTTTGCACCCTCAGTGATAGGAACTGATGCTTACAGCATAGCATTACTTAATTGAGATGCCATAATGACAAGTCCACTTTAGTTCTTTGGCACACAGTTCCTGGGGTAGTAGGAATGGGGTGGGATTAAAAAACTCAAGACGGTAATCATAACCATGCAGTCAAAGCCCCTTCCATCTGTTTGTGTGATTCTATGGTCACAATTGCCATCCTGATTTTTTTTATTCACCAGTGACTCTTGACTCTTGCTCTTTGCCTTCATTTTAACACAATTTATTTCAAAAAATATAGTAAAATATTTTTAGTAGTTAAAATGCACCATTGCATACAATTGATAAACATTAATTACTATATATTAACACTACATTATATATCCATCCATTCATCCGTCCACCATCAGTCTACAAAAGTTGTTTCATTTGAGGGTCAAACCAAGCATATTGAAGAGTGCATTCCAAATATAAGCAAGGTAAGAATTTCAGTTTGGGGGGAGTTTTCAGGATTCTTAGTGGGTGAAAGAGTACCATAATTCTTTGCAAGATCTACAGTTTAACTGTTAACTATCTGTCCAAAAGGAAGAAAAACTGCCAACTTTTGGCTTAACCAGTTCCGGGGTTTGAAGTCCATAAAAAGAAGGCCAATGGATTTTAAATTCCCAGTTCTTTATTTTTTAATTTCATATTCATATTTCTCTTCCAGAATTGTATATTATAGAGGGAACTAGGGGATATCCTGAGTCTTGCTGCACTGTCCTGCCAAAGCTTTTATTAAATCCTGGAATGAAAGGGCAGCCAAGGCTTTGGACAGGATCATGCCTGTGTGGCCTTTCTTGACCCATTGTTCCCAATATTCCCCATGGTTCACAGAGGAGCTGTGGGTTTTGAAAAGGGATAAGAGATGCCTAGAGTGCTGCTGGAGGAAAACAAGGGATGAATTCAACTGGACACGACTTAGAGATGCTATTAAGGCATACCTTGTGGTGGTAAGGGTGGTGAAATACCATTATTTCCCCACCATTATTGTGTCCCAAAAGTGTCATCCAGTGGCCCTGTTCAGGATCACCAATCCCTCCTGAGGCAGGAGTGCTTGTGTGATCATCTTCAGGACTATGCAGAAGAATTTGTGGAACATCTGATAAAGTCACATGGATTTATTCCCAGTTAGAACCCCATGCATGGTACAGGTCCATTAGAAATGCCTGGGGAAAGATCTTATCAATTATCTGAGAAAAGTTTGAGCCTTTTGGACCCGATGAAGTAGACAGATGTCCTTGATGCTGTCAGTACAATCACCTGTCAATTAGATCCCTTTCCCTCCTGGCTAGTGAAAGCCTCCAAGTCGGTGAAAGGCAGGTGAATAGATTTTTCATTGCAGAAGGGGATGTTTCCAGGACCCTTAAAGGAAGAATCGATTTACCCCTCCTCAAAAATCCATGTCTTGATACCACCTGACTGGACAATTTCCATCCAGTCTCCCACTTTTTAGGGAAGATGGTAGAGAAGGTGGTTGTGTGGCAGCTTCAGAGGGTCTGGGATGAAATGGATTATGTGGACCCCTTCCAGTCAAGATGCAGGCCCATTTATGGGACAGAAACAGCATTAGTCATACACTTTGATGATCTTTTGCGAAAGTGGGATGGGGTAGTGCATCCATCCTTGTTCTTCTTGGCCTCTGAGTGGCCTTCACTACCATTGACCATAGTATTCTTTTGTGCCGGAGGCGGAGTTTGAGACTAGGCGGTGCAGTTTTTTGCTGATTTGTCTCCTTTCTCTAAGGTTAGTCCCAAATGGTGTTGATAGGGAGTGGGAGCTCCAGTCCACAGCTCTCCTTTGTGGAGTGCTGCAGAGCTTAGTACTTTCTCCATGCCTTTTTAACATCTACATGAAACCTGTGGGTGGGATCATCCGTCATTAAATTTAAATCTTCACCCTTGATGACCCAAGAGATGTTATCGCTGCCCTCTCATAGTGCCTGGAGGTTGTGTGGATTTTAATGGGAGACAACAGACTTTGGCTGAACCCTGGTAAGACTTAGTGATTTTGGGTGCATGGAACTTGGATTCTGGAACTTTAACATCTTTAGTTCTGGATGGGATTGCACTATCCCAGTTGGACCTGAAATGCAATTTGGGGATTCTTCTAAACTTGCAACCTCCTGCTCAATAAGCAGATGGCAAGTGTGCCTAGGAACCTTTGTGCAATTTCATTTTGTGTGCCAGCTGTATCTTTTCCTGAATTGGGAGTTCCTGAGCTTAGTCACTCAAGCCCTGGTCATCTCACAGTTGGACTACTGCAACACGTATTAGTTGGGGCTATTCTTAAAAAGTATCCAGAAATTTCAGCTGGTACAGAACTCAGCTCCATAGGCAATTCTTTATTTATTGCTTTAATGTTTTATACAGTATTCTTGAATTACTGTAAGCTGCCTAGAATTGCCTTGGTAAGATGAATGACATAGAGTTTAATAAATAAATAAATAAAAATAAATATTATGGATAGTTGGATGTCATTTCATTAAACTGTATGTATTGACCTGAAGATAGGCAGTATGGACCTGCATCAAGTACCTATCTTCAAGCCAATAAATACATTTAGATAGAAAGTGGTCCATATTAGGTTTGAATGCACTTTGTAGCTAATATAAGGCCTATCTTAGTGATATAAATATTCAGGGCAGTATGCTGCATTCTCCACCAACTACTGACTAACTACTGTTTTGGCTATTTGTAGAATTTATTAAAGTTCAGGTGGGTGGAGATAATAACATGAGTTATTACAAGATCAGAACAGAATAACAGAGTTGGAAGGAACCTTGGAGGTCTTCTAGTCTAACCCCCCTGCTCAAGCAGGAAACCCTATACAATTTCAGACAAGTGGTTGTTCAGTCTCTTAAAAACCTGCAGTGTTGGAGCCCCCCCAACTTTTGGAGGCAAGTCACTCTACTGATTAATTATTCTATCTTCCTCTTGTAGATAGGGCTACAATTTGCATACTACCTAGACTCAAGCAGAGGCATTGGTCACCTTTCAAATTCAATTATGCCTTCTCAGTCTCACCAAAGTACTGGGGAGGGCATGGAATGGATCAAGTCCATGGTTAATAGAACAATATTGAAAAGAACTCTATCCATTTCTTTGGATGCCAAGGCTGAAAAGTCTCAAGACATATTGCCCCAGTTATTACTTTGAACCCTTCCCATGATGAATCCAGACATCAGATCATCAGACTTTCACCCATTTTCACCCACGAAAACTAAGTTTTGTTTAATTTTTTAGTTTTATAGACGCCATTTTGGGTAATGAATATAGGTGCCAAGGTGCTTGTAGAAGTTATTAACTATTGCTTTTGATCAAATGTTGTGGTCTGCATATACGAAGCTATTGCTTTTATTTACATTGTCACTCACATTTCTCTTTGCACAGATGTGGATGAATGTGCACAAGGAATTGATGATTGCCACCAAGATGCAATTTGTCAGAATACTTTGAAATTGTATAAGTGTACATGTAAGCCAGGATATAGTGGAGAAGGAAAAACGTGTGAAGGTGAGTGTGCTAAAACCATAAAGCTGGTTTTGACTGAATATGATTGTTCCCAATATCTAGTTGAATAATAGTGACAAAATGCAGGTATTTGTAAAATGGTGTTATTTAAATATATTGTGGCAATCAATTTTTGTGACCTAATTGAAACTTTGCCTCAACACACTTTAATAAAACCTGGTTTATAACAGTCTCTTGGTTGTATTTTATAAGTGAGTGCATTTCAGGTTCTTTACCCAGTAGAGTTGAACGGCCTGTTCATTTTCCCATTTTCAAGCCATATAGCAGTGATGGTGAACCTATGGCACACATGCCACAGTGGCATGTAGAGCCATCTCAGCAGGCACGTGAGCCTCCCCACCGGCCAGCTGATTTTAGGCCAGTTTGGCTTCCAGAAGGCCTCTGGAGCCCGGGGGAGGCTGTTTTCACCTTCCCGGAGGCTCCAGGGAAGCCTGAGGAGGGGGAAAATCGGCCTCCTGGAAGAACCGGAAGTTGGGAAACAGGCCCATTTCTGGCTTCCAGAAGGCCTCTGGAGCCCAGGGGAGGCTGTTTTCGCCCTCCCAGAGGCTCCAGGGAAGCCCTTGGAGCCTGAGGAGGGTGAAAAACGGGCCTCCCTGGAGAACCTGGAGCCGCTGGGAGGGTGAAAATGGCCTTCCCGAGGCTCCTGAGGCCCTCCAGAAGCTAGAAACAGGCCTGTTTCCGGACTTCCAGTTCTTCTGGGAGGCCTGTTTTTTGTCTTCCCTAGACTCCAAGGGCTTCCCTGGAGCCTCTGGGAGGGCGAAAACGGCCTTCCCCTGGCTGCAGGGGCCCTCCGAACCATGTGGTGTGCTAAATCATTATTCACATAACATGTTAAATCAATAGCAAACATAATCTTGCTCAGAATGATGTTTGAACCAACTTCCCACTCACCAACATCATCAACCATCTTTGGGGAATATGAGGAATATTTATGGAGCTCCCGTAGTTTTTGTGTGTGTGTGAGAGAGAAAGAAAAATAGGATTAGCAGAGTTGGAAGGGACCTTGTACGATCATCTAGTCCAACCCTCTGCAGGAAACCCTGCATCCTCTCTGACAAATGGCATTCCAATCTCTTCTTAAAAGCCTCCAGTGATGAAGCTTCCACAACTCCCGAAGGTAAGCGGCTCCATTGGTCGATTGTTCTCACTGTCAGAAAATTTCTCCTTATTTCTAGATTGAATTTCTCCTTGATCAGTTCTCAGCCATTATTCCTTGTGGCGCCTTGGAAAATAGCTTGACCCCTTCCTCTCTGTGGCAGCCTCTCAAATATTGGAACACTGCTATCATGTCTCCCCTGGTCTTCACTAGATTAGCCATGTATGCCTGCATTACAGATCCAACTCCATTCTAATTGCAGCATCCAGGATAAATATGAAGAAAAAAGTTATCAGGCTCCAGAATCTTCATGTTTTATTTTATGTATCTATTTATACATGCATTGCGTTTTTGACTGTATGATGAAATCCTCTTTTGACACCAGAGAAACCGTCTCAATTTAGGTCAGCTTTGCAACTTTAGGCCAATCTCAAGAACTGTATTTTTGAAAAAAAGGTGATTGAGAAATTATTATCTCACCATTTCACGTTCATGGATCAAATTGCTCTGTTTCAGTTAGGCTTAAGACCAAGATAAAACTCTGAGACTGTTTTGAACATCATGCTGAATGACTTATATAGAAACCAAAACTTTATATTTCTTCTATTTTTACTACAATTGATCATAGTATTGTATGGTGGGCCACATGGTGGAACTGGACCTTGGGGTTTTTGCCATGGGGTTTTGTCTGTGTCAAAAAGCTTGTTCTGGGAGATACTGATTCGGCATTTAGAATGTCATGTAGAATTCTGCTCCCCACCCCATGCTCTTCAAACTCTTTATGAAACTACTGGGGGAGATTATTGTGAGGGGGTGTCTTTAATCTGGTAATACTAACCAGACATACTGTCCACTATCCTTTAACTCCAAAGAAGCAACTCATACTCATATACATTTTACTTAATTCTTGCATTATGCTGAACCTCTAGATCATAACCATACCATCCTGAGCGGTTGTTGGGCAGTTTTTGAAAAGAGATCCTGCAGACTCCTTGGGTTGTGCACCAGTTGCCCCTATTACTAGATCACCAGGCTCTATACTCATGCCCTAGTCATTTCCCGCAAGGATAACTGTAATGGGCTGTACCTGTGATTGGCCTTGAAGAGCATTCAGGAGCTTCAGCTGGTGCAAAATGCTTGTTCCTAGATCAGCACATATTGCACCACTGCTATACAAGCTGCATTGGCTATCAATTTGCTTCCAGGTTTAATTCAAAGCCCTACATGGCATGGGACTAGGTTGTTTGAAGGACTTTCTCTCCCGGATTACATCTACGTGTTCCCTAAGATCCAGCAGAACAGGCAAATTATAAGAGAACAGGTCCTGTTCTCTAAGGAATGATATCTGACAAGACCCAAAAGGAGACCCTCTTCTGACATGGCACATAACCTTTAGAACCATTGTTCCCCTTGAGATCAAATTAGCCCTGATCTTATTGGTCTTCTGAAGGAAGTTAAGACCAGACTTTGCCAACTTGCCTCAAAGTCTGACAGTGGTGGTATAGAGCCTACCAAATGGTTATTCTATCAATAAAATGGATTGCAGTCTCCTGCAGATTATGATTTTTATGGTTTTTAATAGATTTTATTGTTTTAATGGATTTTTGTAATGCTTTTTGAAAAACCTATATGCGGGTCAAGAAGCAACAATGAGAACTGGACACAGAACCACCGATTGGTTCAAAATTGGAAAAGGAGTCTGGCAAGGCTGTATACTGTTGCCCTGCCTATTTAACTTATATGCAGAGCACATCATGAAAAAGGCAGCACTAGGTGAATCAAAAGTTGGAATTAAGATTGCAGGGAGAAATATCAATAATCTCAGATATGCAGATGATACCACTCTAATGGCAGAAAGTGAAGAGGAACTAAAGAGCCTCTGGATGCAGGTGAAGAAGGAGAGTGAAAAAGTTGGCTTGAAATTCAACATTAAGAAAACGAAGATCATGGCATCCGGCCCTTTCAATTCCTGGCAAATAGATGGGGAAGAAATGGAGGTAGTCACAGATTTTATTTTCCTGGGCTCCCAAGTTCACTGCAGATGGGAACTGCAGCCAAGAAATTAAAAGACTCTTGCTCCTGGGGAGGAAAGCTATGCCAAATCTAGACAGTTTACTAAAAAGCAGAGACATCACCCTGCCAACAAAAGTGCGTATAGTCAAGGGTATGGTTTTCCCTGTTGCAATGTATGGCTGTGAAAGTTGGACCATAAGAAAGGCTAAGCAGCAAAGAATTGAGGCATTTGAACTATGGTGCTGGAGAAGACTCCTGTGAGTCCCTTGGACTGCAAGGCGATCAAACCCGTCAGTCCTTGAGGAAATCGACCCTGACTGCTCTTTAGAAGGCCAGATCCTGAAGATGAAACTCAAATACTTTGGTCACCTAATGAGAAGGACGGACTCACTGGAGAAGAGTCAAATGCTGGGAAAGATTGAGGGCAATAGAAGAATGGGATGACAGAGAATGAGGTGGCTGGATGGAGTCACTGAAGCAG
>JAOYMU010000001.1:73886571-73909800 GCA_025802295.1 Psammodynastes pulverulentus | reverse complement strand
TTATATTGTTGATTTTTCTTGTGTTACCCTCCCCGAGTCCTTTGTGGAGATGGGGCGGGATATAAATATGAATAAATAAAATAAAAATAAATAAATATGCAATGAGGAACAATCAAGTACACTCACTTCAGATGAAATCCTATGTCAATGAGCAGGATATATCCCAATAAACAAACAAACTATCATGTAGGAAACACATGGATACCTCAGTGAAAAACAGAAGCTTGGGAATGTAGCTACTGTGGAAAGGTTGAATTTTATGTGAGAGATCATTGAAGCAAGAACTGGAAATTGCCTACAATAAATTTTTCATTTAACAAACTTAGAAGAAAAGGATATCCATTAGACCTGAATATCCATTAAATTGGTGAAGTGAATTATGTATTATTTTGGTAGGTATAATGTTTTCAGAGGCAGTATGCTTCTAAATACCAACCATTGTATATCAGTTAGCGAATATAGATGGGAACAGTTAGTCAGATCCAGTTTGTGGAATAGAAACTTTGGCCTGAGATTTTCTCAGATTCCTATGGAAGACTTATCTGTAGGTAATTCTACTTATAGCTAACCTATCTTGATTTTTTTTTAATGTTTAAAACTGAAGTTATCTGTTGCACAAATGCCTCTGGATTTCTTTATGCTCTTTGAACTTGGTTTAGAGATCACCAAGAAGTCCATGGTTTAACCCTGAGATACTCTCTGGAAAAAGTCTTGGATATGTTTATTTAACATTAGAATTTGATTAGAATTCATTCTGTTGAATAAATACAAATATTTCATTTCAAATTGTGTTCTATGTTTTTTTTTTCTGCAAATGCCAAATTATGTTCCTTTTCCTTAGAAACTTGTGCAGTAAATAATGGTGGCTGTGATCGTACTTGTAAGGACACTTCAACAGGCGTCCACTGCAGTTGTCCTATTGGCTTTACTCTTCAGCTTGATGGAAAGACATGTAAAGGTAAAGTTCAGTATTCCTTGCAATGTGCAAACTAAATATCTACATAGGATTCTTGCTTAAAATTGCAAAAGTGCAAAAGTGCAATTTTGCTAAGCCAATAAAAAAAATAAAATCTGAATTAGGAAAGCAGAGTGTAAGGAGTTGCTTTGATCCTATGCTGAAACATGCATGTGAAAAGTTCGATTTGTTTTTTGTATTCAGTTCAAGGTTATCACTTCTGTCCTGTAGATTGTACAGTGCTAATACAACTCCAGAGCTTGGAGGCAGAGGACCTCTGTATATATTATATTAAATTAAATTATTCCTGCATGTATCATCCTCTAACAAAACACCTTATAGATAACCACTGCTTTTAATACTACAAAAAACAAATGAACTAATAGTCATTTGATTACGTAGGCAGAAACACAGGGCTCCTGTTCATGTTGCAATGTTTGCAAAAGAAGTGGTTAAACAGCAACATTATCTTCTGGTAAGAAGCAAAGTGGCGCTAAATCTGCAAAGATTATATTTTGTCCTGAAACTACTCAGTAGTCTGTCTGTCCATCCGTCTGTCTGTTTATAGATCTACATATATAGATACACACACACACATACACACACACACACACACACACACACACACACACACACACACACCAGACAGACAGACAGACAGACAGACAGACAGACAGACAGACAGACAGACAGACAGACAGACAACCGGTAGATACTGACGTTCAACTGCTATTGTTCCTGCCTTATTCAGTTTTCTGGCCTTCTGGGGAGGGAGGGGGAGTTGATTCTGTTTCTCTAAGAGTGAATGTATGGTAAAATGATGTAATACCTATTGGAACAGAATTCTCAGTTTTTCCATAAGCTGTAATGTGAGATAAATTTACAGAGAAAGTATACCAATTCAAAGTTGGTTAGAGTTAGCAAAAATAATCTGTAATAAGCATCCCTAAACAAACAATAATAAAATAGTAATATACAAATGGAAAAAAAAATGAAAGCGTGATTGATTCAATTGTTTATGATGAACATTTAAAAGAAGACAGGCAGTCCTAATGAACAACCATTCAAAGTTACAACAGCACTGAGGGGGACTTCTTCATAGTTGCTGCTGTGGCAGTGTCCCTATAGTCACATGATTGTGATGCAGGTGTTCGGCAACCAGCTTGCACTTACAGCATCCTGCATTCACGCGATCACCATTTGCAACCTTCACTGCAAGCTCTGATGAGCAAAGTCAATGGTGAAGCCAACAGGAGGTCAGAGATGGCAATCACATGATCACAGCATGCTAGACCACACCGAATTTGCCTAATTTCAACCTCTGGAACTATCATAAGTCAGCATAATTATGTGATGTCACACTTTATGATCACATGGCTAGATGACAGTTTTCAGTTTCAACTACCATTATTAAGTGAGAACTACCTGTAAATGAAGAATACAAAAGTGATGTAAAGTTTTGGAAATGGTACAGGAATTTTTGATTTTGTCAAGAATGGATCTTAAGAAAAATAGAAATAGGCATGGAAGAAAAGGAAAGAGATGAAAGAAGCTGGAGTAAAAGAAGAACAAATGTGAAGAGAAGTACAAGTCCTATATGAAACAGTACTAGAAAATAAGAATAATCTCACAAAAGAATGAGTAGAAATTGGTATGCAAAAACAGAGTGACAGAAAAGCGACAAACTGTGCACTACAACAACATGCATCAAGAATGCAAAACATATGAAGTTTGTGTCATCACATTCCCTTCTTGTAGATGACAGAACCTAAAAGTTTTAGAAACAACTCAGATTATATCTATAACAGGCATGCTTCGTGCTCCCTTCTATCTGTCAGATGCTCTTACGCTTGAAAGTTGTTATTGCTTAGAGCTGTATTTAAGAATATATCTGTTAAGATATTAACTAAAAATGAAGTGCAGCACACACTTGCGCATAGACACACATCCCTCATTGACAAATTTATTTCTTCTGAGAAACAAAATATGGATATAGACTTATTGTGACCTTTCAGCTTAATTTTCATTCCAGCAAGAGGCAAAGTATCAGTAGAGATACATAAGAGTATGGGGGATCTAATTTTCAGAAAGAATAATGAAGTCTAACTGTTCATTATTACAAGTAGGGTATGTGCAGCAGACTGCTTGTTCTAGCCAACTGTATGTTTAGTATTCTCCCTGTTTCATACAGAGAAGTGTTTTCCTTGGCTTCAAGTATTACTATACCATCTATGATTCTGGAAGCTTTTCCTCTACATGACCACTTCCCACCCTGCTCAGAGATATCAACTGACTGAGTTCTTAATGCTGCATTATCCATGTACCAATCTTAGCTTTCTTTTCTATTAATGTCTGCTTTCTGTGAGGAAATTTATTTTTTCTAAAATAGAAAGGAAGGTTGCTAAATTCTGCTCTGTAGCAGTTGCTCTAAGGAAGAATTGGGTTTAATGCTGGAGCGGTTAACTTGGAATTGGCATTGCTATTTGATTAGATATTGTTAGTTATTCCATTAGTTAACATTTTAATTGCTCATATTCCTTTCCATCAATTTTTATCTTATAAAGGTTTTGCTCTTCACCTGTAAATAAATATATAACTTTGATGAAAATTGCTATAATGAATTATAGTGTACAAAGACAAGTACAGGTGATAATAGCAGTTGGAATCAGGATTGCCATTGCTAAGCGATGTGGTTGTAAAGCATGATATCATGTGACCACATCGCTTAGCAAGGGCAATTGTAATCCCAAGATGCATAGATTGTTAAGCAGGAAGTAGTGAGTAACCCAGATAAGGAGAGTTACAGGATTGGAGGAAGTTCTAGGAGGGCCAGAGCAAGCTGCATTTGAGTTGGGAGAGGCCTAGAACAGGCCATGTGCATGCACAGGAAGGCCAGTGGGTAGATGGTGCGACAGGTCAGATGGAGAGACCGGAAAGGCTGTATAACATTTGAGTGCAATGAAGCCATCAGATGGATGGCACAGTGCAAGCACAGGGAGGCCAGGCAGACCAATCAGAGCAATTTGCAACCTATGCCGCAGGTTTCCCCATTGATTTTGCTTGTGAGAATTCAGCAGGGAAAGTCACAAATGATTATTGCGTAACTGTGGAGTTAAGGTCACCATACATGCAAGCCAGTTGACATGCTCCTGAATCACAATCACATAACCATGGAGGCACTGCTACAGCCAGAAGGTTTTGAGGAGCAATTGTAAATTCTACTCATTCAGTACCATTGCAACTTCAATGAAAAAGTGCTCAGGAAGCAAGGACTATCTATAATCACATTTTAAACCTTGTGGTGATACAAGACAGTTGTTCCAAATAGGATTCTTTTCAAAAAAAAAATTGTGCAAAACTAGAAGGAAAAGATCACTTAAGTCTTGCACGCTTATTACACTAAAAGACTCTTGACTGATTTGCTTTCCAGGTTGTGACACATGTTTAAATTTTTCAGGAATAAGAAATGAAGCTCATTATATCACTTACGATCCCTTTTCTTTTTCACAGACATTGATGAATGCCAGGCCAGTAATGGGGGATGCGATCATTTTTGTAGAAACACAATTGGCAGTTTTGATTGCAGCTGCAAAAAAGGTTTTAAATTATTAACTGATGAAAAATTGTGTCAAGGTATGTGTGGGTGGAAACAATACAAATACATATGCTTGCTGGTTGGGGAATTCTGGGAGTTGAAGTCTGCACATCTTAAAGATGCCAAGGTTGAGAAACACTTGACATATGGTATACTTAACTTAATGAATTTCAGTTCTTCTTGTCAGTGTTCTAAATTTCCATTAATTTCAGGGAGATAAATTCGGTGTTTACATGAAATACAATAAATTAAATAATATCTTACTTTAACAAAAACAAAGTTTAAGAAAGAATAAGAATTCACATTGAGAGCAACAACTCAGTACTTTGACTTGCGTGATTTATGACCTGCATTATGATCTTAACATTGTGAGCTTAACAGAGTCTATTGGAGCTGGGTGAATTACTAATTCAAATACATAAATAAATGTTTCCAGTGAGTTGTTATGAGACTAGCTTATCCTCCACTTTTAATTCAGTTTTCCTAGCTCATTAATGTCTCCTCCATAAAAAGTGAAGTAATAAAGCATCCCTTTTAAATTACAGACATTGATGAATGTTCTTTTGAAAGGACATGTGACCATTTGTGCATCAATCATCCAGGCACTTTTGAATGTATTTGCAATGAAGGATACATTCTTTTTGGCTTCACACATTGTGGCGGTGAGTGTATATAAACGTATTCCTGGCATTTTCTTTGGAATTCTATTTCTGGATTTCAACCTGAAAAGGAAATGTGCATCTCAAATTCCGTGCTGCAGATTTTTGAGAGTATTTGCCTTTCTACTTTTTGGGTGGTTTGAAGTAGGAGCCTGACTCTGTACACACTGTACTATTCCTTAAAACAACGTTTCTTTCTTACTTTTACTGGAAAGCAGCTGTGGGTTTTGGAACAAATAGTTGCATTCCACACTTGGGTACTAAGAGCTGGATTTTGCAGATCATGCTTGCAAAGTACTGTTGGTAATACTAATTATGGCATGTAGTAATTATCCGCAAGGTAAAAGCGTAAGCCACAATGGTTTTAAGAAATGGATAATGTTTGTTATATGTAGAGGTCAGATAAATAAAATAGCTTTAAAAGAAAAGATAAAATAAATCATGGAGAAATTAGATGATACAGGCATCCAGGAAGAGTATGAACCTACAAGGGAAATGGCATCAAACATACAATTTGCTCCAGTGTATACCAGCTTTTAATCATCATACAATCAGTAAAATGAACATGACAATACTATCTCCTAGCAACAAGAACTATTATAACCATTTAGGGTGAAGTTTACACATAATGTAGCAAAATTTTGCTACTCTTACAGAAATAAATTTATCTTGATTGTTTAACAGATAGTGCAAATAAAAGAAATCAGAGTACCCCAGAAATTTAAATGAAAGAGGATAATCAACTGGTGATCAATGTCCCTATAGAACTGGCAATCAGAAAAAGACAAGCCCCAAAAATGGTTGATCATACAATAGTTCTTGTAGTTAGGGATATTTTTGTGTTGTTATTTTTATTGATTATACTTCATTTATCAATGGCCAAATATAGTTTCTGCCTGACTTTTATTTATTGTTAACCTTATTTCCTTAACTGTAAGCAACCCAAATGGGAAGCAACTCAAAGTTGACATCTTTACCAAGACAAGGATGCAGTTCCTACATTTTATTTCAGGACAAATGAAGTTCTTCATTGTGACTCATTGTCTTCATTGAAATAGTCTACCTTACCCTCCGTTTTTAATGAAAATTGCTTAAAATCAGGAGGTTAAATTTTTGTTACATTTTGGCTGTACAGATCTATGTGGTTGCTGAGAATTAACAGCAACTTGATGGCGCATCAAACAATCATCAACTGGGTACCAGTGATTTATTCTGAACATTTTGTGAGAGGCTTCCTGTAAAAGCTGGTCTGTGCGTGCAAATGCATGTTTTAAGTTTTTGGCAACAGTATCAAAATATCCATGCTGCAGAAAAACACATTTAGCTCTTTATGTATTGTGTGCCTGGCAGTAGTTATCCATGTGCAGTTCTTTGCTAACTAGATTCAGAACAGCACCAACTTTTTCCCCCTCATTCTTCTTCTGTAGATATCAATGAATGTAGCATGAACAATGGAGGCTGCCAGCATATCTGCATAAATACACTGGGTAGTTATCAGTGCCACTGTAATGCCGGGTATAAATTACACTGGAACAAAAAGGACTGTGTGGGTAAGATTCAGCATCTCAAACCTTTTTTTGCAGCTTTGGACACTCGAAGGCTGTGCACTCCCCATAATATACACAATGTGTCTGTACATGTTCCTTTTATTACCCTATTACTTGTGGCCAACCAGATTTCTTGGAACAATGCAGACTGAAACAATGAATGGTCTTCCAAATTGCATTCAGGTCTCTTAAAAGTTATTGTAGATCTATAGCACTACGTTGCTTCTAATTAGCTGATAAAACAAAAACAGGAGATACTTTCGGGTCTTTGATGCTTTCTTTCCTGTGCTTTTAATCTAGGCTGTTTTTGCTTTTGCAGTTATCTGCATGACCTCTTCCCCCCCATCCCCCTCGCCCCAGCTTTTTATAATATACTTTGTGTATGTCTTCATTCCCAGTATTATGAATAGCATATGTGCAAATTGATAGTGATTATGTAACATGTAGCTTCTTCGTATTTGCATTTTAGAACCATGCCTGCCATTAGCTTTCTTGTCCTGTGAGTGTCTGTGTTTTGCTCTGTAGAAAGGCCCTTGTCCGATGTCCTTTCCCCCAAAGTATCTCTGCGCTGCATTAAGACTGGTGGAAATGATAGATGCTTTTTAATCTGCCCCTCAGATGTCCATTTTACTTCTGGTAAGTCTTGCAGAACACCGGGATGTTGTTATTGTTGTTGCTATTGCAATCATTATTATCCCTAAATTAGGGAAACAAGAATAACTTTGCTAACTTTGATGTATTTGCACACATTATAGGAGAATTCACTTTGAACAGGTAGTCCTTGACTGGTAACTGTTCATGTAATGATGATTACAAATTATGACAGTCTCTTAAAGTTATTTATGACTTACATTCATATTTATAATCATTGGAAACCATCATCCTACTCACTTAATGAGAGATTATGGCCTCATGAAAATGTTACTTATGATCTCAATTTGTACTTATAGCCATTATAAACCATTGCACTAATCCCTCCCCCAGTCATGTGATCCCTGTTTGCAATGTTTTTATAGGTTTCTGGAAAAAACACTACGGGGAAGTTGGATTTGCTTAACCACTGCATTATTTGCTTAACAATGGTGACTTGACTTACAACCATCATAGAAATGGTTATAAAATGGAATCCAGTCACATTGTGACTAAGTGCCTTCCTACAAATATTAATGCAATATCGGGGTTTCAATTCAATGTATAGAATGTGAAGGATGTGTGTTTGTGTTTGTATTTTATTTTGTATTCATGCACACTGAAAAAGGTATTTAATTTCGTTGTACGAGGTACAATGACAATAAAGTGAACTAACTAAAATGTTCATTAGAATTGTGGTCATAAATTGAAGACTGTGGGTAATAAATATATATTTAATTACATTTGTTTTCTATTCCACAAATGTACATTGAAGCTTATTCTTTCAACAGTCCTTTGGTGGCTGCTCATGAAGTGAAGCATAATATTTCTATAACCTGGTAGTTTTGTATTATAGAAAGAAACAAGCAACAAATTGTTCACCATTGGCATAGAAATCAGTTGATGGCAACACAGAGCATTTTTAAAATATTGCCTATAAAAGTGCTGTAAGAAAAATATATTTCATTACTGTGTCCACACATTACTTAGCAGCAGAAGTTTTATAGATTAAAAGTTATCTGAACTGCCTTCCTTGAAAACCATCCTCTGCCAACTAGTCAACTTATGAAACTATTTTAAGATTTGCCCAAGGATAGAAAAGATTTGTGGAGCTTTAAAGCTCTGTGATTTCCAGTGTGCCTATTGAAATGAACATTTTGAAAAATATAAATCAGTCAAATTAATGTGGTCTTTTTCCTATGAATCCTGGTAATCCATCTAGGGCAATGGAAAAAGCAGATGGAAGCATCTTCCGCTTGTTTCTATCAATTAAAGATAAGAAAATAGGAACTGGAACTGTGCTTTTATGGTGAGAGAGTAGTAGGAAACATGATGGAAATACAGAGTGTGGATTGGCTGATAGTATATGCCTAGTATTTTAATTTGAGCCAGGGAAGACTTTCATTATTTAAAAGCTCATCTCTCATTTGATAATCGGGATATTTTAGAAGATCTTTGTCCTCTGAGCTTTCAACCCCTCTTTCAGGCTGAAAGAATGTGGATGGAATTTTTGTGTCAGTTTAGAATGGACTACAGCAAACCTCCTTAAATTCCGTATTACTTTATATGCTAGGTTTTAGATTCAATAGTTGTGGCCTTTTTTGTGCTCTATGAACTTGATTATTTGTCTGTAAATGTTTCATTACTTGACTAAGTAACATCATCACTGGTACTAAATAGGGGGATTGCTCCCTGCTTATATATAATAGCTTACCCTTCAATATTGCAGGGAGTGGTTTTTTCCTTGATAGTTTCTTGATTTGGTTATTGTTTTCTGCTTGTTTGTTTGTCTGGTGGCAATCCCTTCTTATCCAGATGTTGGCTAATGACGAGGGTGTTTTTTTCTGGTCTCTTTCTTTTCTTCTTAGCTTTTTCATTGCCTCTTCTGAATAGTGTGTAAATATGATTTATCTGTATGTATTTATTAATAACTGATTTGTCTGAATATCAACCTTACAGGAATTCCGCAAAGTTTTTGGATTTAGCTTAATCTAGGATGCTCATAGATTTCCAACTGAAATTATGGTTGAGTCTGTCCATGTGTTGTGAGATTAAGGGGTGTCCATTGTGTCTTCTGACTGTTAGTTGATGTTCATGGATATGCTTTGTTAGTCTTCTGTGTCTGTGATATATAGTGGCTGTTACAGTCCTTACAATGTACGGTATATAGTAAATAACTGGTGCTTTTTCTTCTTGGGCTGCTGAGTCGTTTGGTTTACTTAAGATGTTTTAGCGGGCTTTAGTTGAATTGTGTGGTACAGTGATGCCAAGTGATTATAACTCTGTGTGTGTGTGTGTGTGTGTGTGTGTGTTGAGACTGTCTCTGTAATTTGATAGTCTAATCTGACAAACAATACTCTATTGCAGTAACAGTTGACTAAATCTAATGGAATAGACAACCTACACAAACTTCATTAAATACGATCGTGGCTTTATTTGTGGAATGAATTAATCTGTGGTTTATGCACAGCATTATGATAATTTTGTTTTACTGAAATTAACTTAATTGCCACATGCCTAATTATAAACTGCCCTAGCCAATCTTATTTTAGCACGGTGAGTTATGCAAATACAAGGTGTTAGGAGAATGAAGGTTTCCTATCAGTTGTTATAGATTTTAGACTGTGTATTGCCTAAAAGTAAACCAATGTAGTTTGGGAGCAAAGGAGAACATTCTTCATTTTTAACTATCAGCTATATTTTATCATGTAAATCAAACATTACAAGTCATAAAGTAGTTGTACTTGCACATGGAGAACATAAGATTTGCCAGTTTCAGCAGTTTTTCTGTGTAACTTGTTTTGAAATAATGATAATCATATGGTATTTTCACTGTATTAAATTTCAGAGTGATTTTGAACAACTTGCAACAGTATAGAATTTCCATCATCTCCTTTAGTAAATGGAATCTTCAATTTTGTGTAAATAATTACATCTATAATTATAGGTTTTACTTATTTATAAAATTTGCTGCCCATCTCTTATCCAACAACTGAAGATAATCATGACAATAATACATTTTTGCAATCTTGAAACATTGTTTATGTATTAGTGTAAGGATAAAGCGGTTGTGGTCCTTTATATGTTGCAGAACTATAATTCTGCACAGTGCCAGCTAATATAGACCATGCTGGAAATGTAGTTCAGCAATAGCTGAAGAGTCCCAATTTTCCTGCTGCTATGTTAGAATGAGATTTCAGGGGTATATTTCAGCCATGCTCTAGCATGTGTTTCTGTTTTATTGTATAGCCTTATGATCTGTCTCTTAGGCCTGGAAGATTCCTATACTATAAAATGTGGCAACCCTTTATCACCTAAGAAAAAAATCCAAAATCCAAATGAATCAACTACTTTAGGTAATTATTTTATATGCATGTTTTCAAAATATATTACACATTTATGGCTGGTTTGTTTTTGTTTTATTTTTGTTTGTAGGCCTGCTTGCCAATACAGGAAATATTGTTCAATTAGTAAATTAATCTGCCTATTGTTTCTTGCAGATTTTAATTTTCTTTAAAATAACTTTTGTCTGTTTTAATATATTCTTTTTGCATCTTGCAGCAACCAGAAAAATAGAAAAGGCATTGCTGCCTTTTTGGAGGGAAATAGGATAAATATTTTAAGGTACCGCTTGCATGTGTGCCTTTTGTAAGCATTTTTAAAAACACGTATATTTTAAAATACAACTTTTAAATTGATGGTCTTTAGTCAGTTACTCGACTGATGCTGCAGCTGTAGTGTTGTTTTAATTTTATTTTAAAAATTCATCACGTCTTAATGATTTCACATCAAAAGATTTGAATATCAGAGCAATCAACTGATTTCAGGGTACAACATGCTTATCTATACTTAGCATGACGCATTTACTAAGGGCTAGCATGACGCATAACTTAGACTCATCATTTGTCATTAAAGTGGATGAAAGTTGCTGCTGTACATTTTATTATTAAATTGACTAAACCCAGCCATAATCTATCATCAATGGTAAATGAACCACAGTGTCTATGTTCAGCAACATGGTAAACCAAAACAAACTACAATATGGGTTATTATAATAATCTGGTTATATTACCCACTAATAATTTTATTTGTTTGTCTTTGTCTTAGACAATGTGGTTTGTTGCAAGTTCTTCAGTTACTTCAAATATTCTTATAACCTTAATGTACTATATATTTTGGCTTGGCTTGTTTGTTTGCTTTCATTTTTTGGCTCTGACTTGAGATGAGGAGTTTTTCCATAGTTTGTTTGTTTATTCCATTTACATGGCTGCCTACTTGCCTTGCAATTCTAAGTAGCTAAGAAAATTTAAAACATCAAATGCAAAGGAAAATGTTAAGATAATAAAAGAGAGAAAACAGGGTATACTGGCTAGACCATAACCCATATACAGTAGAGATAAATGAGGCATGTGGAAACCATCTATATTACCTACTTGGTTTTGGTAATGAATTCAATTAATTTGAAAATAATTATTCTACTGTTTCTTTCTGAAGATCTCTCTATCATCAGGACAACTGTAACTTTTAAATTTAATCAAGGAAAATGTAACTTGAAAAAGAGTAAGATGTTTCAGGATGCTCTTCGCCATGTTATACCAGGTATGGATGACAGTGCATAGTTTAAAATGGTTATTTTTGTAGATCATTTATGATTTGTTAGGATTTGGGGGTTTCTGTTGATGTAGTGATTCACAGTTCTTCTCATATTTGGGATATAACTATAAATGTTTCCAGAACATTTTGTTGGTATGTGACATGCTAAATATCTAAACTGGTAGTTGCAGTTGTTTGTCATTTGTAAGCATCTGGAATTAATCATTTAACCCCGCATACATTTATTCAGCAACATTTATCAAGCTTTAGCAAATGCCCAGTAACAAATTTGGCCAAGTTGCTGCTTCCTTTAATTTTGTCCACACAGAGAAACATAATTCAATAATGGAGAGCTTCTACTATGTAAACCTAACATGCAGTTCTGGCAAGAAAACTGTTGGAGACCTCGGCAGTATGAAGGCAGCTAGAGAAATGTTTATATCTGCAGACTTTGAGCTTGAAACAGACCAAAAGGAGGTGGCAGGTTGGTTGGAAAAGAACTGAAAGGCTTCGTTTCTGACAGAGCTTTGTTGCAGTTTGATCTTTGAGTTCTCTCTTTCATTTCCATTTCTATGCAAAAAAGAAAAAAAGTACCTCCTGTTTTGAAGCTTAAGAGCTCTTTTCCATATGATCAGCAAACTACTGTGGCTAAAGATGTTATTGTTCTACATTTAGGTCTCTTTTGTGTGCCTTGAAAATTTCACCTCAGGACAATATTTGTTGCCATAATGTAGGCAGGCTGCCTTCTCAGTTGCTGTATCAGCTGCCTCTTTTAAGTAATATGATTCCATATATCCAAGCTTTCAGCTCCTAATCACTGCTACCTGCTCCTTTCTAGATACATGTAATTTGAGCTGTGCACGTAAAAGGACTGAGAAAAGGCTCCGTAAAGCTATCAGAACTTTGCGGAAAGTCATCAACAAAGAGCAGTTCCATATTCGCCTCTCTGGTGTAGATCATGGCATGGCCCGAAAGCCTCCCAGAGCAGTAGATACCCAGGATCTCTGCAGTCTAGGTCAAAAGCATGTGGATAACAAATGTGGTAAGTAGAATTATCGCAAATTAATATTGATGAAATCTCTCAAATATGCATCTCATTCTCTTTGCACCATTTTATCTGCCTGATACTCACAATATCAGAAAATCAGTGCAGATATTGAAGGAATGACTAAATCAATAAATGCCAGATTTCTACATTTTACAGCACCACAAAAAATTATTTGTGACCAAATGAATCTTATGTCAAGGTTATTTTATTTGGGCTCAGTGTAAGTCCTCTTTGTTATCTCTATTCCACTGTCTCAGATATAAGCTTTGTAATTTATTTTCTATTCATTTTTTTCAATTTTTTTTTCATTTATCTGAAAGCACCTGTCAGTTTCATAATACTTAGTACTGTACATAGTGTGAATTTTATTATTTATCCCATTTATCACAAAAATATGGCAGATACAAAAAGTTGTTTATTTAGAAACGTGTATTAATTCTATGAGTTCATTGAACTGAAAGCAATGCAATCCTTGATGCATATTTTAAAACAAAAGCTCTAAAAAGAACTAAAGAACTATGATTACAAAAACACAATGGAAACAAATGCTTCAATAACAAATTGGCAGGATTAGTACCTATATTTCAGATTATATGGAAAACTATCTGATATAATAAGAAATTCTATGGAAACTCAAGCTTTTGTGCTTTCCTCTCTTCTGTTTGGAAATGTTCCCTTTTTGTTTATAGTATATCATACTATATGCCATACCATTCAGGTCAACAATTGTGCTTAATGTTAACTTTTGCTTCTTTGAAAGGTATCTATATGTCCCTTGGGAAATCTCAGGAAATGAGATGGGAAAAACACTCATATTCACCTCTTTATGTGAAATTATGTACTATTCTGTAGCAGGAATAGGCTTTTGAAATAGGTCATGATATAATGTCTTCAGACCACTTAAGCTGGAGAAAGGAAGAAAGAATCCAGCCCTTGACTTGTATCATCACTCTCTCTTTTAAAACATTGCAATTTTAGTCAGTTAATTTATTTTAATTTTTAATCTATGAGATAACTTTTATGATAACTTAAGCAGCAAATAAATAATAGTAAATTTAAAAAACCTATTGAAAGCAATATGAAGTCATTCTTCATCAGAGACAGATTAACTTGCATTAGTGTTTCAATCTTTTTTGGGGGGGGGATTTTGTTTATCCTGTCTTAATTTTTTTAATTACTCAAGATGATGAACATACCTAATACTCCTTCCTCCTTATTCCTATTTTTTAATTGTAAATCTTATCCTATTACCTTAATTGTTAAAAAAAGATTAAAATACAGAAACAATTACACTCAGGATATAGTTTTTGTTCCTACTAATGTTTGTACAGTATGTCTGATGTTCAGTGTATTGCAACTTTTTCCCTTTTGAATAACAGGGTCTTGAACAGAATACCAGAGGCTGAAACATTTTCTAAACTAGAGATAAATAGCTAACTGTTCTTACTGTTTCAGGAATAATAGATTTAAGAGCCCAATTCTTACTCATAAGATTTCTCCACATGCTCACAGCCTATGAACCAGTAAGAAACCAAAACAACAATAACAACAAAGATTCTGAAACAATATTGGAGGCAGCTTAGAGATACAATCCATTAGTTTTTTGTCTTTTTTTTCCTTAGGAAATTGGGGCATGGGTCTTCAAGGGGTGGTTAGTTGTGGATAATGACCTCTTTTATGAGGTTCACCATCTTAGTCAATGAGACACTATAGTGTTTGTCCATGGCATCAAAATCTCAAAGCTAAAACTAGCTGAATAGGGAGAAAGAACCTTTAAATGTCTTTATAACTTCTAATCCAAGCGCCCTCAGGGTGCCTCTCTCCACATCTATCTTTTGCATCAGAATAGCTTTCACTTCACCCCTGAAATGCTTGTATAAGTTAAGAATAGGGTTTTAATGGTCAATGAACACAACAGAAAAGGGTGGCTACAGGAACAGAATCTGTTGATGGTGAATGGTTCTTAACTTAATTTGAAGAAAAGAAAAGCAAGCAGAAAGTTTGCTGAATCGTTAATGGAGTTTCATTATTTCTAAACTATTGGTCTTTGTTGTCAAAGGAGGCGGTTTTTGTATTTTGTGGAACACCTTATGTTTTTTGGGTGTGATGTTGCTATTTCATTCATACTGAAGGATCAATGGTGTCTTTAAAAGTTAGTATACGGCTGTTGATTTTAGACACTTGATTACTTCACAGAGGGAAAATTTTATACAGGCAAGCAAAACCTAACTATTGGTCCTTCAGATGCTGTCCCTGATTCCTGAGGCTGTTAGAAGTTGTCATTCAATATATTTGTTTATATCAGCATATTTCTGCTTTATGACCCTGGAGAAAAATATCAGGAGTACCTCAGTAGAATGCTTAAAGCAACTATTTGATGTGTAGCTTTCATTTTGAGCAGTGGAAGAAATTGCTAGTTTAAGTGTCACAATTTTAAAGGGTCTATCTTTTCCTGGTTATTTAATTAAAATTGTCTCCAGTTTAGTTATATATATGAAGATGATACTTTAAATTACTGTTCTTTTTTTCTTGCCTCTGATGAAACTGTTAAGTAGCTATAAGCCCAGACAATAGCTATGGATTCACTAGTTTAAAAAACTGGTCCAATAACACGTAAGCCCCATTGATATTAGGATGAGAATTGCAGCCAGTTTTATGCATTGTAAGTATGTGTAAGGCTAGGAAAAATCCAATAAGGGATCCTATTTTCAATTTTATGGGGTTGTATACTTTGCATATACATAATTATTTAATTGAAATCAATTACATTTCAAGAATATGAATATGGGAAGAATATTGCTCAGCTGATGTGCCTATTTTTTTAGAATGCTTAATCTTGTAGTTGTGATATGACTGGTCTGAAATTCTCTTGCCTTCAAGGACCATATTCTCTCAGAAGCAATCTATAAGGGATAGGTCAAAGAATAAGGCTAAAACAAACAGATGTTCTCACTTGAACATCCCCTTTTTCTTTGTCTGGCACCATTCTCAACTTTGGTGTCAGAAAGAAAACAGATTGATCTTATTAGAAGTCTGACCCAATTTCTTTAGTAGGGAATTTAATTAAAATATTTCCCTGAAACAACAGCTGTAGTCCTATGAAAGGAAATTGCTGACTCTTCTGTTAGACATCCTGTTCAGTTAGCTTCCAGGGATCTTTAATTTGAGATGTTGCCGATCAAATAAGTATAAGACATGTTTCAGCTGGAAAACAAGTGTCTTGAAAATATATTACAGATTTTCTACTACGGTTCATGTCTCCATTTTTATAGATGTGAATCTAGAACAAAAGAAAGCAGGTGAAAAAGGCCATCTGCCATGGCTTGAACATGCTTTAAAAAAATCCTTTAGGAAAAGTAGAATTCTATAGAAAAATCATATAGGTAGGAAAAGTAGAGGGATTTTCAAAGGAACTCAGAGGAAAACCATAAAGGGACAAGAGTCAATTTTCCTGTCCCAAAAATATCTCCTATAGTTGTGAACATTCAGAACAAAGAAATTCCATCTATTTCTTTGTGCTGCTGCAAGTGAAGAAAGATTAGTCATTTACACATTATGAGTAAAATTTTGAAAATTTATCAGTTGTGGGATTTACATTATGGGATAACTATTCAGGAATAATAATGATGGTTAGCAATTCAGTGAAATAACATACCTTTAATTGAAAATAGTGCATTCAAACATAGGTTAAAGCTTCACCCTATGTAATATTCATTCTTCTTACTGAAGAGAAAATACTTTCTGTGACTGACTGTTCTGCCTTCTATTGTTAGCTAGCTGCAGTGTTGGAACATATTTTGATGGGGAACAAGAAAATTGTATTTTATGTCCTAATGGAACTTATCAAGATAATGAAGGTCAAATTGTCTGTGAACCTTGTCCAAATCTTCAACGTTCTGGGGACTCAAAAGCAATTGGTGCTCGCAGTATATCTGAATGTGGAGGTAAGGATATTATGCAACACACTGTGCTTGGATAGAAGGACCCGCTGTTGCTTCTCCCACTTTATATATACTGAAAAATATTCATTAATATTAGGCTTTGGAGAAATATTATACAATTTACAGAAAAAGTAGGTTTGCTCTTCATTACAGGTGAATGCACAGTACAGGTTTGTGTCTGTGAAGTAGGTATAATCTAACACCCCCCTTCATATTATTAACTGCTCTGAAACAGGCAGAAAAAAAATGCTAAGATATTTCTGTAGAATCTCGCTGGGGAATATTTGCCTGAATAAAGGCAAGGTTCTCAGCTTCCAACACGATCCTAGCTATGAAATTCTTCTTCTTAATCTTTGATCAGTTTAGCAATGCATTCTTGCTGTAGCCCAGAGAATAGTGTCATTAAAGAGAAACTAATAGATTATACTAGAGACTAAGGAGGATGACCTGTATTACTTACTGACCATCAATTTCTGTAGCAGTGAAGATAGCCTATGTGTGAAACTGCCCAGACACGTTTCTAATATTCATTCACGAGATGATTTTACAGTACATCAATAAAAATAAATTCTAAACTCAGGAATTAAATTCTGCAGACTGAAGCACCCAAAGCCTCTTGGTAGTATTTCAGACCATGGCATTCAAGAGTGCTGTCAGACAGTTATTTAAGCTATGCATTAGAGACTACAGACACTTGCTTGCAACAGGGCAACAATAAAGTAAATCTTGTAGATTAGATAATTTTTCCTAGATGGTTAAGAATATACCAATTAAAATATTTAAAGACTGTGGGTTAATTTTATCCAGTAATCAGACTATGTTTTGCTTATTAAACGTATTCAATGGATTTTCCAAAAAGGAAAGAGCTAAATTTAGTATAATTTAAAGCCATTTCTGTGGATATAATGTAATGTCATGCAAGATGGGAAAAAATTATTGGAATTACAAAAGTACAGGATGATTTTGGATTGAATATTCTGGAAAAAGTATTTTTAATACAGTTGTTTTACTTCTGGAAAGTGCTCTAGATATGGAAAATGTAGATATGTTATTAAAGTATCATTTAGTCTAATTTTCATTAGTTTATTTAGCTTAATATTCCCTCAATTCATTTAGTATAATATTACTTACTCTTGACAGGCAGCGCTACCCAAATTTTCATACAGGATCTGTTCCTAGCCATAGGTATAAATGAATTGGTGCATTTTTCTTTCCTACCCTTTCTAGCGTTATGATCCTTTTCCAAAGTTTTAATTTGATGGGTTATTTTCCTGAATAAGCAAATGCTTCTCTGATGGATACATAGAATTTTTTTTGCTAGCTGACAGTACTTAACTACTGAAAAAGGGATACAGAATATTTGCAACCAGCTCTTTCTTCACAGCCATTATACTATGAAAATATTTAATACTACTGGATATAAGTAGCACAGGTTCTATATAACTTTTGAAGCAAGGTTCTAGATAAGTCATGATGGAAAAATAAAACTGCAAAGATCTAATAACCTTCCTTCAATCTTTGTTCTTAATATATTGTAATTTATCTCCATTGCAGTAATATATTGGATTTTAGCATGCTATTCCTTTTTCCTGGCATACTAAATTTCTATTTAATGTGGAGTAAAACTGCAATTCTATATCTGCATTCTTAATACAAGACCCCCAAATATTCGACCCCTTGATACTTCTGATCAAATAGTTTGGCTTAATATTTTGATCCACAATCCAAGCCATTTTCTATTTTTTTCCCCTAGTACAGAAAAAAATGGGCTTTTTGTTTGATTTTATTGTGAATTCTATACTTCCCATTTACAGGGTCCCTGCATAATGTGCAATTAAGTATCAACATGGAACATTTAAACTATCAGTTTAAATTCTCCATTTAAACTATCAGTTTTCAATCAAGTAGTATGGATAATATGTTGTTTGATATCACAAACATACAAACCTAGTTTGGTAACTGGTGTGGCAATCTTTGCAGTTATGTTGGCCTGTTGATAAAGGAAAGTGGCATATCCTCTGATTAAAATTAAATATCACTATGTAGGGAAAATAATTCAAATTTACATATCATGTCATATCTTAGTTACTTCCAAGCTCTAAAGAGAAAGCGTTGGGAAAGAAATGATTTCTTCATGTCCCTCATGTCATGACTAATGGCTCAGTGTCTACCATGTCATTTTCTTCTTTCGTTGCTGCAATGAGTGCATATGGTTCCTTCTGCTGCTTTATTCATAAGCCAAGACCATTTTCCCTATTAAACACAGTTCATTAGCTGTAAACAAAATTCCTCATCCCTGATCAAGAGCAGTTAGTGCCTTTTTTTTTCTCCTGTGAACTTAAATAACCTGAAATGAAGCCAAGGCCAATTTAGCTCCTTTTAACAAAAACAGCCATTTGGTGAAGTGATTTATTGAAGCTGTAAACCACAAGGTAACAGATTTAACCTCTCTTTAAAAGTTAAGAACTCCACAGTATAGCCAAACAATTGCAGCAGTAATCCATTGTTTTACAAGGCAGTTTAATCACTTGTTTTGTCTTTGCAATCTGCTTACTGCAAATTTGGGAGATACATCACTCAGATTTACATGGAGAATCTATAGGCAACATAAATATAATCAGTTCTAGTAGATTAGCTCTATTTTTATATCTGAGCATCAAAACAGTTCAGAAGCAGAGATATGAAAGACCAGGGGTAGGAATTGGATGTAGTTACTGTACTTCTACATCATCTATTTACCATATGGCCTGCATTTGTATGTGTTATTAAAACATTTTAGTACAGTTTCACTATCATTTCTGCCTTGCATATGTCCTTCAACTGGACTGAAAATGAATGGGTTTTCAAGATAAGGTCTGTGGAAATAAAGGGTAAGCAGAACCAAGCATTGTTAAACTATATTCAAACAAAGAATAACACTCCCCCTTCTTTATTATCTGTTCATTCAATATGTAAGCTAAAGGGGCTTATTACTTCATAAAATAGAGATGAGATGAAATGGGATAGAATATTGGGAGGCTGGTGAAAATTTATAATTCCTTTTCTCTTAAAAATAACTTTGGCATGATATTTTTACATAGATAACTGGTAGGGAGAAGCATTGAAAATTAAAGCTGTTATGCCCCTTGCAGCTTTTCCTGACCTTGTCTCCTCCAGATGTATTGAGGTTACATCTCCCACAACTTTTAATTTGTGTCAAAGTGTGAACCAACACATCTAAACAGAGTGGGTTGGGATCCTATTTTGTAGCCTTGCTCTGTTTTTCTGAATGGTAAACTTTAAGACAGATGAAGGAAGGCAACTCATTAAAGGTAGGAATGAAGAATTGTTTGAGCCAAGACACAATTACTAAATTATGCTATTTGTTTGCAATTTAACTAACATAAAATATTTTGTTTCTTAAACTTGCTGATTAGGTAACACATTACAGTACTATATTATCTATGTACAAGAATGCTTTCTCTCTTTCGAGCCATTAAGATGATATTTACAAGTCTGTTAATTTGAATATAAGCTTTTTCTTTCGGTAACGGCTGGGGCAGGAGAGGAAGCAACTGAATGACAAGTATGTTATGAAGGCAGGACATTTCTTGCCATAGCCCCAATTTGGAAAAATTAATCCATGGTATTTGCGCAAGGGTAATAAATCCCATTTTGCTGCAATATCAAATATGAATTTTTAACAAACATGATGATTCCTCAGCACTTAGAGAACTTCAGAGCCGATTCTCAGTTAGCAATAGTTTAGTTTGGTGCATTATATTTGAATACAAGAATCCTGGTGGAGCAGTGATTAGAACGCAGTATTGCAGGCTAACTCAGCCGATTGCCAGCAGTTCCGTCCTGATCAGCTCAATTCAGCCTTCCATCCTTCTGAAGTTGGTAAAATGAGGACCCATATTATTGGGGGCAATATGCTGACACTCTAAACCAGGGGTGTCAAACTCAAGTCCTGGGGGCCGGATATGGCCCATAGGGTGCTTATATCTGACCCTGGAAAAGCGAAGGACCAACTTGTGGTCCCACAGCCAATGAAAATGGAGCTCCATTTTCACTTGGAGAGGATTGCAGGAGGCTGTTGCAGCTGAAATTGGAGCTCGGGAGCTCGCGCTCGGGCCACCACAGGCACCCCCGACATGAGTGACATCAAGCTGCCATGCCCACCCTGGCCACGCTCACACCTGAGATCAAACACAACCCTGATGCAGCCCTCAATGAAATCGAATTTGACACCCCTGCTGTAAATGCTTAGAGATGGCTATAAAGCACTATAAAATGATATATAAGTCCAAGTGCTATTGCTAATTTTCTACTATTATCAGAAAGAGAGGCTGGTAATATAGTACAATGGAATAGTACTTTAGTACTCTAGTACTCTAGCTGCAGAAATAGGCAATTTTCTCTAAATCAAGTAACATGTAAGTGTTAGAACTGAGAGCAGAAACAGGAAACTTTAATTGTTTTCTGCTGTATTTTGTTTTAACAAATATTATTAAAAGTTTAACATTTGATTATAAGCTTGCATATAGGGATCATGTTAAACTCATTTTGCTTCAGATTTTTATATCCACTCTGTTCCCCTTCTTCCTACTCTCCAGGACAGTGTTCCCCAGGTGAATATTCAGCCGATGGATTTAAGCCCTGCCTTTCATGCCCTTCTGGAACATACCAGCCTGAGCCAGGTAGAACATCTTGTTTTACATGTGGAGGAGGTCTGACGACAAAAGTTACCAGTGCAACAATGTTTCAGGATTGTGAGACTAAAGGTAAGAATGGCAAGACTTCAAAACATAAGCCATCATGTATTTCAGTCCCAATTTTTCAACTCTCCTTGAAAAGGATCTCTCCCTCCCCAACTGGGATAGGCAATGATTTACTACTTATAGGAATACTTTTCACCACCCAGAATATAAGGTATATCATAATGTAAGAAATATCATACATTAGACCAAAAATAGGTAAAAAACAATGTGTATCTTCCAATCAAGCAAGGAAAACATAACCCTAGTGCCATTTCAAATAGCTAGTTTCCTATAATGATTTTTGTTTCCACAAAAGGTTGAATATATTTTTCACCCATATGCCTTTTTGTGTTATAAATGTTATATGCATCTATTATGCAGTAAGCACATTATGAAAAATCTGTGCTTTGTGACTAGTACACCAACTCATACAAGCTTTCATTTAAACAGGGTTATAAATGTCAATTTGTATAAATTTATTTTAAGAAAAACAGTTGTTAAATGAACTTAAGGTGAAGAGCGCTTGTATGTTTGCCATAATTCTTCAAATTATTAGTTCATGCTGCTTTCTTATTCTCATTTATAGTGCAGTGCTCACCCGGACACTTCTACAATACAACTACGCATCGTTGTATCCGTTGCCCAAATGGAACATATCAACCTGAGTTTGGACAAAAGTACTGTATTTCATGTCCTGGAAACACAACGTCTGATTATGATGGATCCACAAACATATTGCATTGCAAAGGTGAAGATTGGTGCTAAGTAAGAATAGTAAATTTTAGAATCCAGGAGATCAGTACAAACTTGCCCTGCTTACATTCAGTTCAATTGGCTTTTTTTCCCACATCGTTGGAGAATCCTGTGCCATAGTTCCTTCTGGAGTTGCTGTGGTAACATTTCTATATATAGCAAATCACATGAGATTTCTTTCCTTGGGGAAATTGCAGCTTACATTCTGCCAAGGAGTCAAAAGCAGGCTAATACCAGAGCAACTAGATTCAGTTTCAGTATAAATGTATTCCCTAAAAAGTATAGCTGCTCTTCTTACTGCTTCAATTAATATGAGATGTCCTTAGTGTCAGAGTCTTCAGTAATGCTTCTAGGTAGCCTGTACTTAATCCTCTGTTGTTGCTGCCTTTCACTTTTTCTCATTAACTCATAAAATGAAACTCATAAAAACTCATACTGTGTTTCAAGGGCTTTCTTTAGTATGTTGGATTCTGCTCCCTCTTGGAATACAGCATATTTGACCTGGTTATTTTCTTTGGTATCGGTCTCAGTGCAACTCACATAAGTGGAAACGAGAACAGTTGCCAACAGTTTCATCAAGGTTTCTACTCAGAGTTCTGTAACTGTACCTAAGGCTTTGCTTCCTAAGACTTTTTGTTTGCTCTCTTCTATCCCCTGCCAACAGTATGTAGTAGTCTCCCTCATTCCAATGTAGGGAGCCAGTGTATCCCAGCCATCTTCTAAAGCAGGGGTTCCCAATCTGTGCGCCGCGGCTCCCTGGGGAGCC
>JAOYMU010000001.1:73722159-73732169 GCA_025802295.1 Psammodynastes pulverulentus | reverse complement strand
AGAGGAATAGTATATTATCAAGTGGTAGAGTGCTTCCTCTCTCTCTCTCTCTCTCTCTCTCTCTCTCTCTGTCTCTCTCTCACACACACACACACACACACACACACACACACACACACACCCCTTTGTACATTTTATAGATAAATTAAGGCATCAAACATTCCTAATATTCCCTCCACCTCTAATTTTCTCCAAAACAGCAACCCAATGAGGTGGGTTGGACTGAGAGAAAGTGTCTGGCACAAGGTTACTTCCATGCATAAGGCCGGATAGAATTCACAGTTTCCTGGCTTCTAGCCTGGTGCCTCAGGGCTTTTTTTCACTGACGAAAGGTGGCGGAACGTACCCCCCGTCGTCGCGCTAAATATCCCGGAAACTATAGAGCGCGATTGGTGGAGACGGAACACGTGACACGGACTTCAAAAAGGTCCCGGAACGCCGTTCCGCCATGTTCCTGCTGAAAAAAAGCCCCGTGGTGCCTTAACCACTGGATCCAAGTGGCTCTTTAAAAAGAGCCCAGAGCTGAAGAAGCTTCTTGGATGAGAAGCGAAACGTCTTCAAAGAAAATCCAGAAAGTCCAGTTGCCTCTTGAAAAAAGCACCTTTGTGTTAACATTTATATATTTTTTCTGTTCTAAAATACAAAATAATAGCTTTAATCATATGTAACTGCTCTGAGATCAGCGTTGAGGCATTTACGTTGCTTTCTCATGAACTAATGGCCTTTTGAAGTCTTAGTCAGATATACAGTATCTATAGATGCCAAATGCTTTAAGGCATGTCTGAAAATGTGTTTGAATGACTCAGGATTCTTGCATGTATATGCATCTGAAAGATGATGCAAATGCAGAGTATTATTCTTGAAGTCATTTCCAGCCACTGGCACCAAATGCTTAAAAAGTCTGTACTGCCAATTATATGTTATACAAAGTGGACACCATAGCACAGCAGTGACAGATTTAAATCATTTTATATTCCTTGATATGAAACAATCCCACAGTATTACAAAAAAAGTTAAGTGAAACTGGGATATGGAAATCAGAGCCCCTCCATCCATGCACATTTATCGTCTTTTCTCTTAAGCCACCTCATAACCCCAAGAAAGGAGAGCTGGAAGGTTATGTCGAATACAGGAGACTATTAGTTAAAGCAGTGTTTCTCAATCTTGGCAACTTTAAAAGAGCATGGACTTCAACTTCCACAATTCCCCAGGCAACTTCTGTCCACGCCTCTTAATACTTGCCAAGATTGAGACACACTGGGTTAAGTCTTCTGGAAGCCACACCAGGATTTCTCCATCGCACAGATACTTTCCCCTGAGCCTAATTCATCTTTTTCTTAAATGTTCATAGTGTCACATGATCTTGGGTATATTTGCACACAAAAACACTCAGATACATAGATCTGCGCTCAAGCACAAATTTAACTTCACTTTCAGACCAGGAAATATTCATACTTTTCAAGCTTGACATACAGCTTAGGAGGGTTGGATTCGATAGAGAAACTTCTAACTCTTGAATTCACCTCCAGTCTTTATTAGAACAAACCATTCTCTTGAAACTTTTTAATAGTGCAGCTACTGATTTACCTGGCAGCTTTGGTTTCTGATCAAGATCAGGGGATGACTTCTGGACCTTTTTACAAAGCCTCAGTCTAAGAAAATCTTATGATCTGCATTCCAGCTATGGAATGCTATGCCAGTGGAATGTATTTAGCTCTCCCACAAAATGTTCCCTTTTCAAATGAATTCAGTTCTTTTAAAATGGCTGCAGAAATTTGGGTATAGTACAGGTAGTCCTCCAATTGTGACCACAATTCTGGGACCAGAATTTCCTTTGCTAAGCAAGGTAGTTGTTAAATGAATCACACCCAATTTTATGATACCTTTTGTCACGTATGTTAAGTGAATCACAACAGTTGTTAAAGTGAATCACGTGGTTGTTAAGCAAATCCAGTTTCCCCTGATGACTTTGCTTATTGGAAGCTGGGAAGATTACAAATGGTAATTATATAACCTTGAAATGCTCCTACCTGCCATAAATTTATGCTGGTTGCCAAGCATCCATATTTTGATTGCATGACTAGAGGGATGCTATAACAGTCGTAAGTGCGAGGATTGATTGTAATAAGTCACTTTTTTCAGCCCTGTTGTAACTTTGAACGGTCACTAAATGAATGGCTGTAAGTTGAGGATTATCTAGGAAGCCTAGGTAGACTAGGCTATTGATATGATCCAGCATGTATTTTTTTATGAAGGTAAGTTGTTTTAAGGGGATAGAAGTTCTTCAATCAGTAAGTACCTGATACAATATCCTCATGCTGGTAATATAGATTTGATAAGACTGGCATGCAGCATTGTGGGAGGTAGAGATTCATTAAATCCACCCTGAACATGAAGCAAAAATGGCTGGAAATGTCAAAAGATGCAGTAATTATTTATGTGCTTTACTAGATCAGTTTCAGAATTTGAGGAAAACTCAAGTGAACTCTCTCCTCTGCTATTTGACTTAAACTGGAAGAGAAGGAGCATTATCCCTCCCAATTCAATAATGGTTGGATAGCGGCCCCTTTGTTGGTATAATCTTAATTACTATGCTTTTATAATGGCACAGTACAGTATGTGCTCAACCATTGTGGCTTGTAAACCATATAGTGACTGAGTAGTTTCTTTTAAGTTTGTCATTTTGATTTCTAATCTCTTAACATTATAGTCAAAGACAATGTACAGTTATTCCATCTTTATGTCTTCAATTTTTTTATGGTGAAATAACCCAGTGAATGGTAGGAAAAATGTACAAGAAATTATAAATAGAAAGATCTGCCCCCTCACATCCCTGCTCCAAATTGAATGAATGAGACAGGGGATTGCACAATAGCAGACTTTTCTGGAAGTGTCTCTACACTAATTTTATTTATCATGTTTAAACATAGACTGTATTCTTATAGTTTATAAATATATTAAATATTTAGATATGAAAATCTTTCCTCAGTAAAGTGATTTAGAGTAGGCATCCATTTTAGTCTTATGGCTTTGACTAATAGTGGATTTCTAATAGTACATATCAAAATATAGTAATCTGAATATACTAATATTCATTTCTTGTGCACCTTCCTCTGGAAAATACAACAGAAGTATGGTTTTAACAGTTCTTCAGTACAGTTTCCACATATTCGTTCTGAGTGAGGCCACATATATATATTGTCTTTATCAGTGGGAAATTTAAAGTCATAATGTTAATAGGAAATAATTAGAAATAAAATCGGATTTGTTAGGTTAGTGTAATGGGAGCAGTGGGCCCATACAACCACAAGCCAACCCTGTGCCCAGAAGGAGTCACCTGAGCCCTGAGGACCAATAGGGTTCAGTCAGGCTTCTGGGCCAAAAGAGTTTTGACTTTTTCGGAAAGTTAGCTGGAGTCCTGGATGAGGTTAGCATTAGGGGGTTTTGTGTGTTTTATCTCTTTTTAACTGGGGGTTGTGTTATGCAGAACCTTATCTTCTTTTGGCAACTGTTCAGTTTTGTTTCAATCCTGGAATTGACTGGTGGCTTTCTAGCATCCATTTCAGCTTGGCTGAGCAACAGACTCCCAAAAGCTTGTTTGTTTATCCCTTTTGTAGTTAGCCAGACTTAGGGTGAGGTAAGGATTTCTCCTTCAGTCTTTTCCTGGTTCACCAGAGGGATGACGTGGAAGAAAGAAACTGGTTTATAAGGTGGGGGGGGGGAGGGAGAAGCAGATAAGGGAAGTTTTCTAATTTTCTAGTCCCTGTTAATCCCTAGACAGAACTTTATTTTCGGAGGGAGGCTTAGTTTGACCTGGAAGCTGCTTTTCCTTTTGAGAGGTGGCATGCAAACCTTACTTTCAAACTAGAATATGAAGTAAGATGTCTTTTAAGACCTTAGATAATTATACCTTCATTGTCTGAAGTGTGCAAGATTTGTTGCAAGTTTTACAGGCCACCTGATTGTCATAACATTAAGCAAAACAACCAAAAAGGACATTTAAATCAAAAGGAAATGACCTTCCATAACAGATGTGGAATATATATTTGTTTTTCCTAATACTGATGGGGCAGGTTTACATTCTGCTATTCAAGAAATTGTCTTCATACTAAACACTATTATGAGAAAATAAGGTAATCCTCTCAATTTGAGCATCGCTAAGTGTGCTGACTCCTATTTCCTGACTTTTTATGGCATTCTCCATCTTGAGGATGTAGAGGCTGGGGAAGTTGGGAAGAGAAAAGTCAGCATTTCTGAACACCCAGATTGGAGAAAGCTTGTGGATAAATTAAAGCTAATAAGAACACATGAGAAGCAGGGGGTTATACAGGGTGGAGCAACAGCAGCCTTGATTGCTTCTCTCCTTGTTTGCAACTGGAATTGGCCACTCAGGTTGGATTGGAACTATTGAAGAATAGTGTTTACATCTTGAAGTATTTTTAGATGGGCCACAATAATATAATGGACAGTGAATATTGTTGAGAAATCTGAAAGACCATGAGAAGGTACTTTTCCTTCCCGGTCCTAACAACATTCTAGCATAACCAGTACTGTTCCCAGCTCATGTTTGAGATCATGCAAAGATCTAGGTAATCTACTTTTAGGATTCTCTATAAGTTGACTGTTCACCAACTTCTCAATAGGTTTCCCTGCAAAGGATAGGTTGGAGACTGGGTGGAACTTGTTTAATAAACCTCAACTCAAATAGAAGGATCTCAGTTAACATTTCATGATACCACCCACTCACTTCACACAGCTTTGCCCAATTGGCATTTTAGCCCAATACAAATATGAGTAAGGAAGTACTAACTAAGTAAATACAAATATAATACATACAAAGAAACCTTCCAGGTCCTAGCCATTGATAGGTGCCTTGATCCTCCTGTCCCAAAATTAATGAGAAGTATTATGCTTGCAAACCCTCCCAATATTATTACTTCCTGTTGATCACTGTTTGGAAATGTAATAAACCATAATTTATTTGCTCCATAATTATTCTCTTTATATTCTTTTTAAATTTCCATTCTGTAAGAGAGAGGATGTAAAACTTATTTTAAGAGTCTAAATAATGAGAAGAAACCCTCAAATGCTCCCTCCCCCAGAAATTAGAAAATCTACTACACGTAGTCCTCAACCTATGATCACAATGGAACCCAAAATTTCTGTTGTTAAGTGAAATATTTGTTCAGTGAATTTTGCCCCATTTTATGACCATTCTTGTCACAGTTGTTATGTGAATCACTGCAATTGATAAGTTAGTAACCTGGTTGTTAAATCTGATTTCTCCATTGACTTTGCTTGTCAGAAGGTTGCAAAAGATGATCACATGGCCTTGGGTCACAGCAGTGGTCATAAGTATGAACTAGTTGCCAAGTGTCTGAATTTTGATCACATGATTATGGGGATGCTGAAAAGTGCATAACTGAAAAACTGTCATAAGTCATGCTTTTCAGTGCTGATGTAACTTTGAATGGTCGCTAAATGAACTGTTGTAAGTTGAAGACTACCTGTATTAGGCATTTAAACCTGTATTTAAATCTTAAGTTTTTAATTGATAAAAATAAGCTTAAACTAATTGACTCAGGACAACTCAGTGAAATCAATGGAAATTTCAGGGCAATATGATTGTCCCTTGTTTGTACATATGTTACTCTCTCTTACTCCAGAATTGATAGTATGAACTTTCCCTGCTGGTTTTCATCTTTTGCTGGATGAATTGCAGACAACTAATGTAAATAGTATTGTTATGTGGTGTCAGTAGTGGGTATTTTATTATTTCTTGGGGATTTACAACCAGCCGGGGGAAACTAATTTGCAAAACTGAGGCCAAGCGCAATCAAATATTTTTCAAGTATTTTAGTTTTTGTTAAGCCAAGAGGAAAAGCTGTTCTTTATAATCCTATTTAAAGGCTTGGCCAGATAACCTGTTTAGCATGTTACTTTTCTCCTGTCCTGCAAAAGAAGGTACTTTCCAGAACACAATTTGAAAGTATATAATTTCCAAATGGGGACTGCTAAAATGATGAATTGGCTAATTTCAAGGCAAACTCAAAGAATCCTCGGCTTACTTTTAATATTTGACAAAATCTGAAGTCTCAAGGTCAGGTCTGAAGTATATGTGTGTGTGTCTGTGGATACAGAGAGAAATGGCAGGCTCTGAGGAAAGGTAAAGGATCAATCAATTTCTCAATGCTTACACACTTGAAAGTGACTTTTTTCAGTTCCACCTTAGTAGACTAGTATGATCTAGTAAGGGCACCAGATCACAATGAAGTACTGGAATTATATAAGTGAAAGTAATGTCCTGCATTTCTAGAGTTATCGCAATAACTCTTCAATAGGTTCGATCAGAATTGAGATGAGTCTATTTCAGGGGTGTCAAACTTGTGACGTCACAAGTGGCATCACATGAAGTATCTGGACTTTTTTCCCCTTTGCTAAACCGGGCGGGAGTGGGGCTAGCACGTGACGCATCCAGCCCGCGGCCTGCGAGTTTGACACCCCTGGTCTATCTGCATGCTGGAACAGCAACATATGTGAAGGATACCTGTGTATGTAACCTGAAAAAATTCAAAGATAAATACTTAAATACATTATTTCTTAATACTATGCATACAATACCTTCCTCTCCAAAGCTCAGTAGTAAACTAGTAACAGGAAAGCAAGCCCTATTTTCAGGGTTGGCTAAGACTGTTTTTAGGCTTAAGCCTAAAGAATATAATGCCCCGCTCCCTTTCATATACAAAAAGCAAACTTACTAGGAATTATGTTTTATTCAGGATGACCCTCCCTAGCTTCCAGCACTTCTCAGTTGAAACAGTTGCGTCATTGTGCCTAAAGTTAGGGCTGCCCATTTTTGTCAGTTCACGCAACAGTGGTGGGAATGATGTGTGGCCAAATTAATTATAATAATACATACAAGTACTAGAACTGAAGCTACTAAAGTTTCAGATTTTCACAGTGGGGACATAGACCAAATCCTACCACTTTCCTCTTCTTTCCAGTGACCTAATAAAGAGCTTTAAATGGGAAGAATTTAGTCTCCTCCAATGAACTTAATGAAGTTTCTGGCTCCCGAGAGGCCATATTTTTAAAGCACTAAGCATCAGGTGCGGAAATCCAGTGATTTTTGGCATGGCTGCTGAATTACAAGTAATCCTTGACTATAACCACAATTGGGACTGGAACCTCTGTCTTTAAGCAGTGTAGTTGTCACGTGAGTCACTCCTGATATTACAACCTTTTTGCCATGGTTGTTCAGAGAATCATGTGGTCAGTAAACAAATCAAATGTTCCCCATTGACTTTACTTGGGAGAAGCCCTCTGCGACGATTGCAAATGGTGATCACATGACCCTGGGATGCTGCAACTATTGTAAATAATGCTGATTGCCATCTGCCTGCATTTTGATAGTCCTAGGTGTGAGGACTATAAGTTGTTTTTTAAAGCACCATCATAACTTCAAACCTTTATTAAATGAATGGTCGTAGGTTGAGGTTTCCCTGTGTAGTGGGAAATCTAGTTTATTTTCCTTTAAGTTGATCTTAAATTTTAATAAAGAAAAGAGAACCTTGGATCATATGGCCATCATTTACTAACTGATCACCATGTGACTAGAGAAGAACACTGTGAGCAACAGATTTGGGGGGGGGGGAGCGCTACATTTTTTTAGCCTAATAGGCTACATCGTCCTTCAAAAAAACCAAACCTTTTAAACAAGGGAATTGGTCATTTTGCATCATTTTATAGGCAAACACTATACTGTGTATATATATACAGTATTATAATGCAAATCAACAAGTTTGAACTTAGACTTTCCATGGGTCATTGAGACTTGGATGTCACTGCTATTTCTTCATGAATCTTTCACAGATCTGAATGGTTTGGCAGCTTTGTTTTTCTTCACAGTTCACTGGACCTGGCTTTTGAAGAGTCAGAGTGCCCTAATTCAGGAGGTGCACTTTTAACAAACACATACACCTATTCACACAGAGCTTTCAGAATCAGTCGATATCTTTTGGGACATGCGATGTATATTCAAATCATTCATTTATGCTAAGTTGCAAGATGACTGCAGAAGAAAAAAAAACTTTTGTGATCTATTGGAAGCATGGATACTTTTGTTCAGAACAGAATATTATGTGGTATTTTTTGCATCCAATCTGCAGAATACTATGTGACACTTTAAAATTTTGTTTATAAAGAATGAGAAGTATTGTCGACCATTTTAAAGATCACTTCTTTGAGTAAGATTTTTACTGTAGATGAAAATTAAACCAATTATTGCCTCTAAAAAAAGGAGTTATCGTTAGAGACTTCATATGTTTGAAACTAAAATCCAGGACTTACAATCATTACTTGAAAGAGAAATAATACCAATGTAAAGCATGTAAGGTTTATAGACAGTTATTTTAAAATACTCAATATATTTTCTGTTATAATTACATATTATTTTGATATGAAACTACTGTGTTATAACGATATTAATTTGTCCTTATATTCTCATAAATGTCCTTGTCTTAAATGCATATGGCTGTCTAATGAAAGTGGTTTTGAATGGATGGAACTGGAACAACAATTCTATGAACTCTGCTAAAGCTTCTGTTTGTTTATTTCTAAAGTTGTACATTGCTTTAAGGATTATAGGGGAAATATAATGAGCCTATTAAAATGAGACTTCAGACTTAACTACTACAATGTGCTCTACATTGGGCTGCCCTTGAGGATTATTTGGGAGCTTCAGCTGAGCCTCGGTGGCGCAGTAGTTAGTGTGCTGTACTGCAGGCCACTTCTGTTGACTTTCAGCTGCCTGCAATTTGGCAGTTCAAATCCCACCAGGCTCAAGTTTGACTCAGCCTTTCATCCTTCCGAGGCCGGTAAAATGAGGACCCAGATTGTCGGGGGCAATATACTGACTGTAAAACCGCTTAGAGAGGGCTGTAAATCACTATAAAGTGGTCTATAGTGCTGTTGCTATTACTATTGCAGAACACGATGGCATGGACAGTTAACAGTGCTGGCTGTTTGGTGCATGTGACACTACTGTTCTGTAAACTGCCTTGGTTGTCAGTATGTTTCCAGGGGCAATTCAAGGTGTTGGTAGTCATGTTTAAAGCCATTCATACTTTGGTACTGAGTTACTTATGGCAGCCTCTCTTCCCAATTGTTTCTACCCATCTTATTGATCTAGCAGGAAAGCCTTTTCTACCTTGTTGCCTGCTGTTTATACTATCATTCCTCTGGAGATTGGACCGGTCCCAACCTGGACTCTGCTGTTCTTCCTCAAGACCTTGAAAATATGTTTTGTACCCAAGTCTGGGGCCCCAGGTGTGTGAATAGAACTTATATTCTGATGGTATTGACAGTTATTTTATTATTTTGGCAGCTGTGTGTTTTTATTTGTTGTAGTGTATTCGGTTTATAAAGTTATATCTATTTTAGTGTAAGTTACCCAGTCATGAGTACGAAATGAGCAATGATGGAGACGACTTCCGGTTTCCAGTGGCGCCGGATGCTGGTGTGGCTAGCTCGCCCCCAGCACCCGCAACCCACTGTCCGGGAGGCCCCCAGGGGCCGGGTGCCCCGGTTTCGAGGCGCCTGCCATCGAGGGCGGCTTTTGTCAGGGGTCCGCGGCCGAATTCCAGGGCCGCGCGGCCAATGCTGACACGCCCGAGGCTCCTTGAGGTGTGGCGTTGTCGGGCGGCGGCCATTACCATGGCCATCGCTGTGCCACTGTGCCCAGAGGAACCGGGGCATTTTTAAACTAGGCAGCAGCGGCCCCTCGAAATATTAAAGGACGGAAAGTGACCGGAGAGCAAGGAGACGGAGATGGGCACAGCGGTAAGCGACGGAGCGGAGCATCCTGGAGTGCGGGGGGGCGGCCTTTCCCCTCCCCCCCACAGCTGGGAAGGGCGCGCGATCTGCAGGAGAGAAGGGATCAAAAAATAAAAAGACCTCTTGCCTTGCTGAGCTCCGGAGCAGAATGACTGTGGAAGGATCCAGGAGAGAAG
>JAOYMU010000001.1:73701955-73713608 GCA_025802295.1 Psammodynastes pulverulentus | reverse complement strand
CATTAGGCTATAGCAATCCCTGCAGTCTGAAACAACTGATCTTCCGAGGTCAATCCACGTGCTAATTAGGCTGTGCTGGGAAAGTGAAACTGAAACAGGCTGTTTGCTGTAAGGAGGCAAATTGCTGGGAGACAGAAGCGGAGGTAAGATTTTTTTTTCTTGTTTTCCTCTCCCAAAACTAAGGTGCGTCTTATACTCTGGTGCATCTTATAGTCCAAAAAATATGGTAATTGTATTTATAGCTACTGTGCAGAATATCCGAAAGTTCTAGTTTATAACTTTCCTTTTCCACTTCTACCTTTTCTTCCATCTTCATGGGCTTTTAGTGTATTCTGCATTTTCTTGCTTTTACATTTTTCTCTATTTTTATTTACTGATTTAAAATATTTATATAGCTTCCCATTTTATGATGCACTTTGGGTGGCTCTCAATCAACAATTAAAACAGCATAATACATAAATATATTAAAACCACAACTGTTAAAAAACTGGCACCAAACTTCTAAGATCCTCCTTAAATCCTCTCATTCATCTCACCTTGTCCCAGTGCTTGGGGCAAAAGATAGGTCAAGTGCTTTTCAGAAGGATAGGAGAGTAGTGGCCTACTGAACTTCAAGGGGAAAAAAGTTGCCACGGAAATGGCACACTTCCTAGATCCCATAAAATGGTAGCATTTATGGGAAGGGACTAGGAATATGCTCACCATATATAATCTGGTAGGACAGTGTCAGCCTTCTCAGGTAAACCAGATAGGGAACAGGACTACATGAGCTACTTCTACTTTATGTTAAGGCTACCTTAACTTGATGGAATGTGCAGCTGGAGAAGAAATGGGGAGGAATCTTGGCAATAGTACTGTAACTTCCTAGGCAGGAGGCAGCATGATATAGACACAGGCTCAAAATAAGAGACTGAAGTCCTGGATGGCGGAAAGGTTTGGGATTGCCACACCCTAGAATCTCCAAGGGTATATCTATTAGATCAAAAGTTATAGCTTTAATCTAGTAAGATTCTGTCGATTAGGTATAATTAAATAAAGAACTGGACTCAATTCACTTTGTTGTCTTTGGACTTAGGCCTGACATTAACAGAATCTTGTCTGAAAGTGCAAACTTCCTACTTGCCACTTTTAACTGCTTGATCCATTAGGACAGGTCTCTTCTCACTTTTTTTTCCGTGACAGTTAAGCGATTGTGGGTTCCTGCCCCTCTTCTCTGATAGTTTCCTAGGCAGTATCTTTCTCTCTTTCCTTAAGGCCAATAGTAGTGCATTACAGATGTTCTTAGAAAGCAGGAGTCCTGCAGATAATATGGCCTGGTGTTATACAGGGCTTTAAAGGTAGTAAGCATCATCTTGAATTCCCAGAAGAAAATGGAGAACCAGTGCAACTCACAAAACAGAGGTATATGAGTAAACCTAGGGGCACCTGTCACTGCCTGCACTACTGCACTCTGGACCATTACAGTAATGTAAACAGGAGGTGACCAAGCCATGAGTGACTGTGTGCAAGGCACGCTGGTCCAGGAAAAGGTTCAATTGGCAAAATCTGTAAAGTGCACATTTAAATGTCAGGCTAGGGACCATACAAATCTCAGGGGAAATGTTGTTCCAGAGGGTAGGTATCCTGACAGAGAACCTATCCGGGAGACAATCGGGAACTATTAGAACAATATTCTGGAAGAAAATAATGGCAACATATTTCCAATTATTTCCATATTATTGCCAAAACAATTACATGGATGTATCCACGAAGACAGCAGGATCTAAGCTGACTTGAGATAACTTCTATTGTAAGGCCAGCTTAACTTTCATGGCATCCCCATAAGTAGCTTTGAAATTGTACTTTGAGAGAGTGTAATTCAAATTCCAAACGGTTCTTCCACAAACTCTGTACTGACATACAATTGCTAATACCAATTCCCAGATAAAGTAAACTAGACCTGATAATTCTGAAAAAGAATTTTATCATGTTTCTGGTTTATTCATGGAATGTTAAATACAATAATTTGTCTTCCCCTTGTACGCTCTGTATAGGACATATCTCCAAAACAAGATATTACACAAGACACGTGGTTTCCTAAATTGAGATTAGACTTTAATAACATGCAGCAATTATATTGCTATGACAGAAATTTGTTTATGTTTTAATAAGTCAGAGAAAAAATAAAATAATCATATCTGTTTTAGTTACCATTCTTCTGTAATGAAGTTGAACGCACCACTGGATTTGTGTTTTGAAGCAAAAAGTGGTAGAAATAATCCACATTTGGGGAATTTTTGAGAGAACAGAAAGAGAGAAAAAGAGAAATAGAAAACATTTTAGTAACAACATTTGTACTTTGTTCCCTTTTGCTTCTCTGAACTTAACCCCTAACAACTATGGCCAGGGCTTTTTTTCTTCCGAGAAAGGTCCCGGAACGCACCCCCCCTCGTCGCGCTAAAAAACCCGGAAGTGATAGCGCGCGATTGGTGGAGACGGATCACGTGATCTGGACTCCGAAAAGGATCCGGAACGCAGTTCCGCCCCGTTCCCACAGAAAAAAAGCCCTGACTATGGCTAATTTGGGCATTAAAACTGTAGAAAACATTCCAAACAGTTTGCTGGTGGCAAGTTATCATAGATAGTTAATGTTCCACACATTGGAGCCATGTGATATTCTAGAATTAAGGTAGAATAGAATTCTGCCTTAATTAATTAGATATTTGGTACCTGTATTGAAATAATTACAGTAGACTGCAGATCTGCTACAAGTAATTATTTCAAGTTATTATAAACTGAATAATATTTTTAGAATAATTGTTCTTAAAGCCTGTATGCCATTATTGCCATGCTGAAGATGACATAATGGATGCTTCTAATCAATAATATAAAAGGCATGGCATGGCACTGCAATCTTTTATAGTAGGAAATTAAATGGCAATTACAGTGAAATTCAATTCTATTGTTGCTTGATTTACAATTCATGGTAAATCCTGCTAGATATGGTACTTCTAAAGTAATTGATTTTCTTAGATAAGCAGAATTGTGTGCGTGTAAGTGTGTTGCGCAGTCAAATGTGTATGTATATGTGTGTGCACACACACATGTAAACAAACATACACAATATTTGAATAGAATTCCAAATGACCTTTCATTTAGTTTTTTGCCTTGATGGATGGAAGATGAGTAGGAAACAAGAGTATTAAAATATTAAAAATACTTAAAGTACTTAAATACATTATATAAAATTATAAAATAGTAATTGTTTCATTGTATTATTTTCATTGATCTTATTATAATATATATTAATCATTTAAAGCAGGAGTCCCCAACTCCCAGAGTAGTGCGGCCTACTACTCAGCCATGGCCTATTCACAAATGGGCCACGTGAATGGTGGGCTGGCACAAATGCATGTGCACGCAACTCAACATGCGCAAGCAGCATCCTGGCTCAACTTGTGCATGCCAGCCCACTATTTATACAAATTGAGCTGTACTCCAATGAGCACGTGCTGGCCTGCCACTCATGCAGCCCGGTTCATCTCTCCCCCCTCTGCCAGTCCCCCAATCCGCAAACATTGGGGACTGCTGACTTAGATGCTATATGTATGCATCTATCTACATATACTGTATATAGATTCTGCTACTTTTTTCCATTTCAGCCCAGACAGATTCTCAGATATCCCTATGGTGACAGATACAGAAGAGCAAAAATCAAATGGAGGTTATTGATATTTCTGTATTTTTAAAAGATTTGTGGTAGGGACTGTTAATTTTAGAGAGCTTCCACAGAAAGTTTTGTTTCATTTACATTATTATTTATTTATATCGGGTGGAGGAGCGTGAAAATTCCATTTAGAGTTTATACAATTGCTCCAGAGTTGTGTGTAAAGCAAGTTATGGCATTCACTTCATCATTTTAAATAGTGTATTTTAACTATAAACATTTTGCAAAAATTTGAAGCTGTCTGATTCACTGGTTGAGCAAGAAAACCTAATTTAGCCTTCACTTTCTCTCATATGGCAGCACCTATGAAGTAAAGCAGACTGTCAGTCCCTCTAGGTAGACCAAACAAGGAAATGAACTCCACAACAAGATTAATATTACTTTTATTGAGATTGAGTATAATACTGCAAGTCTGATTGCTCTATATGTCTTCCTCCTTATAGTTCAGTGAATTAGAGAGACATCTGCCTGTGCTGCTTCCAGAAATATCTGGACATTCTGGACTTAAAAATGTCTCCTTGGCAACAAAGATTGTTATCTTACTTACTCTCTACAATAGAATTTTATGCTGACCTAGAATATGTTTGTAGAAAAGATTTTATCAGATTAGTCTATAGATAAACTGCCTAAAGAGGCAGCCCGATTATATCAATAATTGCAAAACTTTGGGATTACTCTAGACATGATGTAGATTTCCTGATCTTTTCTGTTTCTGGGAATGGAGATCTTTGTTAGAAACTCAGGGAAATTAGAAACTTCCTTTTCATTACTTGTTGGCACATGCCAGTACGTTTGTCTCACCCCATTTCTCGGCTCCTGATCTCAAGCTACTTATTACTCTTTCCCCAACCAGATTTTTAATTTCCACTTCCTGGATCTTGTTTCTCTTTGTAAGCAATGTTTAGGACTTACTGCTTCCTTGGTTCAATAAACCTCTCCTAGCAACATGCAACCACGATAACAGTTTTTGGGGAAAGCACCTGGTTGCAAATATGCCAATTTCTTACCATTTCAGCTATGCTGTGCTGGCTGGAGAATTCTGGGAGTTGAAGTCCACAAGTCTTAAAGTTGCCAAGTTTGGAGACCTCTGACATAGAACATAGAATCATATGGCTGAAAGGGAACTCTGAGGTCTTCTAGTCCAACCCCTCTGCTGAAGGCAGGAGGCCTCATACTATCGTGATCAAATGGTTGCCTAGCCCTAGGCTATTCTTGAAAATGATGGAGCACCTATAACTTTGGGAAGCAAGCTATTCCATTGATTAATTGTTCTCACCGTCTGTAAACTTTTCTTTAGTTCTAGGTTGGATCTCTCTTTACCAAGCTTCCACCTATTACCTCTTTTAAAATCTCTTTCTTCTTCCTTCCTGTATTCCATGACTGAATGTTTGAATCCCCATTCCCTTTTTCAACAAGTAAAAATGGATAAGCCTTTAAGTCACACAGGTATGGCCCCTTTTTGATATCCCTTCCTGTGAATGCCCTTACTTCTGTCATTTTACTCTCCACAGGATAGTCCAATATACTTAATCTTTTTGAAATGTGTTACTCCAAAGATTGATTAAGAGGCTTAAATTGCTAAAGTCTGCCCAGAGACGAATTTACAGACTGCAACTAAGCCAGGAGTTCTTAACTAGTATATGACATGCTCATGTAGCATGTTAAAGTAAGCCAAATGAATCACAGTATGGCTTAGGATGTTGTGGGTATCAGGTAAAAGAAAACTAGAAATGAGGAAGAAACTTGAGAGAAGTGTAAGTTTCTAACACTATAACAAACTCTATACTCTAGGTCAGGGGTGTAAAACTCATTTTCACCAAGGGCCACATCAGTGTAATGGTTGCCCTCAAAGGGCCATATGTAACTGTAAGACAGTATAAATGTAACCAAATGTCCTAAAGACCATCGGAATTTTGCAGCTCTCGCGGGCCACATAAAATGACATGGCAGGACACATTTGGCCCCCGGGCCTTGAGTTTGACACCTAGGAGAACTCTTTCTTCAAAGTTTTGGCTTTGGTTGGGGCCCTTCATTCCAGGGAATCTTTTCTGAAGTTTGGATATGTTTGATATAGCTATTTTGGTGAAATTTGAATGGAAACCAGTTAGAGGTTGGAAGCTGCAGCTGAATTTTGCAGTATTTGGGGGATTTATTTGAACTTTTATAAAGGAAGCTATAATGTAACCAGGGGTGGGCAAGAGGGTTGGGGAAGTTGTGTGTTGATGCAAATGGTTATAGGTCAAGGTTCAAATGCAGAACAACAAGATATAGAACAATCCAGTCAAAGTTCATATCATATCTATATTTTCTCACACCAAATAGACAGAATCTTGCCAGACTGAACCTTTACTGTTCTCACCCCATTAGAAATACCTGGGAGATTCTAGGAAGTGGCTCTCCTAAGTCTCTTCCTCTGTCTCCTATCCATCTCTAGGCTGTCTTGTTTCTTGTCTCATCCTTCCTCCTTCTTGGAATATATTTCTTCCTTCCCAGAAAACTGATCTTTCACTGAAATCTATCATACCACCTGCCCCTTTGTAGGCACCATTCATCACATCACCTGTATACAACACACATGGATAGAGGATTCTAATATTTGTTGGCAGGAATACTTAATCTTGTTTCAAAGTCTGAAACTATTATCTGATCTGAGTGAAAGAATGATATTAAAATAATATTAATTTAATCTCATTTTTAAATTATTTCCTCTTTTTACAGAATAAAGCCTTTGGCATAACATTCAAAAGATTGTTTTTATCACAACGGAAGTCACTTAGCTTTATTTTGTGGAAATAATTGTTTCTTTATGTGGCTGACTTGTGTAGCTATAGACTGCACTGAATCCTGAAAAGTTACCTTCTCCCAATATACTTGCAAATTTAACTCTGTCTAAAGAAACACAAACATATGCACAGTTTGTGCTTTCATTTTTGTGCACAAGTACTTGAGACTAGATTGCGAAGAATTAAGAATTCTTACATTTGAGATACTCAAGAGTTAAAAAAAACACAATTCAAATCACCAGACTGAAAAATATTATTGCTTATTAACCAAGAATTAAACAACCAAAATGTTTCTGAATTCTGAACTAGGAAGATCATGTAGTGAGGATGAATAACCTAAAAACATTTCTTAATAACTTTAGAAAAAAAACAATATCTTGTTTTTAGTCAGATTATTTGTTAAGGGTTCCTGAAGTACATTTTACAAGATAATAAATCAACCATAATGTTTGTTTGCTTGACAGCTATAGCCATCATCAGTCATGTTTTTCCTGTCTAATCTCTAATGCTTTTCAGAAGGAGTAGTTTCAAGCAATTCTATTTATTCTTTGGCTATCTAAATCTTTTATAACTCTTCTCAGGTGGGCATGTTTATTATTTTCTTGCTTACTAGATTTGTACATTGTTTTTAAAATATAGACTACTTATGTACTCACTATTAAGTTGCATGTTAACTGAAATCCTGAAAATGGTTGAGTTCACTGAAGTGTGGTGAAATCCAGGAGTTTATGAAATAAATTACAGACATTGGCTAGTTGGAGATGGACATGTAGTTTTAGAGCTTGAGTAATTTCTATCACTGTTTTAGTGTGTAGAGCTGGAATTGAAGGACAGGAACAAAGATGATTTGGTAGCTTTTCAGAGTTACGGTGAGCTTCAAATGATAAACTCTTGTGTAAACTGCCTGACTTTTCTGGAAGAAAAATTGAGTGAAAATATGTTCAGCGAGCAGTATTTTAATGTGGAGAATTTTTATACATTCATTCTCCAGCAACATATGGTATACAGGAGGTAGTTCCTTTATTATTCAAATGTGTTTTGATAATATAAATTGTACATGCATCTCCCAACAATGAAATGCAATGAAATCATTTCTAAAATGTTATGTTTTGTTCAAAAGGAAGTCATCTAAAAATCTGAAATTATTGTAGTTCTGATTTAACAGCATCATCAACAATAACAAAAAAGCTGGAAACCAAGATAGTGATTCTGTTCTTGTGTGTCACTTCTGAGTTTGAGTCACATTCTCTGGCTATCATAAATAAGATTCTGGAGAATGCTAGTTAATAATTCATGAGATGTTTTTCTAATATATGCAGCCTTTTCGGTCCCACATGGTTGTTCTCACCAGTGGAGCTGGCAAAATTAGTAAGGAATTAAAGTTTACTGTACCTAATCCGGGTGGCCCTTCACTAACCTATATTTCTTCTTTAGTTTATAATATCTAGCCTGTTTGGGAGTATCTTGTCCATGTTCAGTTTTAACTTAACCTTACTGAAGCTGTTATAGAAAGGAAAATGTGACTGAAGTCCCTTTGTCACTCTTTTTCTTACCATTTTAAATTGGTTGGTAAACATCTCTAATTCAATTACACACAATTCCAACAAGTTTCTTTGGGGTTTCATTCTTCTCTTTCCCAGGTTTGCAGATTTAGAGAGGGCAGAAATGACCATGACTGCCAACAAGAATGCCAGTGTCACCAAGAGAGCAGGAGCAAATAAGGTATCTCGGGATACTCTAGAGCGGTAAGTGTAAAATGCAAATGCTCTAGTTCTTGTTTAATGTTTTGTCAGTGTACTTTATGTTTGTTTTGATAACTGAAGGTTGTATCTGTCTTCAACTGTATCATAAAGCTAGCAGAATTACTGCTTTTTAAAGATGTTTAAATATGATTTGATATCAGTATATAGAGGGATATATATAGGGATAGTTCTAGCTGTCTTTGGAATCAGTGTAATTTATATATCTCAGTTATTAGTTTCTAACCGGTAATTAGGTGCTTCCTCTAGGTTTGTATAGTGCATGTCTGACAGGTCAAGAGTGAATTCAACCAAACATATTATTTGCCTGAATATTTTCTTCCCACAGTCAGCAGAAATTGAGACAAAAACTGGCAAACAAGACAGGCACCATCAAAATGTTGTGAAATTTGCCCATTTGTAGTTGCTGATGGTTATAACATTTATTGCAACCAATCCTTATAATCCTTTATGACTGTTGCAGTACCCTGTGGACACACAATCAGCATTTGACTCTTTGGAATTGGTGCGCATTTTTGACCATTGTAGAGTTCTTCAATCATGTGATCAATATTTGTGTGCTTCTCAACTGATTTCCAACAAGTAGAATTAATTGAGAACATGGAAGCAAAATAGCAGTTCATGGTCATATGATGCGCTGCTGAACAAGAAGTGATGTAAGCCCATCACGGTCACATGATTTTCTGGTTGATGACTGCAGTGCTTAGAGACAGAATTGCCAGCCCCATTTGTGGTCACTAAGTGAAGACTAACTGTAAATCTTACTTGAAAAGTTTTAAGAGTAAGTTATAGGAGCTAGACATAAGGAGTCGGTTGAAAGAAATGTGATAAATAATATTAAGGTTTAGTAATTGGTTAAATGTAGTATTATATGAAAAGCATGCATGAAAACTGCTCCTTACTCTGTAATAACAGAAGCAACTAAAAAGCAGCTGGAGAGGGGAGGGGAAACACAGTTTTGAAGTGCAATTGAAAACAATGAAAATGGGCAGCCAAATATAGCAAGTGATTTTTTTCTATTCTCCTGACAAGCATCAAACTAGAATTGGAACTGGTAGAGCAGGGCTGTCAAACGAGGCCAGATCAGAGGTGGTATTCAGCAGGTTCTGACCAGTTCTGGAGAACCAGTAGTGGAAATTTTGAGTAGTTTGGAGAACTGGAAAATACCACCTCAGACTAGCCCCGCCCCCATCCATTCTCTGCCTCCTGAGTCCCAGCTGATTGGCTGGGTCATCTTTTGTTGCCCTGCACAAAAGAGATTTTACAGTAACCTTCCCCTGAAGTGGGATGGGAATGGAGATTTACAGTATCCTTCCCTTGCCATGCCTACCAAGCCAAACCACACTCACCAAGCCATGCCCACAGAACCGATAGTAAAAAAAATTGAATCTCCCACCACTGGGCCAGATATGTCACATGCTGGCCACGCCCACGCCTGGTTTAGTGAAGGGGGGAAATGTCCCAATACCTCACGTGATGCAGCCGTGACGACATGAGTTTGACACCCTGTGGTAGAGCAATATGCCTTGGTGTTTTCAGGCCTTTTTATTCATTCTTTCATAAGACTAAATGGCACATTGATAGAATCATGCAACTAGCCCTGGATCTTTGATAGATACAGTAAATGTTTGTGTTACAAAGATACATGCTTTTTACAATCATTTTCAATACCTTAACATATTATCTATGAAGTGGACTCAGATATTATTTGCTAGGAGGTATATTAAAAGCAGGTTGAATGGCAGAGTTTGGAGATATGCTTTTGAAGGTGCTTCACCAAGGGGAACCAGAGAAAGTTGGATGCTAAAGAAACAATTTGGTAACAGAGGTCAGTATAGGACTTGTGAGATTTGTAAGAGGAAAGCGCCAAGATAGGCAAGTCTACAAACTCCTAAAGTTCCAAAACCTGTGAGTTGGAATCAAATATATCTGAAAAACATGAGAATTAGAAAAACTAATCTATATTTATTTAACCATATTGAATATATTGAATAAACTGTATTTGGCTGGTTTTTCACAACATTCTTAGCTGTTTTCCAGATATAGACAATCTTTTTTAGACTTTGATATTATAAGAACAAGGGATTATGCACGACGAAAATGGCTACAATAGGAAATTTAATTATTCATCAAATCATTGAAACATCCAATTATATGAAAGTGAATACATTTTTGTGTGACATTTCAGGGTTTTCCAGAAAGAAATATGAAACTAGAGGCTGGATCTTTGTATCCTGCTTTCTATATATTGTTTGTATTATTAATATATAAATATATTAAAATGGAGCAGAGAGCCTGATAAGCATGCAAAGGAAGTGTTTGAAAGTACACTGATACCTTCAGACATCTTGCTTGCTCTTGTACCAAAACATAGTTTACAAAGCATAATTGCTTTGTTCTCACAGAATACTGAATCAAAACTGAACAAATCAATTTTATAATTTAGAAGAAATCCAGCATGTATCAACTAGGTACATAGAAATTGGAAAAGGGAAACAAGCCATTTTTATATAATGGATAAAAGTAACCAATCATCTCTCGTGTAGTGGAGATCCAGGTGTAGAAGGCAATAGAAATAGAGCCAAAAAATAGATATATCACTGGCCAAATAAGGAAATTTCCAGTCTTATGTGTCAGAATTTGAAACCAAGCTTTGTTTGCATAGCTTGAAAAGAGTCCACCCAGTCTTTGGAGTGGGCTTTTTACACAATAAATATACTGTTGTGAAGACTATGCAAGGAACTAAAAAAAAAAAAAAATCATCTGAAGCTCCTTTGAACCCAGCCCCCTTTGAAATAAAAACAGCCAACAGTGTTCATATTTCTTCTTTTCTAAATAATTCAGTTTTGGCTTTGAAATTAAATTAAAATCAAGTTTAGAATTGCACTACAAAACAGAATCAGTGTTCGTGGCAGAAAGCTTCATGTCCTTTTAAAGAATTTGTTTTTCTTGCCTTTAGCTTGTTTGAAGAGGAACATGGATGTTAATTCTATTAATGCTTAGCTCTTGTTCAGAGAGGTCTTTGATCTACTTATGTAGCATCTTTCTTTTCAGATTCTGTCAAGATCTGGGCAATAGAGAAAATGATTGCAGAGGCATCCTTCCGTGACCTAATACTTGTGGGAGAAAGTCAGATCTTAAGATTGACAGAAAGTCAACATGGTTGGGGACATTTGAATCATGGCAGGTGGGATGGTAAGATGTTCTAGAGCAGTGCTCCCCAACCTTTTTATCGCCGCGGACCGGTAAACGTTTGAAAATTTTTTAGTGGCCCGGTGCGAAAGGCTTCTCCTGGCTGCTTCCCCTAGCCCCCGCCCCCCCCGCGGCGATCGTCCCTCCCCAGCGCGCAGACATCGTTGCAAAGAGGGCACGCAGAGGCAGAAGGCCCGGGAAGGAGGGGGGAT
>JAOYMU010000001.1:73684843-73700101 GCA_025802295.1 Psammodynastes pulverulentus | reverse complement strand
TCTGTCTCATGTTTAGATAATTCTACTTCTTTAATTAACAATAATAGTATTGTTTCTAATTTCAATATTACTATTTTCCCCATCATTTCATATATCACCTTCTCCAAAAGTTGCCAAAACTTTTTAACTTTACCACATTTATACCACATGTGATCATAAGTTCCAATTTCCAGGGCCTTCTTTCTTGACGCGGCTTCAAGAATGTTCTTCCACAGCCTCTGCAGCTTCCAAAAACTATACAAAAACATGCCCCATTCTCATATGATTTTTGAAGACTCCAGAGTTGGAAGGTCTGGAGGTTGCAAGAGGGCACATTTCATTCTCACACAGCCTCTGAGAATTACATGAGAACAGGGCATACTTTTAAGAATATTGAACGCTGGCACGTCCCCCCAAATGTTGTGATGACAAAGGTTTAATGTCGATGTCTTGGAATTTAATTTCCATCAACTGTCTGCCATGCTGCACTCAGGCATAGTGTACTTAGTTGAATGAATCATACACTTATTAAAGGAAGGGAGCCATTATGTTTAAACATATTTAGACAATCACATATATGCAAAAAAAGCCATTGTTAATGCTAGAGATAAAAATTCAGTTATTGTTTGTCTCAGAGTTGACCTTCATGAAAATGTCTATGGACATTCTCAATCATCCAGGTCATGATTGTCCCAAAGGTGCTTTTCAAAAGGCAACTGGACTTTCTTAGTTTTTTCCTTAGAAAATGTTTTGCTTCTCATCCAAGAAGCTTCTTCAATTCGAACTGATAAACTTCTTGGATGAGAAGTGAAATGTTTTCAAAGGAAAACCCACAAAAGTCCAGCTGCCTTTTGAAAAAGCACCTTTGGGATTTTCATGAAAAGTGTGCCCATTTGTGGTTCACCAATACTTTTTGGCATATGGCAGTGTTCATTATTGTACATCACAATTTGCTACACTCAGAAACAGCTTAAATATGTTGCTGGGAAAGGCAAATACTGTACCAAAACTAAAGAATTACTTTAAAACTCAGAAAACTATAGTAGGATCATTTTGCATGGGGAATACAAACTTAATAGTGTGACTTATAAAAATGTGTAGTTCCATAATCTATTTTCTGACTGGTAGAATGTCAAATCTAATTCTCCCTCCAGTGTTTATGAAGGAAACTTATACTAGCCAAAGGTCTGGAGAATGCAAGCATAGATTAATTGTTCTTGGGGTTTGTCCTAGATTTATGACAGTACACGGATGTTGGAATAAAGATTTATACCACCAAACAACTCTATAAATTTGGAGAAGAACTCAATTGATTTTGGTCCCAGTAAGTTACACAGAGGATTGGAGCCTGTGTCTTGATGAAATTATGGCAAAGAACATATATGGTTTACTATAGCAGTACAAAATGTCTGAGGAGACTATATATACAAATAAAATTGGATTAGGCAGATAGCACCAAGATACTCTATTCTGAATGTATCACCATAGCACCATATGTACTGTATGTTTCATATTGAATTGAATGGATGCATTTTCAATAAACCTTTTCAACTGACACTAGTTATTATCTGCAGTGTTATAAAGTAACTGAGTATTATCTCTATTCTTTGCCCTTTCTTTTACTTAGATAATTTCATGATCTCAGCCTTGCTAGTGTTGTGTCATAATTATCGCTAGCTTGTACTTTACACACTGACTGTCTTGGAAGCAAAGAGGAGGCAGATAACTCAAGATAAAACCTGTTCAACTACTGCAGTAAGATGCCTCCCACTACAGTTCATAGTCACTTCCTCTCTAGAAACAAAAGCTGATCTATGAGGATAGTCTGGGAGTCTGGTCATGATTTACCCAGAGGGAAATATGAGAAAAGCAAGCAGATACAGGAAAGAAAAATTGCATACTTTGTTATTTTACACAATTGTTTTCTATCATGACCTGGTTAACCTTAGTCTAGGACTAGGTTGTTACTACAAAGGCGCACCTTTCCTGGAGAAGAAACAGCTGTACCTTGGGGACAACTCTTTGGTTTGGTTTGGTTAGCATCTCCAATCAGAAAAAACAAGGTCTTGATTTTTTAATGTCTTCAATACACTCATAGAGTTTGTGTTTTTCCATTTTTTAAATGAAGGAAGCAGATGGAAAATAGTGTCTTTACTGAAAAATTGAGTCTTAATTGAATCCTTGAGGATTCCATAACTTCAGAGTTGATGGAGTTATCGTAAGTTTGAATTTGACACACCCCTGAGTTTACAGTTGTCATCAAGAACAGAAGTCTCATAACAACCTGCCATAAGTGTTTGCATGTTATACAGATAGAGTGCCCTGATGACTGAATAGCAAGTTGAATAGCAGTGGAAATTCTCTCCTCACTCACATTGCTTGCAAGGAAGGAATACATGAACTGCTCCTTTTTGTCTTTTCACAGTGGGATTCATCATTGCTGATGTACATTCCTGATTTTTAATTACATTTGTAATTTTTACACATTCCTTACATCCTTCTCCTCCTCCATCAGAATGTATCTGTACACATTTGAGTCCCACAGAGTTCTTCCCATTTTTAAAATAACCTAAATCTCTTTTCCAAGAGTTTTAACCATTGGGTTCCTGGTTTGGTTTATGTGATTGTGAGTAATTTATAAAAGAAACCTGACTTCCTCAAATTAACTGTTTGATTCCCCATACCCCCACTCCTTCAGAAATCATGAGAAATGCATTAGTTAAGAACTATAGCATTGGTGCAGGAAGGATCATTTCTTATCCCTAGAATTCAGAAGGTGGGAATGAAAGAGAACAGTCAGGGATCATTATTAACTCAGGAATAAGCAGTATGGGGGAAAAAAACCCTGAGGGTTAGGGTTAGGGTTAGGGTTAGGGGTTAGGTTAGAGATAAACCAAATGAAGAATTATTAGAGAAGCTGGAGGTGTCCACTGTCCTGCAAACTATAAAACAGGAAGGAATAAGTGAAGGAATAGTGTTTTACATCCTGTCTGTTTTTTAAATTAGACACTGCAAATAAGATGCATTATCAGACTCAGAATCTTCCGTAACATACGGTAGATGTTCTGAAAGTATATGCAGGCAGTCCTCACTTAATGACAATTTGTTTAGTGACTGTTTGAAATTACAAAGGGCTGAAAAAAGAAACTTACGACCAGTCCTCAGACTTGCAACCTCTGCAATGACATGATCGTGATCCAGGCAAGTGGCAAACGTTGCTCATTTATAACAGTCACAGCATCTCGTGGTCATGTACTTGCTATTTGTGATCTTCCCAGCTGACTTTCAAGAAGCAAAGTCAATAGGGAAGCTGGCGGGAGGTTGGAAATTACGGTCACGTTATGTCCCGCTTAATGACTGAAATTGAGATTGCTGGAACTGCTGTCGCTGAACAGGGGAGGTGTTTTGCCTTAATGACTACTTGTTTAGCCACAGTATTGCTGGTCCTAATTAGGATCACTGAGTGAGAACTACCTGTAGTAATATACTCATTTTATTTCCACAATAATCCTGTAAGGTAAGTTTGGCTAAAAGTTGACAACTGGTCCAAAACCTCCCATTGAGTTATGGCTGAATGCGGATTTGGGTTCTGCATCCTCTGCCTCAGTTCCATATTATGATCACTAAATTGTAATCATGTCTTAAAATGTTGTATGATTTTGGTTAATCATCTTTCACTTATATGATGTTCTTAATACAGAAGTGTCAAACATGTGCACACTGCCTCAGCTTATTTGCAGATGCAAAGATTGCTTGGTGTTGAGCAGGAGCACCACATGACAGGAGCTCTTGGTCCGGATGCTGCAATTAAGCTGAGCTTGTGTCTTTTTCCCAGACAGCAGGCAGGCAGCCTTGCATAGGTAGTGTAGGTGTCCTGCTGCAGATCTCAAAGCCTCTAAAACATATTGAATTAATTCCCCTCCTCCATTCAAAAAAAGGTTGAATTTGCCGACTCCTTCCAAAAGAAGTTTAATTTCTCTCCTTCCTCCAAAGCACGTTGAATTCATTTCTCTCCTCTCTCCAATTAAAGGGAAGTTTAATTCCCTTCTCTCTCTCCAAAAGAGTTTAATTAATATCTGTATAATTTCAGGCTATACTGTACAAAGTCCATGATCATTGTCAACGTTATAGAGACTTCATTTTTTAAATTAATATTAATTAAAGTTTAAATATTTTTTTCAATTTCTGCACCATTGAATGGCTTTTTCATTCATATGAAATATGAATACAGTATGAGAACAAAGGATGTAGTAATTGATCCTGAAAATGCATAAAATATGTGGCTATAGAAGGAGAGATACTAACACGTCCATCTATATGTAGCATTTGCTTTAGTTGTAGGTTATTGTAATTTGAAAGTAAATTGAATTGTAGAGGGTTCTGGGACATGTTATGTACAAATGACTGCTATGAAGCTCTAATATACATGTTTGTGTGTAAGGGAAAAAGAGAATTTTTAAGCCATAGGTTCAAGTATATGCTATATCTTCTATATACAAACAATAAACAGTTTTAAGAAGCTATGATGTTGAGCAAAGTCACAGGGATGAATAGATTTTTAACCTTTTTGTATTTTTCATGTTGTTCCCTGTCTTGGGAGTAGATAAACTATTTGGGAGGATGGATTTGATGGGAAATAATCTACAGGGAAAGCATCTCTGTCTCTCATTACTTTTCTCATCACTGCAACCTTAGAAAGCAATCAACCAGTCTCCCTGAACTTTATTATATGCATTTGTTATAGTGTTGAAGAAACCTTAGATCCTAACAGGTAAATAATAATAGTTTTGTGTTTAACTTTTTAGAGACAGTAGCATCACACATTTAATAGCTCTTGGATAAAACAGAACATTGGGATCTGTTTCCATTTCTTTTTAGGCCTAACTTGAATTAACTTTTAACTATGCTGAATGTTGATCTGGAAAGCAAGCAAAGAGACCGTGTTCCTATTGGACTTTCAGCTGTCACTATTACAGATCATGGTATTTTTCCAAGCTACTTTAAAGGGAGTGAGTCTCATTTCATAATGATTCAGACCCTCCAAATGATCGTTTCCAGAAAGATAGTAGTGGAGCTTATTTATAATTTATTTACAGTTTCAGGGAAGAAAGGATTGGTTTTTTTTATCATCATAATCATCCAGTCCAACAATCAGAGTTCTCATTTCAAGTTTAACATTTTTATTGAGTTATAAAATATTGTAAAACACAAAATACAAAAGTAAATAGAAAAGCAGTGGGGAGGAAAAGGGGGAGTTCTCATTGTAAGAAAACATATACTGTACCTATTAAAGAGCAGAAGAGAAGACATAATAAGCAATCAAGTTTTAAATGTTCTTTGTGAACTAGTTTCCAGTGTTGGACAGAGAATGCTGTAATGGATAAATGTTAATCAACTTGATTATGAATTTTTAAATTTTTAAACTTCTAATACTCTTAAAAAAAATTAAATCCCTACTTGATAAATTATTTATTAAAACTTTTTTATAAAATAAAAATCAGTTTTAGAAGGTTGCTACAGCTTGTTTTTTTGTTTTTTTAAAAAGGTCACTCATTTATTTTACCTGTTTATTTGCTCATTTGTTTACATAGCTAGTTGGCTAAATGGTATTTGTCTTCTCACTTCCAGGTGTCAGTCAGTGTCTCCACCTCCTCTTCTGTATCAACAAAGAAGCCCCAAAACACATCCACTCAGTGACAGTGAGGAATCCTGCTGTTCTGGCAATTTCACCAAAGTTTCCAATTCCAGAGTCTTCCTTAAAGAACAAACTAAGTGGGGAATTGCCTTAAGAAGCACCTCCACTTCCCCCTCAGATACAGAATCTCCACATCATCATCCACTCAAAGCCATCAGCATTGGATGCCTGGATAAAAGGGTCTCTGTCTTCCAGGGACATGAACAAAAGGAGGTATCCAATGAGGCTCAGGATGGCGAAGAAGTAGGCAGCTGGCAGCTTAGAAGGAGCTCCCTCTCCTTGGGAACAGCAGCCAATTTACGTAACCTCTCTCTCAGCCGGGTCAGTGTCCATTCGCAAGCTCTTGATATCAGGCAGAAGATAACGGAATGGGAATGCCGCAAACAGCCTTCCCCTAGAATGAGTGTCTGCTTGGACAAGAGGGATGTTGGGGAGAGGTCAGGCAGTGAGAGCTGCCCTAGTATGTTGCCTTCTCCCTGCAGTGAAAAGGCTTTTGAATACAAAGGCTTCCAGAGGATGAGCAGAACATTTTCTGAATGTTCCTACCCGGAAACAGAAGAGGAGGAATTTCTAGACAGAGATTCCTGCCACCGGTTTGAAAAGCGGCTGAGCCGGAACGAGTCCACCAATGCCTTTCTCAAGGGGGTTCCGAAGGAAAGCTCTGCTGTGCTGAACAGAATCCAGAAAATTGAACAGGCTTTAAAAGAACAACCTGGCCGGGGACTTCCTCAGTTGCCAAGTAGCTGCTACAATGTGGAGAGAGGCAGAAAGAAGTCTTTGACTTTAGGGGTTTCAGAGAGCTTGACTGAGATTGCAAACGATAGCAAAGCAGGGAACATGACTTGTGGGAGTAATCTGGAGACACCCACAGAGACTGAAAAAATTAATAAAATGCTGCATGGGCTAACTACCAAAGTTAGTTTGTTTAGTTCTAAGCTGCTTCCAGAGAGCCTGGCAAACACAGCGGTAAATCCTGTGCCCAAGCCGAAACGCACCTTTGAGTATGAAGCTGACAAGAACCATACAAGTAAATCAAGCAACGGACTACCTCCTTCGTCAATGGCTGCTGTCCCTCCCCCTCTTCCCTCAACGCCTGCTCCCCCGGCCACACGGAGACCGAAAAAAGAGTCGCGCTTTCACAGAAAATCCCCAAATAGGTAAACACGGAAAGCTATTGTCCTTGTACCTTTAAATATTGGGGAGACATTTCTGCAGAGCAAGAAACCTCTCCTCCTTAAGGTAATGCTTTTCAGATGAGAGTGAAAGCAAGCAGAATTAGGCCACCACTTTCATGTTGTAGACTCATTGGCCTGTTATGCCCTGTTAATTGGGCTTTATCAAGTACAATATATTGTTCCAAATGATACTAGAGTCTGCTAGCTGCTATAGTTGCCGGAGGGATTGACTTTTACTGCAGCAAATACAAACTGGAAAATTCTTAAATAAAGAACATCTATTTCTATTATTTTTCTATAATGACTGTGAACATGCTTTGTATAACTTGTCTTACTGCTCCTCCCCCTCGGCTTCATATTTAACCCCTTGATTAATCCTGGTCCTCATGAGTTTTCATGGCTTATTGGGATGCAGTGAAATTTTCCTATCTAAACTCTAGCTTTTGTACCTAGCACGTAGTCATCGGTTATCTAATTTAGAATCTTCAGTTGTGGATATATTTGTTTGTTTTGCACAATTTATTATGTTTATGTTCTGTCTTGTCATTTAAAAAAACATTTTCCTACTCTGATGGGATTTCAGTGACATAGAAAGATCTGAAATGGCCAAGATCGTACACTGAAATAAATCCTAGTTCAGCCAGGCAATCTGTCCAAGATGGAGAAATTTACTGATGGAATCTGGTGGAAAACTTATCCATCAATTTCTCCAAATGCAAGATATAAGGGTAAAACATTTCTGAATAGTTTGTACAATTTTATTATATAGTTTCAAGCAGCATTTTAAGTACCAATAAAAGAGAATATTGTAGCTCAGGGTTCAAATGAGGGGTCCTTGGTGCTCTCTGAGCTTGCTTGTTTTCTTGCAGACATTTCATTACCCTATCTAGGTAACATCATCAGTGCTTGTGCATCATCATCATCATCATCATCATCATCATCATCGCTGATACCTAGTTAGAATAATGAAATATCTGCAAGAAAACAAGCTCAGAGAGCATTTTAAGTGTCATCATGATGATTCTTGGGGGATTGCAGTTTTATTAATTTATAATATGACATACCAAAAAAAATACAAAAGCAAATATTAGGTAAATTAGGAAAGGAAAAAGGGAAATGTATAGTGGGGGAAAGCAAGGGGAAAAGAAAAAACAGGCATTGACTTCCGACTCCTTTGGTGCAGTAAAATAAGGCATCAAGATCCACCCTTAACTTTTTACTTTTTCATAATAAGAGAAACTAGCCATTTCTATAACAACAAATCTATCTAATCGGTAAAACCCAAAATCAAAATTTCATTTTTTTCCACCCGAAGCACAAAATCCACAAGTGGTTTCCAAGTAGAAATGAAAGTATTTGCATTTTTTTCTTTGATGAAAGCAGTCAATTTAGCCAACTCTGCTAACTCCATCAGGTTTTGTAGCCATTCATCCATTGTGGGAATCAATGTGACTCATCATGATGATTCTTAATGAGAAGAGAATGTTTCTGCTTGGCTATGCTTGCTTGTCAGAGTATTGTACAGAGTACAGAATTTATAATCAAAGAATTTATGACAGATTGACAGTTCTACTTGTGCAAAGCTCCTCTGTTTTTGCCAAGCCTTTGCTTACACTATAACTAGTTGTGTTGGAACATTTTTTTAAAAAATGTATATTGAAATTTTTTTTTTAAATGGCTAGTGCTGCTGGATTAAATTTCCCCATGTGATTTAATCCCAGTTAATTTCTAGGTTGCTGACCTGAACCTCTTTTTTAAGTGAAGAAAATCTTCATATAAAGCTGCATGCTATATTTTAAATTTAATGGGCACAAGCATCATCAGAAGTGTTCTTATGGTTGTAACGAGAAGAGTAAGAATCTCATTGGGAAATGGAACCTCATGTGCAGTTCTTGGGAAACAAGTTGTTGAATTTCAGATGTATTTGGATGTGTACATGCAGTTCTTGTAAATAATTTTAAAGTTGGTCAGTAGCAAAGTCGATATTCAGTACTCTTAATAAACCAAACTGGATGTTCTTGGGTACTGTCTTGTTTTTATTAAAATGGGTACTGTCAGAACAACTTGACCAGATAAAATATTCTGGTGGGAGGAGATGCTTAAAAGAAATGATCTTGCCACCTGCTTCTGGGATTATTTCTCATCATGACAAAAATAAGCAAAAATAACGTTTGCTTTTCAGGCAGGGAGATAAGTTATGGGTAGCTTGTGTGCTGTATGTAGAAGACTGTGTATTGTTGAATACTAGATTTAATCACCATAAGAGCAATCTTGAAATTTCAATTTTATTTTATTTTGGAAGTTAATAGTTTGTTATGGAATATAAAACAAATGTTTTGGAAACTCTTGACTGAAGCAATGATGGTATCTGAGAACAATTATTTGTTGCATCTTCCTTTATAATATAAGTACAACACCATTAGGCTAGGATCAGAATGGAGAGGTTCTTTTAGTCTTGGATGCCATGGATATGTTTAGATGGCTGAGGCTTTGGCCAGTTAATATTGCAAGAAAGAAGAGTGTACGTGTACTGGAAAGTTTCTCCTGGCAGCTGGGATATGAGCTGTGGTGGCAGAGTGGTTAGAATGCAGCATTGTAGATTAATTCTGCTGACTGCCAGGGATTCAATCCCCACTGGCTTAAGGTTGCCTCAGCCTTCCATCCTTCTGAGGTCAGTAAAATGAAGACCCAGATTGTTGAGAGTAATAGGCTGACTCTGTAAAACTACTTAAAGAGGGCTATAAAGCACTGTGAAGAGATATAAGTCTAAGTGGCATTTCTATTCAAATCACTGCCATTGGAAGCAAAGTATATGAACAAGTCCTCTCTAGGCTGGCCCATTCATTTTTCTTTTTTTAGATTGAGTTTCAGAAATACAGTATCTGAGAGAGGCTCCTCAATCTCAATGTCAAGAGTATCCACAGCATATTAGCAGCATTAAGTGGCTCACAGAAAAGTAAGTTACCTATAAAGATATACATCAGCCCAAATGTACTGCTCTACCAGAGAAAGGCAAAACAGTCTTGTCTCTTTCTACTGTTCTCCAAGCATGCAGCAAATTCAAGTAATCTACTTGTTTTATCCGTCGCAATGATTTTGAAAAAATATTCACACCCATCAACTTATAAATTCTGTAAAATTACAGCGGCACATAGAAAAAAAAATCTGATAAATCAACATTGGCCTAAAATCATATTGTGGTCGTGGGGAAGCCCCCAGTAAATAAATATTTGTTGTTTAACTAATTTAAAGGGATGTTATAGCAAAACAAGTCCAACAAAATATATGAAGAATAGTCTGGATCTTGTTCAGTATGACTTTTCTTCTGATAACTGAGTTTTAACACTCACAATCACAAATGGTTGTATGATCTTTTGTCCCCTATAGAAAATCCTTTGAATTTGAAGATGCTTCAAGCCTCCAGTCATTGAATCCTCCCTCCCCAAGTGAGAATGGTACTGACAGTCAACACAAGTTTGGATCTAAGAGCACTTTAGAAGAGAATGCCTATGAAGACATTGTAGGTAAGGACATCTTACAATGTCTAATATAGCTGCTTGATATGGAGTAGCAGTAGTGCCATAGCAACTTGGGGAAACTTTTCTTTATTGTATTCAGGTGCTTAGTGAATGTGGAATGGTTAAATGGATATACTGTACCTTATTTTCAGTCTTATTCATTACAATGAACAAAGCCACTATTCTTCCCCATCTTGATATGCTAAACAAGATCCTGTGACTTAGCATTTGTACAAAAGTGTATTACTTGTGATGATCTTTTGCATACCTTTTTTCTTCCTCATGTTTTCCTGCAAGTGCAGGGTTAGTTAGAAGGCTGGGTCAATCTGGAACTCTGTCAGAATCAAACTCCAAGTTGTGGGCAGAGTTTGCCTGCAATCCTGCCCTTTAACTACTGTGCCACCAGGTTAAAGAACCAGAGTACAGTTAGTCCTCCACTTATACCCTGAATGAATCTGGAACCTTAGTTGCTGAGCATAGCAGTCATTAATTAAGTGAGACTCCAAATGATTACTTCACTCAGTGACTGCAATCCCAGCAATTGTTAAGTGACTACATGGGTTAAGTGGAGTGTGAGAGAGAGGACCTGAACTGTTAAGGTGTGGTGAGGGAGGGAGAGAGAGAGCCCAGGCTTCTCACTATACCCAGGAGACTGAGCCTTCTACCCACCCAGCTGGGGAGAATGAACATGAGTGCCATCGCTCTGGGAGGCTCATAGTGATGGCATCTACTAGCTTTTTCCTCTGGAGGGGGATATGCTAGTGAATAGCATTGTTCTGAGTTTTTGCCAGAGTTGAAGTCCATTCCATCAGCAGAAGGATATCCTTTCTTTGCATGGAGGGGAGAGGGAATTCCCTCAGTGCACTGGGGGAAGGAACCTCAAATCCAACCTCTTCTACTTGCACCTTTTCCTGCTGGCTTCCCCATTGACTTTCTAGGGAAGCTGATGGAGAAGATGGCAAATGGCAACCAATATTCACAGGATACTTGGCAACCTATTGTAAATGTGAACAGGTTGCCAAGCATACAACATGTGACAATGTAAGTGTGTGTGTGTGTGTGTGTGTGTGTGTGTGTGTGTGTGTGAGAGAGAGAGAGAGAGAGAGAGAAATATGCTTTACGACAGCTAGAAAGTGCTTTATGGGCTGTAAAGCATTTGTCCCAAGGGTGTCATGATTGCAAACAGTTGTTAAATGACTGGTTGTAAGTCAAGGATTATCTATATATAAGAGCCGTGGTGATGCAATGGTTAGACTATAGTACTACAGGCTACTTCTGCTGACTGCTGGCTGCCTGCAATTTGGCAGTTTGAATCTCACCAGCCTCAAGGTTGACTCAGCCACAGTCAGTAAAATGAGGACTCAGATTGTTGGGAGCAATATGCTGACTCTAAACCACTTAGAGAGGGCTGTAAAAGTATTGTAAAGCGGTATATAAGTCTAAGTGCTATTGCTATATTATTATTATCCCTTCCCTGCTGGTATTAAGAATTAGTGGCTGTTTTAAATCCTGGGAGTAAGAGAAATATGTAATCCCTGAAATTACGTGAATTTCAGATTATTAGTGAGCATATGCATAATTACTGAGCATATTTTGACTTAAAATAGGGAGAAAAGGGAGCATTTCTTCATTTCTAATTGTAATATAATAAATTATTGGTTAGGTCTCATTGAATTGGGGCCAATATCTTATATTATGTAGAAAAAGACCCTCCAAACATACTTCTCCCCAGAGGCATTTTTCACTGTCTCCTCTTCTTTTTTACTTCCCTCAGATTCATGATCATTATTATTTTTTCCTACATTGTCAGATCATGTTACATGCACAAAGTATGTAAATGTCTGTTTGCTAATCATTGTCTCAAAGGAGCTAACAGTCTTTATTTTCTTACTGAACTGACTGAATGGTTCTTCTTATTCTGTAATTTTAGCCACTGTCTCTAACTTCATTAATGATCTTTTTTTCCCTCAGGGTCCAGTTTTGTTACTACTAGGAGAAGCACTGCTTTAATGGTTTCTGTTTGATTTTCTGCCCCTCTCCCTTGTCTGAATCTTCTCTGTTCATTTGGCATTTCTCTTCCCATATATGGTTCTATTCTTTGAAACAGCACAAGCAAAACTTTGCTAGCACGAAGAATGAGAGCAATGCTTCAGATACTTTTCTTCTTTCTGATATAGTGGTATATATAGTGATCTTTTATGCTATCTTATTTCTGGATGCTATAAAACAATCTTGAAGTTCATTGATAGCTCTGATTCAAAATAAATTCAGATTCATAAAGAAAAAATGAATGCACACGCACTGTTTTAAAATGCTAGCACTGATAACACAAAGTTTAATTCATGTATGTAATTAAACACTTTTTGACTTCCTATAAATTTATGTATTACAATTAACATAATGATTTCAGAATGTCTCTACAAGATTGTTAAGTTATACTAAGTCAGGTAATACTAAGGAAGTAAATTAGAGTGTTTGAGTCTTATTGCAGGAGATTTGCATTAAGACAGGAACCCGTAATGACCTCATCATTAGTTCTCTGTGTGAAAGTCAAACTGAAGCCAACATTTCACCCAGCATAAAAATATATATTTTGTTGCCTATGAGACTGTTGGCATTCTGTTAAAATGATTAACTACGTGGTAACTAAATACTTAATGATAAAAATAGATGAATTACGAGTTGTTTTCTCTTCGTATTAAGACCCTTCTTGTCTGCAGTAGTTGAAAGGACTGTGATTTAAATTCCTTCTTCTTTAGAGAAAAATTTCTATTAATATTAGGTCTATAAAAGAATCCCCAATTATTTTCTGTCGTATAACACGTTTAAAACCATTCCTGTGTATATATTAAATTCTATATTCTTTTTCCTTCATTTTTCTTTAGGGAAATTATATTACCACAATGTGCTTTGGCAATTAGAGTTGTTATTATGCCCTCCCTTTTGACTCCTTCTCAGAGATTAATACCAAATCATGAAAAATATTTCTCCTTTGATATATTCTGTGCTATTTCATTGAGTTGTATGTTAATAATTAGTTTAATAATAGTATCTTAGTGGATCAGAGCACTCTCTTCTTTGAATTTCCTCTCTTTGGTAATCCATAAAGTCATTTAAAGCAATCTATCTTAGTTTTATTCAAAGCTATCTCCACCAAGGTGATTTCTTTCAGGTTATCATATATAAAACGGCAGTGATGACTATAATAGACTTTATAATCAAGCTCATTATAATGGTAAAAAAACTGAAACAGAAAAAATGTTTAAGAAGGGCAAAGCAATTCTAATATTTTAAAAACACAAAGTAATGGCACATCATCTGACAGAAAGGAAAACTTTCTGAAATAAAAGTTGCGCTACCTGGTTCTGAAAGATGAATAAAGTTCTTAGTATTAGCTTTATGATAAAAACACATTTCATCTGGAGCTAAGAACATTCAATACCCCAAAATATCAAAGAAACAGACTTGGACACACAATGGGCATTCTTGGCATAATTGAGTTTTCTCATAATCTACAAAAAGAGAAATTAATTGAAATTGAAAGGAAAATGGGGAAAGAGCCAATTAAATAGTGTTGCCAGTGGGAAATTCATATTCCAGATACTGCTGAAGATAGTTTTACTGTAAAATCTGTGCAAAAATCCCCACTAGTAACTGTAATTTTATTCGTTTTTTGTTAGATTTTTATAATCCTGCTTTATTTATTCCGATCTGAATTATTTTATAAATAAGTCAAGGTGGTGAACGTGCATAAGTACTCCTTCCTCCTCCTATTCTCCCCACAACAACAACCCTGTGAGGTGGGTTGGGTTGAGACAAAGTAGCTGGCTCAAGGTCCCCCATGCCTAAGCTCTCATGCCTAAGGCAGGACTAGAACTCAGAATCTTCTGGTTTTTAGGCCGCGACCTTAACCACTATAACAAACTCGCTCTTATTTGGCTTATTTTGTCCATTTTAGCCTCTGGACTTTGTTCAGTTATAGAGACAGACTTGGCATTATCCAACCTTTCCTAAGCTCTCCTACATTTTTTGGTTTTTATTTGCTCCCATTCTATCTATCAGAAACCATCGTAATTACTTAAGCTGAGTCCAGGGTTAAATAAAAAATGATATTAGTCATATAATATTCATTATTTTTGGAGATACTCAGTAATCTCCACATTTCTCTCAGGAATTTGGAAGATTCTTACTGTTAAACTGATGGCTGATAGCAAATCTGGAACAAAATATATGTCTTCTGCATGTCTATGTATGTGTGACTAGATTTTGCTGAGATCTTTATCTGAACTTGTGCAGATTCTTAGTAGAAACTAATACAATGTTTGCTTTTCTCATTCATATGTAAACTAAATATGGTAACTGAGAATTGAAACTTTCTGAGGGTTTGATTAATTATTTGAAGCAAACATGATTGTGTTGGTTGATAGGAAGGTAAACCAGTAATCTATAGCTTTTTAATACTAGCCAAAATATCAGAAGAGACCTGGCAAGATTTCTATCTCCTTCTCCCTTCTTTGAAATATAATAACAATTGGATTTACTTACTTCAAGATCCTAAGTTGCCAAATATCTAGACAATTATATGTTGAGTGTTATAGAACTATCCAAACAAATGGATTTTTTATTAACAAAAATGCTTTGTTAACATTTTACTTATTTAAGAGTTGTGAAGAACTTAAAAACTTGCATGCTCTTTTGTGACATACTAGCAGTCATGATTCTAGTAAGTTGTGGCTTTAGATTATTATTAGTGGCCTTATAATGCTATTTTTCAGTGTAAAGGAGTCTTATTTCATTTTAAAAAGCAAAATAAATACAACAGGCAAAAATAGTTTGCTGCAGTGGTTAAGGCATCAGGCTTAGAAATTGGGGAACTGTGAGTTCTAGTCCC
>JAOYMU010000001.1:73631453-73647232 GCA_025802295.1 Psammodynastes pulverulentus | reverse complement strand
AATTTTACCTGCATCCCTGTTCTCTAAAGGGGCGGTTTTAGGGGGCGGTCCTAGGGGTGGATAGGGGCGTGGCCAGGGGAGGGGGGGTGAGTTCCACCACCTTTTCTCTGAGAAAAAAAGCCCTGGACTGGCCCAATATCACCCAGCTAGCTTTGTGCCTAAAGTGGGATTAAAACTCTAGTCTCCTGGTTTCCAGCCCGATGCCTTAACCACTACATCGAAATCCTCTATGTACACAGATATTAAAGAGAATAAAAGAACCAACATTCATTCCCTCATAAGATTTTTTACTACTTTCATTTTTGTAATAATGAAAATAGCTTATGGCAGTTACTGGAGTATTGTAGAAGAATTTCTGCTACACATTGACAAGAAAAGATAATTGTAAGGTCAGACAACCAAAATTATTTTACAGCAAAACCTAAAATTCTCATCAAGTATCCTAGGATATTTTTTTTTGTTTTGGTTAAATCCTTTATACACAATCCCCCAACAAGATAAATCCATAAGCATGACTCATGTCTTTTTAACATGAGGTTTATATTGGCTTGCATTCATGGGAAAAAAAATACTTGGTAGAAGGATGAATAGTTAAAAAGTTATTCTTTACATTGTAACCATAGTTAAAACAGTTTTGTACAAGTAGATATCTGATAATTGGCTGATGTGATGTGGAAAGAATGCAATTCCTTCTCATTTTGTGCTCCCAACTTCAGCTTTATCATTCAAAACTTGTTTGTGTTCTGCATTTTGTCAGAAAGGTCATTTGCCACAATCATGTCAACATATAATTAAACTGGGACCACTTTGGCCTGCTGTGAAGGCTTGAGATTTTGATCAAAGCTTTTTGCTGCATATGCAAGGAGGAACAATTTCTTTAAAAGTTCAAAAAATAATAAAAAAATAAATAAACTCACCACAGAGACTGGTTACAAGGCAGTTTATTTCGGAATAAACTACACTATATGCCATGGGATAATTCTGAGAAGATAATAAAGGACTGTACTATATTATTTTTGGTTGTTTCAGTGTTCTATTACCTCAGGACTTTGGCCCAAACGCCATATACACACCAAGCGCTCTAAGATAATGATAATGAACTTTCGCCCCGTCAGGCACGTTCTTCCCAATTCCAAAATAAGACTCTATTAAAAATATAATGTTGTAAGAAAAACAAACAACAGGCTTTTAGGCAAAGTTTGCATAGTTTCATATCTAGCACACTCATTACGAATGTCAGCTCATCAGTAGCACAATAAGAACTTCAGAAAGAGTGGACTCATTAGGACCATTTCAAACCATGGTTCCAAATCTCTGGGTTGATATTGGATTAATTATCAAGTTGTATTATGGGCTACTAAATGACATTATGGGCAATTGTATGCGAATCAGAGCAAAGCGTGGTCTGTGCCAAATGTTTGCATTGTGGTCTGTAAATAGTCTTTAATACTGCAAAATAGTTTTTGTTTATTTATCAAATTTCTGCACTTTCCATCTCACCTAAGTGACTCTAGGTAATGTATCAATAACATCATAAAATAATATAAAAATGTGACTAAAAAGGGAGTATCCATCAAGCCACCAACAATCGCCAGGATTGCATAACATTCTTTGACCCCCTGAATGCATATTTAATGCATAAAAATAAATAAAAACACTTTTTTTAATGCATAAAATGCATTTTTTGTCTTCCAATTCTGCTCATTTTTTGTGCCTGAAGCTTTTATCCTTGAAATATTTCTGAGGGTTGTATGGAAATGTCACCTTTTTGTGCGAGCTATTCCTCCTAATTTGTGCTTTTACTTTGTTGACTTTGAATGTAACTATTGTTCCTGGGTGCGTATGTTAGCGTATTCTGCAATTCGGAAACTTTTCTCACGGTCACAACAATTCACTATGTATTTTTTTCCACTGGCAATTTTATTTCATGGATAGAGAGCAACAGTGACTCATGTTCTTATTTTGATATTTCTGAGAGGAACAAATGTTGTAACAAACTATGCATAGCATGTAATCTCTCCATTTTGACCAAAGGCAAAAAGATCCAATAGTTTCAATTTCCATGTCCCAGGGAAAATTAGATCAGCAGTCTTTCTATCTTCAGAACACCGACATATTTAGCTCTATGACTATGTTGTTTTCAGAGCACATTGGTATATCCTAAATGTTTTGTGAATTACATAATCTCATTTGGAATCCCTCTTGGATTATAATCTTTAAAAGAATCCTCCTTATTGTGAAAGACTGTGCTTGAAGGGGTACTTGCTAGCATGACTAGAAAAAAATGATTTTAAGTACTGTTCAAAATCTAAATATAGTTGGAGCAGATCATAGGCAATAGAACTATAGGATTGGAAAGATCATTTAGGTAATTGAGTAAAATCTCCTGCTCAATGCAGAAACCATCCAAATTAAAGAAACCATTATAGATAGCTGCCCAACTTCTGCTTAAATGTAGCCAGTGAAGGAGAGCTTACTATCCATCTGAGAAATTTATTCACAGATAAACTACACTTCCTGTTATGCATTTTCCCCTAATCTGATGATCAGAATGTTAGGGAGTACTTTGTGAAAAATCCAGATATATAATGTCTACATCATAATATTGTTTTAACTTTTCACAAAGTTGCTGTGGTCACATTGACTTTTTCTGCAGTATTCTCTTTTTTTCCTGGGTAGCATTGTTTTTAGTAGAGCTTTATGTATAGTTAAACTCAGATCATGATTTTCTAGCAACTGTTGATTGTATTCTGAACAGAATCCAACTATGATACACACTGGTACTTCAAACTTCAGGAACGTTTTGAGATTGTATGGCCAGTTCTGAGACATAACCTTCCTTTATTGGCACATCACATCAACAAGCTGTTGGATAAATTAATACAGATTAATGAGGATCTATCATCATCTTCACTTGTAGTTCCTATAAAATTATGCTTCTTTATAATATTTGTCCCAATTCAGAAGATGAATATTCCTCTAAAATCATTTCTATGTATTATGTTTGATTTTTTTCAATGATTTAGTGCTACTTTTTACCACTCTTGAGTTTTCTTACATAAGAAACTCTATTGGCAGTTCAGTTCTTCCTATAGAGGTAGTCCTCAACTTACAACCACAATTGGGACTGGAATTCCTGTTGCTAAGCAAGGCATTTGTTAAGCGAGTCACGCCCAATTTTACAATTTAGTTACAGTCATTAAGTGAATTGCTTTAGTTGGTAAGTGAATCACACAATTCACACCAATTTCCTCCATTGACTTTGCTTGTTGGAAGCCAGCTGGGAAGGTTGCAACTGTCATAAGCATAAGTTAGTTGCCAAGTGCCGAAATTGCGATTACTTGACCATGGGATGCTGCTTGAGGACTGGTGACTGGTAAGTCACTTTTTCCAATGCTGTCGTAACTTTGAATGGTCACTAAACAAATGGTTGTAAGTTGTGGACTGCCTGTAGTTATCCATTGTGCTTTTTTGGGACGATGTATAAAGGCTATCAATTCATCTGTAATATCTACAGATGTAATATGATTAGGAAAGTCAGATGATGAGACAGATGACAACTCTATTGGTTAAAGTGGTACGTCAGGCTGGGGGGGGGGGGGGGGGGGGGGGGGGGGGGGGGGGGGGGGGGGGGGGGGGGTTCCCCCCCCCCCCCCCCCCCCCCCCGGAATATGACAATCCACATAAAGACCTATAACAGCCATGTCCAAGTTGGTGCCCTTCATGGGTCTTGGGAATGGAATCCCAAGAATTCCCAGCTTGATTGGAGGGTGCGACTATTATCTGTCCTTGGCTTAGTATGAGACACAAAGCTTCATCAAAGGATGGGCCTTTATATCTAAAGACGAAACAATTCAAATTTGTAAGGAGCCATTTAGAAATCCATTCTGATTGTTTGAATCAAGCCAACCTGTTTTTTTTTCCTTTTTGTAATCACAGCAAAGTCAACTAGAGTATCTGATAGTGACATTTGCTGTATCAAATGAACTTTCAGGGTATAAAGCCTCTTTTCTCATCTTTGGAAGCCTCTGCCCTATCAAATCCAGTAAAGTTGAAATGCCTGATTTTCCTACATTTTACTACAATATAATCTTTTTGTTACTATTGTTGTAGCAGTTAAAATCAAATGTAAATGACCAGTTATGACTATCCCCAGTTTCTCAGGCAGATCTCAGGAGAATGGGCCCAATCGTGGGAACTGCATATGAGAGAGGATGGTGTATGTGTGTGTATGATTTCCTCATAATCCTGCTTTCTTGAAGAGTGCAAAAGCTAGAAATGCTTGTGTTCTCATTTTTAGATTAATTTGGCTCTCATTTTAGCTTCATTTATTTTCTTAGTTGATCAGCTGCAATGTCATTAAAAGTAAGTTAAAAAATTGTGCTTGAAAATCTCAAGCCTGCCCTATTTTTCTTTTCTGAATCAGAGCATTGTTTGCTTTTTCAGGGTGGGAAAAAGCTTTATATTCTATTGAGCAAGATAAAAAGTCAAGGCCAAAGCCTCACATGCTAGATAACACTTCTGAAAGGGAAATGTTTGATAAGGAGGCTGCATTAATCATGATTGCCAGCTGCCTTGACCCAAGGCCCTCGGTGGAACTGAATTCATTCCAAAGATGTTGGAATTCCATCTGCAAATGGGAAAACTCCTTTGCCTAAGATGGTTTCCTATGCATGTTGAAGTCCCTATGCGCGTCAGGAATTGCAAGATTGGAAGAGTCAAACAGATTGCCCGTCAAAGAGAATATTTTTTTTCTGAATATATAGCAATACATTTATTGCAGTAAGTATTTCATCCAATCCAAAAGAATCAAGAGTAAACAGCAATCTTTGAAGCATAAGGAATTTCACACAAAAAGAAAGCTCCTGAACTCAGAAGCTGTCCCCAAGAGTGAGCTGTTATGTGGCAATTCTACGTTACTCATAAAAGTAGTCATTGACCTACAACCATTCCATTCAGTGACCATTCAAAATTATGGAAGTCCTCAGAATTCCAGCTGTCCTAGCACCCCTGTGATCACATGATTCAGTTAAGTGGCAACCAGGACTACAGGGATTGCTGTCACTAAGCAATGCAGTTTGCTTTGCAACCACATTGCCTAGTGATGAAAATTCAGGTCCTAATTGCTATAATATGTGGAGGACTACCTGTGTATGGGATAGAGAGAGGAGTATGTGATATTTGTTTTTTCTTTAATTTTCAAATAGGAAATCGAGGTATAAATGATAATTTTAAGCTATCATCACACACCAAAAACATTTTTAAAAGGGGATAAATGAACTATCAAATGGAATATAATGATAGCAAAGACAAATTATAAACGAAGAAGAGAATTTGCAATGTGAATAAATATGTCAGCCAAATATCTGCTTAAATATTTTTTTCAAGAGGTGTCAAAGTACCTGAAAGAAGTACAGCTAAGCTAATATTCCAAAGCAGAGTGCCCTTCATTCTGGATTGTTGGAGACCCCTTAAAGTTTTTCTTTCCAACTATGCTTACTTAGAGAGGGAAGAGGCATCTAGTGCTATTTTTCCTGTCACTGTGTGAAAAGCTGGTCTTTTTACGCAGAACAGCTTAATCTCTGATTGCTAAGACAGCTATTTTCCTAAGCAATACTGATTCAGCCAAGTTAGTTCATACTCATTTTCACACATATATTATGGCCTAGATATGTGCAAAGAGAATAGTATTGGCATTACTATATTTAATATGTGTAGCGTTGTCTTGTTGCAGATTTCCTAAAATCTGTGCAAAGCACTGTAATTTCTAATAATCGGCTTTTTACCAGTGGTGTCTTTCTGCCTCATCTTCTCCCCTCCCAGTTCTGTTAAGTTTATTGGATTGGCTCAGGATTCATAGGGCTTCCAGATAGATCACTGCTATTGCTACTAAAAACATTTTCTCTGGACAGAAAAATGACGGAAGAGGTAGGAAAAATTGATGAATTACAAAAGGAGCACATAGCTATCTAAATCCCTTATAACATTCCACGAACAAGACAGAGATTGTGCAATGACCACTTAATTTGGGAAACATCCCAAATTTCTGATTCCTTGGCACACGAGTGGTCTGAGGCGCTTCCATATGGAGAGCTTCAAATGCTAGCAGTCAAAGGCCATGTGGATCTGTTGCAGCTGACTCTCCCATATTGTTTTTTGAAAGGAAAAAAGGATGCAAGAAATCATGGCCAATGCATCAGCGATGGCTTCAACAGGCAGGGAGACTGAGTGTTGCAAGTTCATCTGATATAGCACACTTGGTGGGTCTACCACAAACACGAATTATTGTTAGAGAAGTCAGATTACTGTAAAAAATAAAGTGACATTCAGAAATTCCAAATCTTCCTCAGGTATCCCATCTGTAGTTAGTACAGGGCAAATAGTTTTGTGTCTTCTCTGCTGTGTAGTCTTTAGAAATAACTTTTGTTCAAAGAGGCAGCAGAAATATTCCAAACAGACGTTTGATGCCATCTAGGGTCACCTTATGGCCTTGCATATCAGTAAATGGATCATTTACAGCATTTCAAGGAATAAAAATTCTGAAGTTTGTGTGTGTGTGTGTGTGCTTTCACACTAGAAACAAGTATTGTGCATGCATTTGCGCGCATACCCACACACCCACAACCCCTTGTTACTAAAATCTGGCTTAAAGAAATCCTAACTGTGATTCAAACATTTGCTCACTACCACTAATTTGGGACATTTTGTTAACAATGGTTTGATACTTTTGTTGTTATTGGAAACCATTGTTAATCAGATTGTGGGGGGCACATATGATAAAAGTTTTTTCTTTTTCCTTTTCTTCCTTAAAGGCTGATTGGAGAAAAAAAATCTTCTGACTTTTGCCTTGCAGAATATGAAAGTACTGAGGAGATGTCCTAGTTAAAAGTGTAGGGTCTGGAAAGACACAAGCATTTCTGAATTTGTGGTGGTTTGAAGTGCTTTTCTTTGGAAAATGCTCTGCAAATAAACAGCATTTTTGTTCTATCTTTGGTAAATGGAGTAATTGAAAAAACAAATGCTATCAAGGAAAACTCATTCGGTCTAGGCGGAGACTTTATTCTTTTGGTCTTCAGCCACATAGACTAGACTCATAGACAACTTGTCCTTTTAGATGAGGTGTGACAAAGGTAAGCAGTGATAGATGGTGCATGAACAATAGTTGAAGGATAAAGGAAGAGCAGTTGCCAGACATTGTCAGAAAGATATCAGTAGCCAGACTATTAGAAATCTTAACAGAGTTGCCGTATAGCAGGACATTTGGTACGTACATTTTGACCTTTACTCTGCTTTAAACTAGAAAAGATTAGCTGTTAAAGCACAAAAGTGCATTGTAAGCTGCCCAGTGTTGCTCTGGATAGTGAAATGGTGACATATAAATTAATTAATTAATTAAATAAATAAATAAATAAATAAATAAATAAATAAATCGTGGCAACTTTCTGCCAAGGTTATTAGCAGTTACTCTACTTCAGAAAATAATATGAAATAACATTATTTGGGAAAAGGAAAGGGTTTTTTTGTTTTCGTCCTTGAAGTTATCCATGGTGTGTTGAAATTTAATCTGAGGTTAACGTCCATAACGGTTAGCTGTATCATTTTTGCCCAGTATTTTCCCTCCAGCTATGCAGTTTATTAGAGGTTTGTATCTTAGACTGGTAGACAGGTTATACTCTTTTAGGCTTTCATACAGAAAAAAACAGTTATTCCGTGGTGGAGGTTTGCCTGTACGCAAATTTCTCTCATTTTTGTGCTTTTGTGTTTGATGCCAATATATGTGGTACCAATAGAATATATGTAGCTCAGGGTTGCCTTGTTGAATACTTGGTGCTCTCTGAGCTTGGTTGTTTTCTTAACAGATATTTCAGTACTTGGCTAGGTAGCATCTTCAGCACTATAAGAGAGTGGGGTTTGCTCTTCGTTTTACATAGAAGTTAATCCTCACTTAATGTCTATTCACTCAGCGACCATTCAAAGTTACAATGGTCCTGATAGAAAGCAGTTATGACCTGGGCTGGTTGTTGCAGTGCCCCCATGGTCATACCATAAAATTTTGGGCACATGGCAACATTGAAGGGTTACTGCTGCAACTGCTCCCACTTGCCAATCTCTCCCCAATCTAGGCTGCCCTGCACAGCGACATTGGCCACAGCACTGGGCCTTGCTGTTGGCCTAGGCTCTAGAGCCACCCTACCACTGAGAAATGTCGCCTCATGCCATTCTTCAAGGCATGTAGGCCTTTGGGAATGATAGATTGGCCCCATTACCCACCCCTTACAAGGATCTTGCTGAACAACGCTTACCTTCAGGCATGTTTCTCCTGCTTTTGAGAGGTCCACATGGCCTATGAGGCAACGTCTAATAGCATTAGATCTTCTTTCCTGTCAACATCTTTGGGTAAACAGTAGCTTGCACTATCAGTGTTGTTAGGACTGTTTCTTTCTCTTTGGTAGTTCCTTGATTAGATTGTTTACTGCTTGAATGTTTGTCTGTTATTAATCTTTTTAGGGTTAATATTTTTAATCCTTTTATCACATTTTTTTTAATCCATACCAACCTCTTTTAGGTATGCTCCTTTTTCAGGTTTGTCCTTTATTTTTTCAAAGAAAATATGGTCACCGTGCTTACAGAGAAGTTATCAAGTCAATTTTGAATGTGGTTAATCTCATTTTTTTTAAGTTGATGCATTTTAATCAGTGTTCTTATTGTACATTACTTATCTTGGATGCAGTGCTTATAAATGTCCTGGAATAGAGAAGCACAGAATAGTCTTTCTTGAGTTTTATTAAGAAAAAAGGTAGAAGATGGCACATAACAATATCATTTCATTTCTCCTCAGCACCCTCTCCAGTTGTTCTCATGCTGTAGTGGCTTTACTGTACCCCTTCTCGTGGCAACATACCTTCATTCCTGTCCTCCCATCTTCCATGATTGACATTGTCTGCTGCCCAACTCCATTTTTGGTTGGATTGTTGTCAAGTTCACTGCCCAAATTAAAGGAGCTACCTGTAGAAGAGGTAAGAATGGATTTAATAGCTCATACTGAAATAGAAGTTTTCAATAAATTCAACAGATTTTTTTTATCAAAAGCTTTATGTATTGGCCATTAGTTAGATTTCTCTGTTGGCTCTTTTTATAGACAAACTCTGGGGTTACTTGGGCTGAGGGATCCCAAATCTACTGAAGAGGCTAAGGGTGAAAATAAGTATGCCAGCATCTGTGTAAATCCATTTTAGATCTTCTTTAATGGATTTTAGAAATTCTGAAAACTTTTCTTTGAAGGAGAAAAAAAACCCATCAACCTTTTGATGATTTTTAATACTTGTATATTGGTTGGCCATCTGATTCTGACAGTGGTTTTTGTTATTTTTTTCTCATGAAGACAATTTTTTGAGATTTTTTGTTTGCTGTCCAGAAGCTTAATTGTGGCAATATTAAAATATTGTAAAATAAATATATTGGGAAGAAGAAAGGGGACATTATGCCAGTGAAGATTTTGGGTGAAAGTCTTTGAACTTTGTCAACTTGTCTTTCAAAAAATCTTTGAAAAAGCTATATTTTGATTCGCTGTACAGTAATTTGGAATTCAAGCTCATTGGAAGTTAGCTGAAAAGGGACTGAAATGTGAGAAATAGCTATCAGTGTGGAAAATTAGGATCAACAACAACCAGGTGTATCTGGTGTTATTTTATATTGAAATTGTCATAAAAACGGGATAACTATCTTGGTAGGATTGATTCCGAGCCACTGTTATCTAACAGCTAACACTGTAAGGCAGCTTTTGTATTCTTAAACCTTCTGTTTTCAAATGTATTAAGTTGCTGTCATTGACAAGCGTTTTCCCCAGATAAAAAGTAGCTTTCTTCGTTATTAGATTTGGTGGAGTGCTTTAAAGGCTTTGGTAATGTTTGTTAGGAGAAGCTGCATGAGTCAGCTATGTATCATGTTTTTTTTTCACATCACTCCTGAGGGAGAGCTATGTCATTTCGTCCAATCCATCTGAGAGCTTCATATATATGTTCCTTGCCACAGATACTTTCCTTCGGTTCTTCTCAGATATAAATAGGTTCCAGATTCAATTATTTTTGTTTCAAAATTAAGACATTAATACCACCATGTTGTTTACACATACAATGAATGGAAGAATATAGAAATTACTATAAAGTGTTCCTTTTCTTGATCACAGTGTGTCCTTTTTGGACATACGTTCTCTGGTAAAATGTAAGCTTCATCCTGAAAGTAATACTAATAGTGTTTGGGATAACACTGCACTATACTTGCTGTCTTAAACCACAGCTTTAAGCTTTCATTTTTATTTAAGGCATTTTATTTGACTTAGTAACCACAGACAGACATGAATGTACACAGTACAAGATTAGGTGGCTTCTTCTATAAATTCTTTGGAGCCATGAGGTATTAAATAGTAGTTTTGTTCATTGATCAAGACAGCCAATCACTCAGTAGCAACAAAATGCTACCAATCATCAAAATATTTTTGTTTCAATTCTTGTAGGCCTTGATGGTGAACCTTGGGTCTGATCGTTTCATCAGACAGGTACTGTTACATTATTTGCATTTGTCTTTTATTTTGTATTTATTTGTATAGAAGAGCCTCACAACCTACAAAATAGATTTGTAAGATTCAGTTATAAATGTCCTCCCACCCAGCTGAGAATGAGAAAATGTGGATGGAGGGTTCTATATGTGTTCAGTAATTCCCATTGAAAAATGCAAAATCTGTAAATCTTATCTTTTAATTGCCTTATTCAGCCCACAAGAATTCTATATCAGTTTTTACTTGTACTTAGCTGCACTGCAGTCATAACCAGGGAAGAGATTGTGCAGTGCACAATAGTGGGGGCATGAGATTGTCCTGCGTCACATTATTTGCAAGATACACTATATATTGCCTTACCTCTGCATTTAAAACCAAGACATATTGTTGTGGCTACTGCCATGAAAATACTTCAGATGAGATTAATCAATCTGGAGCAATTAAACCTTGTATTTAGGCATGAACAGAGACTGCAGAATTTTATTAAGCGCAGGACAAAGCACAGGAAATGACATTGAACCTTTCTGCCATAAGTTCTAAGCTGGGTGGTTTTGGACCATTCACTCTCTTCAGTCCTAGGAAGGAGGAGGCAAGGACTTCCAAATTCTGCCAAGAGAACTGTGGAAATTTTGCCAGGCAGTTGCCAGAAGACTACCCAGAAAGTGTGTGTGTGCAAATGCACATACACAGGGACAGAGAGGGAGAGAGGGAGAGAGAGAGAGAGAGGGAGAGGGAGAGGGAGAGGGAGCAAGGGAGAGAAAGAGAGTATCTTGAAGAAGAGTTCACAACACTTTTTACAGATGGACTTGCAGAAATTTAGGTGCTGTTTGTTTTAAACCTGCCACCAAAAGAAGACAGTATTAGTGATTCCTATTATAGATAGTTATAAGGAGCAAAATTGAAGACTTAAGACTTAAGAAAATCTGACCCATTAATTCATGACATCACCATACAAATCAGTGCCTTTGGAGGCCAATATAGTGTTGCTACAAAAGAATTGTGCCTTCTTTAAGAGTTCCTACATTATTCACCCTTCCTGGGGGGAAAAAAGCGCTCGATGAAGCAACTTGTTCTCCCATTCTTCCTCTGCTAGATGTCATTCTAGAGATAAAAAGATTTGCACTTTGTGAGCTGATTGTAATAGGCCTGGAAAGGATGAAATTTTAGTAGCTACAGAATAGTTATCACCTCCCAATAATACGTTTTATGAATCCCCATTTGCAGGAAAATAAGTCTTAAATGCATTGTATTCTTGAAGTATGTACAAGCTTTTCGCATTTATTTTGCAATACATTTGATTCTAAAAATGTTTGGTGGGAGGTGAATATAAAAGGAAGAATGAAATCTTAGCACTCTCTTTCCTCCCCTTCAGATGGATGACGAAGACACACTTTTGCCTCGGAAATTGCAAGCAGCTCTGGAGCAGGCTCTGGAGAGGAAAAATGATCTGATAAACCAAGATTCAGACAGTGAATCAGATGAGGGTAAGACAGTTTTGGAACAAATCCTATTTACAACAAAATCTTTGTGGAAGAGAGAATAATGTGTCCTTGGACACTAAGAGAGAAACATGGCTGGTATCTAAACTGACCACCTTATTACAAATCTTTATTTTTTCATAATTAAAAGTACACTGTTCTGTATCAAACAGTTTGTTGGAGTCTTTAATGGTTGTTCCCATTATGTTTCAAAATACAGATTATTAATCATTGGTTGAACAGAAAATCTAGGCCCAGGCATTCTGAAAAATCATTTCCATGACTGTTTTTTGGCTCAGTTACTCTGTTGTAAGAATTTAATTACAAGATTGGATGCTGTACTAGTCCCCAAGGAAGCAAAAGAGCAACTGTGTTTAGTTCAAATAAGTTGGCTTTGTTGATGCAAACAAACTTTCCTAGCAAAACAAAATTATTTGTCTGTGTCACATATCAGAAATGTTTTAAATGGGGTAATATTAAAATATAGATGTTTTCTTGTATTTCTTAGCCTCTGAATGACTACATCTTTTAACTTTGCAGGGTTTGTTACATGATTCTTGTATCATGCACAGAGCAAATCCTTGCAGGACTAAAACCTAATATTTTGGGCAAAATGTGAATCAGTGTTTGCACTTATAATGTGATTTATGGGCAATTGTATGTATGTGGGAATGGTGACAAGTGACTCATCAAAAATGATTGAAATTATATATTTGCATCAGCCATCATGATGCAAGTATAAAATTGCATCGTTTATTCAATATGTCATGACATATTTCATCACTTCAACATTTTTCAGGCTTGTTTAGATGGTTAAAAATCCGATAATTTTAAAAAAATACGTTTTTCTTTTCATTGCCAAGTACAAATGGAATAATTTTGTTATGAAATTTCTCTCCTTTGAGAGGAGGAGTTTCTCAAAAAAGATAAATACTTGAATTAACATTGTTGTCCCTTCTCACTGTTAAAATATTCAGCCCCCCCAAAAAATCTTTAGCTGAAGAATACCAAGAATGGAAGAGAAAGGCTGTGAGGAACAGATTAGGAAACCAATATTTAGGTATATACAAGCATAGTAAAAGTTATTCAGATAATGCAGCTTGTTGTAATTTAATAATAAAGAAAACAATTTTTCCTAACATAGTAATTTAGTCTGTAAAAGCAAATATATTTACTTTCAGTTGGGCAGGGAGACAGACAATTTTGAATGTAATCCAGCATTTTACTGTGGAGTTGCAAAGGGGGGGGATTCTGATGGTTCACCCCTATTAGACTAGAGCCCCTTTCTGAGGCAGATGGGTGGTTCGACAATATGAAAAATAAATACATTCAGGGGACAAGATCCTGAAGGCAGGCAGGATCCCGCTTTGGAACACCCTTCTCCCCTTAGCCACCTGCAAGTTGGTCTTTTGACTGAGTGTGAATTTGGGGGTGAAATGATTAGGGCTGAGTGTTTGTACATCCATTTGTATTAATTGTGTTGGTGCAATACAATGTTACGTTTTGTATAAATTGTTCTTTGTGTACAAATAGTGCAAATAAATATTTCCCCTGCTTTTTCTTTGAAGAATGTAACACCTTAAATGGATTAGTATCAGAGGTTTTCATCCGATTCTTTGTGGAGACCATTGGACATTATTCCCTTTTCCTAACACAAAATGATAAGGCTGAGCGAGTGTTCCAGAGGGAAGCTTTCCGCAAATCAGTTGCTTCAAAGAGCATCCGTCGGTTTTTAGAAGTTTTTATGGAATCTCAGATGTTTGCTGGCTTTATTCAAGACAGAGAACTGAGAAAATGTAGGGCGAAAGGTAAGACCTGTTTTTATTAGCTGCAGACTAGCTTTTTTCATCTTAGATTGCTAGAGAGAGCCCTGGAGCAAAACATCTGGCACGTGTAACTGCTTCAGCCATATGTATACGCCACCAGATGGCTATTTCTGAACAGTAGAGAGATATAAATTCTATCCTACCTTAAGAGTTTTTGTATTCAGATAAGACATTGTGTATGCATTTTAAGTATTTTTAGTACATTCATATATTTAGCTAAAACATAATATGCTTTATTTTGGACTAGGTTTCATTTATAGCACACCAACATTTATTAATAAACAATGTAAAGTAAATCAAAGCTTACTATGATGGATGCATTTAATTTTGTAGCCTTTATATGGATGCAACAAAGGGATTAATTCTTAGAAATGATATTTTTTCTGAATCATTTAGAAAATACTGTGTTACTTCCAGCTGTATAAAAATAGATTTAGAGTCAGGTGACAGGACTTCCTGATACTCTCTTCCCCACCATAGATATTTATGAAGCTTGTTTTTTAACTGTCTGTTCATCTGCCATCCGTCCATCCATCCAATCTAGCCTGCCCAACTCCAAAAAAACAATACTGAGTGGCTTCACAAATTTAAAAAGAGAGAAAAGCCCAACTCTGAATTTAAAAACTGTAATTGCCCCAAGAGAACAATTGAATAAATAAAACCCTTGCATCACCTTATCAATTTGGCAGAAGGTCTGGGGTGGAGTTGGAGAGAAAACCTTTGACTGCCAGAATTATACCTTTGGATACAAAGTTTTTTAAGGGTCTGTTACAGATTTAAAAAGGAATCATATTGCATATTTTTCTGTATTTAATGTGTTTGATAGAGACACTTATACAACTATTTGATTGCATGGCTCTGAGCAAGCTAATGGAATTAGTCAAAGAATATAGATGGCAGATAAGTTTGGGGATGAAAGATCTGTTAGATCAGGGGTTCCCAAACTCTGTAGCTCATGTACCCCTTTATGAAATTTCAAACTGTTCATTGATCCCCAAACGTTTATTAAATAATTTACTAAACACTACTTTAATAGTACTACAAATAATAATAGTAACAACGACTTCTTTAGATAGTCCCATTGACCAATAGAGTCAGTATCGATCACTTTGGTGAACTGTGTATTAGATCCTTGTAAATTAAAAAGGAGAATAAAACATGGCAGTTAAGTTGTAGAGGATGATATTCTTTTCTTTGTCCTTTAAACAACTGGACTATGTATTTGCACTTGGTATAGTTCTATGGCTTTGTGGACCCCGAAGCAGCTTTACTCCAGCTAACAATCAAGAAAGTGTCAGATTCCTTCGTATATAGCAATGCCATCTATTGGGCTGTGCAGTTACTAATCAAGCTTTAGAAAGTTGAAGGGAGGCTTAGGTTGTTCCTTCTGTTTGGAAACAACCTACTTCCTAGATGAGAGAAGGAAACAAATAGGAAGATTCCTCATACCTTTTGGAAAGATCAAAATTGAGGCCCATTATATATAAGAAAGTTAAGCCATTTAGGCTTCAAATATGCACACAATTTGTGCATCTTTCTGTCTCCCCCCAGTCATTGAGACATTATAGACATTATAATAAGTGAAAAAGTATAACCTGAAAAATATAAGCACTTGTGTGTCTATCAAGTATTCCTATAGTAATGTAGCTAGATTTCAGAGTCTCTATGGGGAAGGAACACACAGAAAAGTACTCTGGATAGTGTTTGTCTAATAAATAGGCTATTATAATCCCCTTATTCTCTCCGATACTCTCACTATTACAAAAGTCAGTTTGCAAGTGAATTGTAGCTGGCATTTCCCAGCTTGCTGGCCTGGATGGGGCGGAACAGGCTCCAGCTCAATCCGTCCAAGACCGAGTGGCTGTGGTTTCCGGCGTCCCGATATAGCCAGGTGACTCCATCGCTGGCTATTGGGGAGGA
>JAOYMU010000001.1:73589256-73606502 GCA_025802295.1 Psammodynastes pulverulentus | reverse complement strand
GATAATTATGGCCAGCTAGTTGTAAAATAAAGCGCCACCCTCTAATTGAACGCCACCTCTATTTGAGCGCCACCTCGCCGGAAGGGTTGAAAAATAGAGCGCCATGGCGTTCAAATAGAGGTTTTACGGTATGTATTTCCTCGATTATGCCAAAATGAAAGTATCTCATTTTTTGAAAACCTCTAATCCAGAAAATCATTAGGGAAAGAGTAATTGAAATAAACTAATCTGATATTCATTTTTTTAAAAAAATAACATTGGTAGAAAAAAAGGTGAATGTCTAATTGTTCATAACCTTTGGCTTAACTTCAGGCCATTGACACAGATAATATTACACAAACTTTGATTTGGTCTGGCATGATTACTAGAAGAGTAAGCAGTTGAATTTGGAACATCCTATTCAAAGGCCCAGGTTGTTCCTTGGTCTACCTTCCAGCTCTTTTCAAGAGCCACCTGCGAATGTGTGCATAACATTTGCCAAAGAATTTCTATGTTGGACCCTGGTTGTTTTGAATTCCATTTGAAGCAGAGTTATAGTTACAATTAGGAATTGAAAGGGGTATTTATGTGATGATATTATATTAAAAATAACTTCGTTATTCATATAGATTCCATTGGAGTGAACTATGCAGGAAGCCCCAAAAAAATCTATCAATTATTTAATATTTTATTATTTGTCGGGGGGGGGAACAGAATTACTGCTTTGTAGAAAGATGATGTGTGTAATGTGAAGACAATTCCTCTTGTATATAAGCCCATGCTAACATCTTTATCATGATAGTGGTTGAAACAGGCTCATTTCATCATGTAAATAAGGAATGCATTGTCTGTACTGCTTGAATCTCATTGTGCTCACTGACAACAAAACCCAGTGTTCAATAAAGCACAGCACAAATTCAGAATCTGTGGGGACAACCCAACCTCTTAAGACCTTTTGCCCCCAAACATCCAACATCTCCCAAAAGATATTTGCCACTTTATCTTGTTAAGATAATATTAATCATGCAGGGAATGAAGAACTAGAAAAATTGAACGGAAAAACAATTCTATGCAAAAGGAAAAGATTTAAGATTTTGATATCTTTTACCTCTGTCCATACATGCTGATTCTTGCTGCTATAATGCTTCTTTCTTTGTTCACTGTTTTTTCATTGCTTTTGCTCCCCAAATCTGTAGGCTATCGTTCAGGGATGGATTTTTTTCCTTTGTCTTTTTTTGGGTGGGGTATGACACCCCTTTTTTTCTTTTCCTCCAGTTGTACAATGGGAGTGGGAATTAAAAGATACAAAAATCCAAGAAATACACAGAAACTTGCAGAATATTCTAATTCTTTTTTGTTAATATTGGCTATCTATTTCAATAACTTTGATGAGAAATTCTGATAAAGCTTTGTTGCTATTACTAATACTACACTCTGTTTTCCTTCACTCGATAACTTGTCACTTTATTTGTTCCGTTCTTCTAGCAGTTTCATTTATGTTTCCTTCTAAAAAATAATTTGCTGCTGAAGTTCTGTAATTCATCTAAACAAGCAAAAGGCTATATTTACTTTTTCAAAGGAAAAAAAACCCAAACTCATGCCAATAGTATGGTTCAGAAAGAACAGGAATTGTTTTCTTAATCATGTCTCTTTTAGCTGGTATATCTTTAAGGCTTGGTAACAAAAAGAAAATAAAACATATAGCAAAAACATTTTTATGACAAGATCCATTGTGAACTGTAAAATTATTTAAAGGTAACGTATTTAATAATCCTGAGCCTTTGGTTGAAGCAGTACTGTTGCATGTTTTCTTACCCATGCTTACAGTAGTAAAAATCAAAATGCAGAGGAAAGATTCTGAACTAATCACAAACTTATATGAAGATATTAAACAGCCAAAAAAATGACAAGTCTTTTCTGGAGTATTCCTTTTAAACACATTTTTTCCTCTATTGAACAGTCTAATATAGCAGTACCACCCTAACATCCCTTTCTCCAAATTCTGAGAACTGGAGGAGAAAAATCAAATGTGAATTAAGAAGCAACCTACATTGAGATTTCTATAAAGTTTCCATAAACTTCAGAGAATGATGAAGCTTATGAAAATACTTGATTTTGTCTACTTCTATCATAAAAAGGAATATAGCTTGTTTTTCCCTTTGTTTCATGCTTTATTTTTCTTTTGTTTTTTAACACATTCACCTAAAAATGTTTGGGATAAGAAATTGTTAGATAGACTGACAGTTATAATTTGTTATATTCCAAATCTTGGTCACTAACAATAAATTAATATCAAGGATTCAATGAAATGTAAAATTCTGCCCCTCAGTACAATTGTATATAAAACAAACAAGCCCATCAGACCTTTGCCAAATAAGTGTAAGTATAATTCAAAAGGCATACATGGTGGGGTATGGGTAGGTTTATTTTTGTTTTCAAGCCAGTGTTGACTTCTGTCCTTAGCAAGAATTTCAGAAGTGGGTTGCTCTTGCCTTCTTCTTCTTGGGGTTGAGCAAGAGGGACTGATCTGGCTTTATGTCCAAACTCACAACCGGTGATGTTTTAGATATTTTAATGGACCGAAGAGGTCTGAGAAGATACTTTGTATGTATTGCAGGAGAACATTTCAGCAAGAGGAAAAATACATTAAGGCATTATCTGTCCAAAGTTAGGAAATGCAAGGAAGAGAAAACACAGAGTTAAAGATAAGAAATTGCAAGATGGCTACTGATCTTGGACACGGTTAATCTGACAAAAGTTTAAGATTAGGACAATGTGTAAATACTGGAATTTGGTAAGTCTGATTTGGTTTTTAATAAATATATAGTTTTCATCCAAGGTATTTATGACAGCATGAGCATCCTCATTATATTTTCTGCATTATCTAAAGGTTGAGAAATGTGTCTGCCTACGATTTTCTACTAACTTTTATATTTGAGCTGATTGATCGCTCAGTCCTAATCCAGCAGTTTTCCAAGGTTACTATTAGTTACAATTAAAATTTATTTAACTTTATATTTCTGGCTCGTTAGTAAATATATGTGAAATTTTAACCTTTATGACTAGATAATTGTAAGGACTTGCCTCTTCTCTCCACTCAAGAAAGTAGAACTCTTGAAACAGCATTTCAAAAGGAAGGTTTTATTGAAAGGAAAGAGATAGCAAGACAAAGAAAGCAGGATCTGAGGACTCCCGTGCAATTCCGTTAGATTAAAACAGTTAGAGACCCCTCTCCTCAATCTGATATTGAATAAGCCAATCCACAGGTGCGAAGATGTTTTGAGAATCACAGACTGAGAAGGTGGTAAGACGTTCTCAGGCATCGCTTGCTGGAGGCTCCAGAGCCGAGACAAAACAAATGGTCCTCTCCCCTTACATTCGCATGAAGGTAAGTCAAAGCACAGGATAGACCAGCACCAGGAAGAAGGTCATAAACTGAAGAATGCCTCCAGGTCCCTCCCCTGCCAGAATGCAGCATCCCAATAGGGATCTCTGACATGCTGCCTCCCTAGAGAAGAAGTCCACCTGGAAACACAAGGGGAAATACAGACCAATTGTTTAGTTAGGTTTATTAAGATATTTAGCGTGAAATTATCTTAGTAATTTGGAGGCTCTGATATGCTTCTTAGCTACCCATTCATTTTGGGATGGAGACAAGTGCTTCCAGGATACTAAGTATTGTGTAGCACCATGGTGTGTGCATGAGTCAAGGATTTCCTTGATCTCAAAGTGTTGTTCTCCTTCTACCATAATCGTGCTTTCTCAGGTGGTCTGAGTGGGGAGGTGATTTCTGGGTGTGAAGTTGCTTTGAGAATTGCTGGCTAAGAAAGTGATAAGAAATTGTTCTCAGATGTTGTTTGCTGGAGACTCCAGAGCTGAGTCAAAACAGATGGCCCTTCCCCCTTATATTCCTACAAAGGTAAATCAAAGTACAGGATAGATAGGTACCAGGAAAAAGGCTATAAAGTAAAGAATGTACCAGGCCCCCTTCTGATAGGGACCTGACATGCTGCCTCCCTAGTAATAGAAGAACTCCACCTAGAAAACAAAAAGAGAAAACAGAGCAATAAGTTATCAGGGCTTATTAGTGTATCGTGCATAGAATTTTTTCAGTAAGTTGGGGGCCCTAATATGTTTCTTAGCCACCACTCTTTCTGAGAGGGGGAGGGGGTTTCCTAGCGACTAGGTATTGCGTGGCCCTGTGGTATGTGTGCAAATCTAGAATTTCCTTAATTTCAAAGTGTTGCTCACCTTCAATCATGATAGGTGGAGGTGGGATGTCTATTGAGTGGGGAGGTAATTTCAGGTCTCAATAAGCTGCAATGACATACAGGGTATACTTGCCTGAGGTTTTTGACAGCAGTAATTCAACTGTCACCAGGTTTATGATTTGGGTGATAGGGAAAGGTCCTATGAATTTTTGGGAGGGTTGCAAGGATTGTAGAAACTTGGTGGATAAATACACCCTCTCGCCTTCTTTAAATGGTTTGGGCTCTGTTCTTTTTTTATCAGTTTGTGCTTTAAAGTGGCTCTAGCATCACTTAGACCTTTATTTACCACTGGCCAGGTGTTTTGTAATTGGTGTGTCCACTCCTTAAAGAAGGGTATGATTGGTTCCTCTACAGGTAATTCGGGCATTGGGTTAAATTCCTGGCCTGTGGAAACTTTAAAGGGGGTGAACCAGTGCTGGAATGCACTTTGTTATAAGCAACCTCTGCAAAGGGCAGGAGGTCGGTCCAATTATCTTGTTGGTAATTCAAGTTCAAAGCCTTTATTGTCATTGTACATCAGGTTTAGCCTCTACTGGTGCAGTCCATACAAGAATACAACACAACATGAATAATATAAAGAATAATCCTTATACAAGTAGTTAGGAAAAAAACCTAGTCATACGTTTCCATATGTACATCATATTCTGTGCAACATGTGTATTACTATGCGTATATGGTAGTTGATGAAACATCTTAAGTACTGCTCTAGAACCCTGCTAGTTCTCTCTGTACCACCATTAGTCTGAGGATGATGGAAGGAGCTTAAGCCCTGATCAGTACCGAGAAGGCTTAGGAACTTTCTCCAGAACTTTGATGTGAATTGGACCCCCCAATCGGATATGATTGTGAACTCATGAAGCTTCTCTGACCTGCTGCTGAGTTGCCATAGGAAGGGGGATGGGAAATCACACCTCTCAGCTGCACCAAGGAATTTACTCCTCAGTCATAACACGATGCAGTCTGGCCGAGCAAGTCAAGGCCATCTCCAATGGATACCAGCAATGACTGGAGGGAGTGACTTCCACAACCCGTGAAATTACCTCATTGGGGAATGTAATGGGTGACACACTTTGGGGGGAGGGGGAAACAGGGTCAGAGGCAAGGCACGAAGGGGGTGAAATCTGAGTTGACTTCACCTAGGTAATGCTGACATGGTGCTCCTAATAAAAAACTGGATTTTTATTGTCAGATGGCTTGAGACTCTTAATTGTATTAGGGCACTGGTCAGAACCCTGACAACGATCCTTTGGGGAGCACCATGCAACCAGTATATGTGATGTAGGAACATCTTGGCAAGGGTTTGGCAATGGGGATCTTTTGGCAGGGAATAAAATGGACCAGCTTGGAAAACAGGTCAGTTACAACCCAAATAACAGTGTTCCCCCCACTTTCTGGCAGTTCTACAATAAAATCTATAGAGATCTCTCTCCATGGTGCTGATGGTTCTGCTACATAGACAGGTGAGCTTGCCACATAGCTTTCTATATCTTGCTTTAGGGATGGCCACAGTGATTCAGGGATTCAAATTTTTAAACAACCAGTTCTGTGGGCATGGCTCGATGGACCTGGCTGGGTGGTCATGTGACTGGGTGGATGTGGCTTGGTGGTCATGTGACTGGGTGGGTGTGGCCAACTCGACATCACTCATGTCGAGGGGCGCCTCACCCAGCCCCTCCCCTCCCAGCCACTCCATGTCACACCCGGCCTCAATGTATGTATAGTTCTGTAAAAATGTTGTTCACCTTTTTTCGACATTATTATCAGCATCTACATACTATAGATGTACCTTCATGGACCACTGAAAGGAGGAAATGGCTCACATGCTTTTCCCAAGAGTGGGCTTTTGAGGGGCTGCCACAAAGAAGGTGGAGCAATATATTTTCCAAAGAAGCAGAAGGCAAAACAAGAAGCAATGGATGGAAACTGAACAAAGAAAGAAGCAACCTAAAATTAAGGAGAAACTTCCTGACAGTGAGAACAATTAACCAGTGGAACTGCTTGTCTCCAGAAGTTCTGGGTGCTCCAACGCTGGAGGTTTTTAAGAAAACACTGAACAACCATTTCTCTGTGTGTCCTCCAAAAAAGTCCCTTCTAAGTATTATTCTATTATTCTGATACCTTTCCCAGGCCCTCCACTGAGATCCAAAATGGTGGCTGTGATAGTTGATCAGAGCTCCTCTGTTTTTTATGTGCAACAGGTTTAGCGTTTAGGATCAGAGCTAAGTTAGTTGCTTGTCTATTAATACATAATCCTTAAAAGGGCTCTCCTGTAGGGACCCTGCATGGTCTAATTCAGAGATCCCCAACCTTTCTGACACCAGGGACTGGTTTCATGGAAGACAATTTTACCATGGACCCGTATGTGTGTGGGGGGGCAGATAAGTATACAGTTTGGGAGCCATGCATGGAGTAAAATAAGTGTGGGATTGTTACTTAAGGCCTGCCACCAGATGATTTTGCTCCAGTCCAGGGGAAAATCAGAATAAAGACATGGAAAAGCCTTCACAGGAAGAGGCTTTTTTTGTTTTACTTCTCTGGAAGAAAATTAGAAGAGACAGAGAAATCTTCAGTGGAAGATGCTTTTTGCTTCTGCTCCAGAAGAAACCCCCGATCAAATATCCAGCAAAGCAGAAAGAGGGTGAATGACCACCACCTGCACTTTTCAATGGTTCAGCACAGTGTTTTAGACCCGTGACTTTCTGTTTCTAAGAAAGTGGGAAGGAAGGTGCAGGAGAAGAGATAATTCTAAACCTTCCAGCAAAACAAATCGAAGTCCAGCAGTCTTGGAAAAGGTGCAAACGAGAGGGATTCCCTTGGAGACACAGCACTTACTTAAGAGAGGAAAGGTAGCTTCTCCCATTCCCCCTCCCCCATTCCAAGCCAGGTGGGAGCACACTTGGCTTGGCTTGCAAACCTGGAGAGCGGCATGAAGGAAGGAGTGTGAGTCTTAGTGCCAGGAAGTGGAAAGGAAAAAAGGGAGGAAAAAGAGGAGGACGAAGCAGAGATAGCAGGAGGAAGTGCTGAGAAAACAATTTAAAAAACGAAGAGAGAACAAACCAACTCGGCATAGCACAACGTAAACAAACCTTTGCAAACAAACCTAAAGCATGTAGTTGCCTCAGCTTGCAAAGGCTTGAAGCAAGCAGTGAAAGCCCTTTAAGTACAAACACATTTACACACATACACACACAGATCAAACTATGAAAAACAGGCAGGATGTGGGCAAAACACATGAGGCATCCTCAAGCATCAAATCAAAAGCAAAAAACTCCAATTGAAGTGCAATGGAGCCCAGCTGTCTTGGAAAAGGTGCAAACAAGACAGGGATTCCCTTATAGACGCAGCGATTAAGGTGAAAGGTAGCTTCTCCCTGCCCCTATTTGCAGTCCGAGAAAAAGACACATACAAATTGTAGAGGGCCCCACTCCAATGAAACTTTGGGAAAGCCCCTGGTTTCAAGTTGGCCTGCTGCATGGTTGTCTTGCAAACTTGGAGAGATGCTCAAAGGGAACATGAGCACAGTTGGGGTGCCAGGAGAGGAGGAAAGTGGGGAAGAAGAGGAGGAAGAAAAAGAGGTAGCAGGAGGAAGAGGAAGCAGGACCAGGAAGATGGGGAAGAGGCAGAAGCAGACAGCAGGAGGAGCAGGAGGAGGAACAGGAGGAAGGATGTGCAACTCAGGTGTTGCAAGCCAGTTGCAACCACAGCTGCCGGAGGACCTTTGCACCGGGCAAGAGGGCTATGCATGTGCCCGCCTTACTATTTGAGGGTGTGAACAAAACCTTCAACTGAATGAAGCCCTCGCACCCACATCCAGCTTGTCAGAGCTTGCCATGCCAGGGGAGGAATGAGACCCCATTGTCATGTGGGGCCTGCCTGTGTGCAAGTGGGGCACTTGGAAATGGAGCGATCTTTGAGGGCAATCCCACTACTGCGCCTCTGCTTTTTTCAGCTCAGATAGAGCTGGGCATCCAAACTGTTGGTAGTGGCGGCGGCAGGAGCCATCTGAGCAGCCATGATCCCCCCTCCCCAGCCAGCCAGCCAGCCAGCCAACCAGTCCCGCCTGACCTATTTCTTGCCTGGCTGGCTGACTGCACAAACCCTCATTGCTCTTCTTTTCCTCTTCCTCCCCACTCAAGTGGCTGTGGACTCCATGGGATAATGGGTCTCATTCCTCCCCTGATGTGGTGAGCTCTGGTGGGCTGGATGTGGGCAGCCTACCTAGGCCATGACGCCATTGGTTCCTGCATCTGGGCCATAGATTCGACCTGCACGGCTGCTCTGGAGCCAATGAAAGACTACCCTGCCACCTTGGCCCTAAAATAGAAAACGGTAGAATATATGCAGCATTTTTATTATTGCAGATTTTTGAAAAAGCGAATTATAATTATGTAGGCTATTTTGACCAACTTCATATTATTGGTGCTAGATTATAGGGATTGCAAGCGAAATTGCTTTGTTGAAGCCTCTCCAAAGGCAAGTGATGCAACTTGTTACACATTCTCCTGTCTGAAAATGAATACCCCCTAGTTTTAATTAAACATTCACCCTGAGGTGTAGATGAAAGCATCACTTTATTAATCACACCAAGAAGGGCGGGCAGGAAAATAAAATGTTGCAAGCGGTTTGCATAAGGGTAAACGTTTGCTGGATAGTGTGAAGCCCAGTCGGTCTTTCTTTTACTCCCTCCTCAGAAGGCAAGTTGAACAACTGAGTTGGCCAGGTAAATAAAAAGACATACAATACCCATTTTGTCTTTAAAACGGTGCTGTTAGGTCCCATAATTGGGCCTCTGAGAACATTTGAATAATACCAAGTGTTCTAAGCATTTAGGTAAAACTCTTGGAGATTTATTATCTTAACATTTGCTTAGAAGAAACAGGATAAGCCAGAAGGTGAAATAGCTAGGCATTGAAGACATTGAATCAATCAGACTGAAGTAAGTGAAACCTCAGTATCTCCATATCAGTGTATGAATGCGTAGTGTTGAGTTTCTTAGTAAAAATTGAGTTTCTTAGTAAAAATTCAAACCCAGGTGATGCATATGATTTTACTGGACCATTCAAACTGGCCTATGGTTTTGAAGGATACTTTTCCAGACAATCTGGGTCCATTTGTTTTGTTTTTTCAGGCATTGTACAAATGCAACTTGGGGACCGGACTGCATATCTTTTATGCTTCCAGATCTTCCTCTAAAGCGAAGGACCAAAATGATCACATACACAGCCTCTCCCTTTGATTCATGGGAATGGGTTAAAAGGTCAAATGATTAAGTATTCTATGGCCTTAAAAACTTTTGGACCTCCTTCCTGAGGGTCACAACCACATCCAGATGAGGAGTATAGTCTCAACATGCTGTGCATAATCAGATATAAATATATAATTCTCGAGCTGGAGGAAGTTAAAAACTGTATTCCTGTGTGGCTGTAATGTGACTTATTTATGCCTGGTATAGATCAGTGTGTGACCGTGGTTACACTCTATAAGCAAAATAAAATAATAGATTGTGTCAAATTCTTATAAAGCCTGCCTGGACAAGTCTCTGCAGTTTTTTGGCAAGATTTTTAAAATGGTTTCCATAGCCTGCTTCTAGGATGAAAGAAACTGGCTAGCCCAAGGTCAGCTGCTGGCTGTATGCCTAAGGCAAGACTAGAATTTAGTCTCCTGATATCTAGTCTGATGTTCTTAATCACTAGGCCAAACTGCCTCTCATGTTCTTAAAGATTTAAACATTAATATATGATTAGTCTACCATCTTCAAAAAAGCCTAAAATAGGGTTGCTATTTTGTTGACAGTACAGCACACAAGCAAACATAATATAAATGAATAGAAACTGGATATTGTTTTTAAGCTTTGGTGCACAATAATAAAATTGGGAAAAATGGTGATAGTGGAAAACTCTGAAAGAAATATGTGGATTTCATATTTTGTGGCGTTATGTATTGCATAATTTTACTCTTTTATAGAAATTCTGTTTGTTGTTGAAGTCTGCAAGTCATGCTAGATGTAGATTCTCAGATGTAAAAAGCATGATCTGCTGCCCCATGCTAGGGGACAGTAATAGGGAAAGTCAGCTGTTGCCTTTGTATAGTGCTTTAGGCTTCCCATTGGCAAGGCATTTGATTGGCCACTGTGGAAAACAGGAGGCCAGTTCTATTAGGGGTTGTAATAGGCTGTTTCTTAGATTCTTAATCCAGGAGATAATCAAGAACCCGGGGGAATCCTACCAATCATAATTTCTTTCAAATGAGCTGTTTCCTTGGTGTTGTGTTTATCACATTAAATGTGCCGTGAAGGTACTATGTAAATTAACAATATGGTTCGATCATTTATATCATTTTGAAGCTGTTAGTACTTGTATTAATGTAAGGTTGATTGCCCCATAATATGAATTTGTTGAAATACTATTCAATTCTATGTTTTATGACTGTAAGAATAGTGGTGTACATCTGAAGCTTGGTGTGTCAGTAAAACATCTACTTTGATACTGATCGGGCATATATACAACCTAAGGTAGTCCAATCTGATGGATGTTTACATTACATTGTAAGCCCCCTAGAGTTGTCTTGAGCTATGAGATGGTGGCATATAAATTTAATCAATAAATAAACAAACAGATTAAAAAAATCATACTTTTTAAGGTCAATGCAGCTTACTCTCTGAAACGATAATGGAGAGAATTATATCTTTAAATCATTTTACAATACAGTCTCATATGATTTCACTGGAGAATAAATCCCAGTGAATCAGTACTGTATTCATGTCTGGGAATATAAAGCAACAATAAAGCAATTACATTTCCTCCAAGTCTAAGAATGATCTTTTGAAGACTATTTATGCATTTATTTATTTTGTATGGCAGGTGACTCTTGTATGGCAAGTGACTCTGGATGGTGAACAATCATAAAATAAATTAAAAACAAATTGCTGTCATAATACAAAATTTAAAATGTACACAGTGGCTGAGGAGAATATTACAATCCATGGTTTTTAAAACAAGCAGGAGATGGGACATTTCACACACTTGAGGCCCCGGCCCCAGGCCCAGGCACTTAACCAGGTACGATATTTAGGGCCTTACAAAAGGTCAGCAGGGTTGGGTCTATGACAATTTGCCACGACCAATTTGCCATGACCAACTTGCCATAGCCAACTCACCACAGGACAACTCGCTGTGGGACAAGAGTTACACTAACATCAAAGAAATAGAATCATTAAAGAAAGGATGCAAAAGGAGGGACAATGAAATGTGAATGGCAAAAATTAAAATATTTTTTATTTATTTTAAATAATTAAATAGAATTGTTACATTGTCCCTCAATGAGTTGTCCCATAGTGAATTAGCCGTGTTGAGTTGGCCACAGCAAGTTGGCTGTGGCAAGTTGTCTTATTCTCACAGGGTTGGAGCCATCCTGACCTCCAGAGACAGAAAAGGCACATCTCCTCTGTCCTGGTTGCTGGTGTTCATTTGCCAAGGGAAGCTGGAACATGACAAGGTAGAAAGAACCTGATCCCAAGCCATGAAGGGTTTTAAAGGTGGCAACTAGCACCTTAAGTTGCACCCAGTGCAACTCATGAAGTAGTGGTGTTACATGGCCTTAGTACCCGACACCATTTATTACCTGTACGGCTGCATTCTGTACCAGCTGAAGTTCTGAATGTTTTTCAAGGGCAGCTCCATGTAGAGTGCACTGCAGTAATCCAGATTTGTATTGCAAGCCACCCTTCCCTGCTAGATAACAGTGTGAGAAGTAATGAAGCCATTGTATCATAGGCATCATGACATCATCATGTAAATGATGTGAATTACATAAATTGCATCATGCGCCTATTTCCCCCCCTGCAAGTACCCACAGATGAGGTAAAGTAGGGGAATGTTTATTTTTCAAAACTTTATATTTCAAGCCAAATTTGGTTTTGGAGTTTTATACTGTTCATGTTATTCTATTTGTCAGATGATAAAATGGCATATTATTTTTATAATGTTAGATGCATCAAAGTGGGTCTGACCTCTAATGACTCTATGGACAAATTCCTGATCTTTTTTTTTTTTTGTAGCTAAAATAAATCACTATGGATTTTATGGGTTTGTTATTGGTTTACTATGGAAACACATTTTAGCCTTTTCTAGTTATTTTTGTCATTCCCTTGTTTACCCAGATGTGGCACAGGGTGACATTTAAAGATTATTTTCATTAACTGATTTACTTCCGCATTCTGAAGATGTGGGAAACTCCAAAATAAGCATTATATGAGTTAACGGTCTAAGGATTTTTGCTAGTCCATTCTGAATTACCTGTGACACTGTGATTATTTTTACAGCATTGTCATGCCATTAATAGAAAGCTATGGATTCAAACCACCAACTTAGTAATTGATAAATTTAGCCGTAGCCCTACGGAATGCATTAAGTAAGATTAATTCTTATGGAGAAATCAAAATATTTTTCAAAGACTAAAGGCAGCTTTTTGTAAGAAGCAAGAGGTGTTCGTTTGGACCATGTAATAATACAAAACCCGAATTTGCTATATTGCTTTTTAAATACTGTGTTTGAGTTGTCTAATTTCATCTTGGATTGCTATTTAGATTTGCTGATTGCATCATTCTTCATACGTACAAACAGTAAATCTCTAGGGCAAAGCTGAACACTCTTCCTCTACCAACAGAGGTATAATAATGGTATATTTAAAAGAAGTCTCCCTAAGATACAGGTACTGGAAAGCGATATGGTCTTGGGTGTGAAATTCAGCCACTTTGATGGATAGGAAACTGAATGAGATACCTGACTGTAAACAATTGTTTGTAATTTGGGTTGCTGCATTATACTGTACTTTCCCTTTGTGAGAATTTATTGTAAAATACGTTGAGAGACTTTCTGTGAGGAAAAAAAAATCTACTTGACAAAAGAGACATTGCTGAACTTCTTACTTGACTGAGGAATTGTATTTTCTTCCAGAAAACAGGGGAAATAATTCAGAAGAGGTCTAAATGTAAGAGAAGAAAAACAAAAGCGGTTCAGTGTTCTCTGCACCTATCCATGTTGCTTAGTTTTTGAAGTGAGCATTAACAGAGAGAAAAAGAAAGAAAAGAAAAGATGAGTTGAACCTTCAGATGCTGCACGTGAAAGTCTAACCCTTTTCTCGCAGCACCAAGCCTGATGCTGAACAGTCAAAGCTGTTTCCAGGGATTACGCTGTGCATGCTTGTCTGCTTAGTAACAACCCATTTCCTCAGTCAAGAGACTCTTAAGTGACTGCTTTAGGAAGAGAACAGGTAAGCACACATGAGAAGTAATTTTTTTTTTCTGAAGAAATTGTGCAGAGCTGGGATCATAAGCCCTTAACGTTACTGATCAGAAGAGCTCTCTTGTCAGTTCCGATTTATCGCCTGGTTATTTTTCCAACACTTGCTTAAAGGTATGCTGATGAACTTTGAATAGCCATTCCAGTAGAAAAGGTATTGATGATTAAATAATATATAGATTTAAAAGATAACGGCCATGAGGCACGTGGAGGGGGAGGAGATTGGTGCATCTCTTTGGTGCTCAGGTTTAAAATTACCAAGTAATGCAAGTCGGTGATGCTCTGACTTTGAATAACTGAAGGGCAATTGTTCCCTTTCTGTGAGATAAAGACAGCAATGTACCAACCAAAAACTAGATGGGATAATATTTAGGTAGCTGATCAAAAGGTAAAAGTTGTGTGTGTTTGTGTGTGTGTGTGTGTGAGAGAGAGAGAGAGAAGCTGATTAATGCAGTAACTGTATATGTCTTGATTTTGCTGTGTTATGTCTGCTATATTAGCAGTTATATTTGGAGTGCTGCTGCTGTTGCCATTGCTCCTTCTCTTATCTAAAAGGCCTGAAGGTCAGAATCACCTGACTTGTCCCTTGTCCAGTAGCTTTGTTCATTGGGACCTATAGGCTAATCCAGATGTTTATTTGTTTTAAAAAACTATCTCTATCTTTGTACCAAAGTTGTCACATATCTTTTTGAATGAGGGCTTTCCCCCCTGTATTACATTTGTACAGTACAAGCTTTCAAAAATCTGCCCATTGGTGAAATATACCCTAACCTAATTTTGACACATAGCAATTCTATTTCAGATACAGTTGTTAGGCAGATGAGTGCAAATTAGAGCATATTTCCACAGACTGCTTTTTAATTTGTCCTATTAAAATACAAGTCCCCACAAGGGCATTATGCTTTTCTATTCTGCATCACAACTCCAGCTGTCGGCACCAATGAATTGTACTGTAGAGCCGCCAGCTGTCAAGAAAAATAATCTTGCTTAAATTATTTTAGTTAAAAAACGAAATTTAAATAATTTTAAAAGGAAGAAACATTGGAACAACTGATGAAAACGGAATGTGAAAAGTAGCATAACATATTTACTAAGTCTTTTCTCCAATAAAGTCTAGCAAATTTTCCTAGTTATTCTGATTTTCAGATATTGTGCCTCCTTGAATAATGATTTAGTAACACATTGTATATTGACTTTATGTGTTTATAATGGCAGCTTGATTTAATAAAAGAAGTCACCAGAAAGAGATTGTTTTGAGCAGAATAGAGAGGGGAAGGAGGTGCTGAATTTTCCTCTGCTAGGATTTTTCCTCTGCATCTTTGCATTGCCCCCCCACCCCCATGGAAGTGCATCAGCAAAAAGAAGTAAAGCTATGACATTAATTTGCATAACATTTTCATATAACTTAAATACACGATGCACATTTATAATTTAATTTATGTATTTATTTAAATAATTTAAATATGTATTTATTTATTGCTCATCTATCCTGTTTTTTCTCTTGTTAGTCAGCTTACACAGAGGTCCCCTCATAATAACAAGCTTGTCAATAGATCTTTGACAAAGTGACTGGCCCAAAGTCACTAAGTCAGCTCCATGAATAGTCACAGTATTATTTATGATAATAAATCTGCATTTTTTAAAAAAAGCACAGATGCATTAATAACAGCAGTTTGATTATGTTTGCATTAACCTAACGAATGTTTTGCTTTATGCAGTTAATAAGTTATTTTATATCAGAATGAAACAGTTTGACATAAATTCTCCTTTATCCTGGCATGGCTAGGGCAAAATATTACAGAGATATGTTTAAAAGGTGCAGTGTAACAAAACGTCTTGTATTGTTTCAGTCTTCCCAGATTCACATGGGGAAGAATGCTCAATTTGGGAAATTTTTGTTCAAAAATACAGAAGGGAGAGCTTTATGCCACGCTGTGGTTGAGTGGGGACTTGTATTTGGATTCCCCCAATGTAAGTTCAACAAAACAATTATGCTCAGTTAAGATGCTGGAAGAGAAGAATGGAAAAGGTACTGATTAAGTGAATTATAAGTCTATCCTGTGTCCTGCCCAAGTGCTAAGTCCTGATGGGCACTAAACAACCGCCGCTTTCCTCCTTACAATTCTTTAACCCAGACTGGCCTGCTCTTTAACTTAGAGCAGGGGTCCCCAACCCCCAGTTCGTGGACTGGCACCGGGCCACGGCATGCCAGAAACTGGGCCATGTAAACAAGATGCAGACAGCACACCATACCACACCCCCAGTCTGCCGAAAAACCTCTCTCCACGGAACCAGTCCCTGGTGCCCAAAAGGTTGGGGGCCACTGACTCAGAGGATACTTACACCTAGTGGACTGATGCCTCTTTAATGTAAATGTAATTGCCCTTTGTAAAATAGGAATCATGGCAGTGGTATCCTCAGTCTTCTATTTTTGCTTGGCAAATGGCCGGCTATATAAATAAATTAGTCAAATCAGTGGAGGTTTTTTCCCCCCCTTATTTTCCAGGCTATTTCCTACCACAGTGAACAAATTCTGGATGTCTATCCAATAATAAAACTGGAGTGTAATAAGCAGAATGATCTTGTTAGTTGCTGTATATCTGATAAGTGGCTCTGCTATATACTTCTTGCATGTCTGAAAGAAACCACACTGGGAAAGACCAGTATTTAACCTGGTTGGGAAAATGTGTGAGGTAGCCCTGGGTTTGGGAAAGAGAAGACCGGGAGGGTTTTATCTAGCAGTTCATTACTTATTTTTTATCTCTATCCTGAAATTTGTTTTAGAACAATAATTGAAGATGTCCATCAGTTTACTCTTAAGAAATTTCTCCCAGGCTGCTAGATTTGTACTAAACGTTTTATATAAAATATAAAAGGATTGATTTAGTTGATTTTTTATTTCAAAGAAATTTCTAAATCATCATCACTGATGCTGTAAGAATAATACGAAGCAAAAACAATGAAAAAAACCAATTAGTTTGTACACAAAACTTATGATAGTCAGAAAATAATTTCAATTTGCTTTTTTGATTGCTGTCTTTGTATAGTTTACAGAATCTTCCATAAGGTATTCCTGTTGCACTTTCACAATTTGGTGAAAACTGCATAATCACTCAAAACAGTTATGAAATTAAAAAATAAGGCTCCAACACCATCAAATAAATTTGCTTTAAATGCTCATTTGGGCTAGAAAGAATAATATAAATCAAATAAATATATAATGTGCAAAAATGATATTGTCCATATTATGTGAGTAGGTCAGTAACACAACATAATTGCCCTCATATTACCTTTGTTTTCTTATTTACATTTGTGAAGTGATAAGGACATCTCTAAAGTAATGTTACTATGAAAAACATGATAATGTTGAAAATACATTTTGAAAAAGTAAGAAACCACTATCTTAGGAAATTTATTACCGGTAATTTTAAATTTTAATACCTTGACAAAATTTGGGTTATACATTTCAGTTAACTGTTTCATTTTTATTTACTTCCATATATTTTCTGATAGAAATGAGGTGCTATGTAAAATTTATTTCTCTCTTAATCATTTCTTTAATGAATAGTGTGATATACCTGAACGGGGAAATCTGCTCATTCATACATTTCAAGTGAACTAAAGCTTTCTTTCCTACTTTCATCACTTACTCATTTTTCTTGTTGTTGTGAAAGAAATATTCCCATGTGAGTTTCCC
>JAOYMU010000001.1:73547631-73571580 GCA_025802295.1 Psammodynastes pulverulentus | reverse complement strand
TCTGAGAGTTGAAGTCCACAAGTCTTAAAGTTGATAAGTTTGGACATACCTGTTATAGAGAGTACAAAAGCTGGCCTTGAAGGCAAGATCTGTTAGCAAGATAACAATCAGATAAATGAAGCTTGAGCCCAGGCCAAGACGTGGTGTATGAAAATGCCTCAGATAATGCTTGCTCCCGCCTCACATTTTACATGAAGAAAAAAGAGCGAGGAATACAAGGATTTGGTAGATAAGTAAGGATTCTGAGGCTGAGGAGATAGATGAACTAAATCTCAAGTGATGTCCCCTTGCCCTGTTGCTGAGAAGAGTGATATATTTATTATCTTCGGTGACAATAACAAATGATACATTTATGTTGATATCAATATAGATAGGTTGAAGGGAGGTTTATGGTGTGGATGCATAGGAAGAATTGTCCTTACTGGTTGGTTCGTATTGGTAAAATATCTTTTGTTTTTTAACATGCACAGAAAGTATCTTTCCTGATATTACATGTATAACAAGACAGAGAAATAAATCGTTAAGGACTGTATCAATGATTACTATATATGTGGTTGTTGTTTCAGTTCCAGCCATGCATGATGGAACATCCTTTTGTAATATAAGTAATATAACATTCTGAAAGCTGCTTACTTAAGTTGACAGATATGAGAGTTCTTGGAATTGCAACTCGAGCTCTTCATGTGTCAACCTTGATGTTAGCTCTTCCCAGATTCTTGGTTTTCTTCTATTCTGTTCTCTTTTCCATGGTGTATTTCGTGGCCAGTATGAAATGCTTATAGATAATAAAGAAGGATGCCTTACAAATGCAATTTAAGAATGAATTTGTTGGAACCATTTGCAAAGCAACAAGCAAAGCAAAAAGACATATTTGTATATAATTCTTATAGAAAAGCACTGAGGCCTTTTGCATATATTTGACTAATCAGATACTGTTCATAAATAATAGAAAACAACTGATAGATAAAACAGAGAAAGGCTACGATTGCCTCTTATTACTCAATGTCCTTCATTAATTAGGATCTGAAGAACTTTACAACTGTCTTAACGAATAGATTGGACAACAACACCCAGTACACCCATTCTGATCAAATGGAATTCATCCCCTGATGATACTTGATGGACAAAGTCTTCTACATTTTTGATATAATGCGCAAGAGAGAAAAACATATCATTTGAGTCCCATGATAAGAAAGCTGTTGTGCTGAATTCCCTCAAGTGTTTTCTTTGTCAGATGCTTTCTGAGTTTAACTCTACCATGGCTTTTCAAGCTAATTATTTACATTGTTATGAGATGATATAAAGAATGGACTTTTATGCTTTTCATCTCAAAAGAGATGTTAGACAAGCTACCTTTCTAAGTACAACTTCTATACTGTTGTAATGAAGGTTATGTCAATGAAGAATATGTCCATGAAATCACCAGATTATGAATATGATTTGAAGAAGACTTTTTATTGGTGAACATAGTGAACCAAATATGAAACAATATGGCCCTTTTCTCTTATTGGACCTTCAACATCTTCAGTTGCTCCTAAAACAATTTGTCAGTTTGTTCAGCATATCAAACTGGTGTCATCTCAGATCTTTCTGGTACAATCAACAACCACTTTTTAATCAATTGCATGCTAGAAACAAGTTAATCCATGGACTCTTCTATTATTTCATCAGTTTCCCTAAGTCAACACAAAACTCTTAAGGATAACTATGACTAAATCAGTCTGATACAACAGAGTTATGATTTATTGTATTTTACATCAACTCACTACAATTATTAACTGAATATCTGTATGTCTCTCAAAGCTTCAGCGGATCAGACACACCAATGCCAATCACTTTACTCTAGATGCCTTGATTTGAAAGTTATTTCTTTAGAAAATATCATAGGGATAGACTTAAGTAAATACCCAACATGTTTTCATTAAAGATACTCTTAACTGTTTGGAACTACTGAAAAAATAATCTTTCCGACCTGATGCTATGTAGGATTTGTCTTCTCCTGCAACTGGAAAGCAGCAAAGGCACATCAACTTCCTAAAGAAAATTCTGTCTTCTTCAAGGATCTATTGCAAAAAGTTGAAGTAATAGAGTTTCAACATTGGCGTTTTCAAATGTACCATTTTCTCAAATTGGTCAAATAACATGCGGAAACTTTACTGACATTTTAAGCATGTAGTTTAATAATGTAATGCTATCCTGCAAACAATTTTTTGTCCCTCGATTTGTTTTCTGTTTTTCAGTTTTTAAGAAGAAACTTTCATAGAAGCACATTGAAAAATGGAGGGGGTGGTTTAGATTACCAAGTGGGCAAAATATCTGAAACTCAATCACTACTAACATTAATTTCAAGAAAATACTATTTAAAATGCTTTCAAGCAACATTATTTAATTCAGCTAAATGAGCTAGGACTTTATCCAACTGTGATGGGAGAATTTTTCAACTGACTAGCTGCACTTTTTTTTTTTGTTTTGCTAAATATGACTTTAAAGCCACCTATTCATAGAAAGCAATCTATGTTTCCTTTGCAAAGTTTTGATGAAAAAAACAAAGTAACCAAATGCCTAGGAAAGATTTAAAGAGTATTTTTGTATGTTTGGTACCATCAGGCAGTTGCCCATCCCTCAAGCATTCACTGACATGGCAATACTGTAACTGCAGCTAGCAGATGCCACTTTATGATTATATATGAATCAAATCCAATAACTGATATATAATCGCATTCTGCAGATAGAAGATACATTCCAAAAATAATGCAGTTTCAAATTTGGAAACTGTGTTTAGTTTCAGGGTTTTTCAGGTACTTGACAGACTGCAGTAGTATATATTCAGAGCTATTGCAAACAATGATTGAAAATGTAATTTGGCAAATGCAAGATAGCATGACAGCAACTCTTAAGAACACGAGGATATTCCATTCCAGCCCAATAGATGGGGCTATAGTCATGCTGCCATTTGTTTTTGTTTTTGTTTCTGAAATGTTGGTTAGACATACAATCCTGTACATGTGGTTCTGTTTAAGGAAGAGGTTAAACTTTGATAGCTTGACAAAACAATTGTGGCATGAATACAGGAGGGAAGATGTGGAACTTCACGTGATAGTTGCCAGTGATACTGTATATTGCATTCTCGGTGTCAGTGCTTCTGGCGAAACATCACTAAGTGTACTATGTTCTCTGACTGTTCAACTAACACTAGTTTTGTAACAAAAACTTGTATTTGGTAATGTGTGGATGATATATAGAAATATAGTCACGTGGAACTCATTGAGACATGTGTAAGCATATCAATCATATGGATTTGTTGGTAGAAAATTATACTGTGCATAAAGATGGTGATAATTATTTGTACTTTGTTTGCAATTGCTGTGATGACATAAGCGTCATATATGTGACCTGTGACTTGTTAAGAACCCAAAACATCAAATGAGCCCAAAAGCAGTACTACTCAACTTTCATTTTAATTCTCAAGCTTACCACACATGCAAACACTGATCATTTGGGTATTGCATACTAGGACAATAATAATGATAATCACTTCACTTCACTCTTATAAAAATGCTACCTGAAATAACTACTTATAGCAGCAAAAATATGACCAGCATATGTGCAAGTGCAATGTCATATGAAGACCATCTGTACATGATTATGCCTGTCTGAGAAATCTTTTAAACTGAAAATTGAGCACCATCTCAGAACGATTTAACAGCAATACTTGTCTGGGGTTCGGAAAAACAAACATTTAGACAGTGAACAGGAATGATCAGAGCAATTTAAATTAATTACAATAAAATTGTGTAATTTCATTCTTTATCTTGGCTCTTCTAGTAAAATATGTCCTTTCCAGGATGTTTTTTTATGATGCGGTAAACCGATGCATGTTATTATTTTCTGCAAAAAACAAAAGGCTACACGTAATCTTTCAATGTGCATTTTTTTTAACATTTAAAATCTACAACATAGTGCCATTGTTATCATATGTGAAGGCTCAATCAAGCTTTTGCAACCAGGCAGATGATCCATATTCCATTGAGGAATTCTTGTCACAAGTCTCTTGTGTTGTTTTACCATTCATTTCAATGTGAAGCCAGCATAAAAACCAAGCGAAATATAGCACTTTTGGAGTCTTCCTCCTTCCCTCCCTCCTCCCTGAGTACTAGTATCTGGGATTGTAAGATTCAGTTTTATTCAATTTATAACAAAAAACTTTGGCACTATTGCGGATGTAAGCTTTCAAAATTTGTTGATGATTGTAGCCATTCGTGGCTAAATCCTAAATGTTGCTGCACTGCTAAATATGCACCTGACATAAGCTTACAGCTTTATCAGAGTAACTTTACCAGGTTTCAAGCTGGTATTTTAATAAAACCAGAATAGAGATAGTGATCTCCTAAAGACACCTCTTATCCCAAAGTCTTTTGACATTTAAACAGATTTGTTTCTGTCATAGATTTAATTGGGTAGGTTTACTTCTATTGTTTACTTCTCTTAATTATATGAAAAGGCAGGGCAATTTATAAATAAGTAATACTTTATTTATTTGTTTATACATTTATTTATGTAAGTGCATATACCATCCATCTTGCTATCCAAAGCACCTCTACATTTGGAATTCACTTAAAATGATTGATGATATGATAGCATAAAAAAGTAATTCTATTACTAATCAAGCACTCAGGATGGAGTAAGTATTCAGCATCAGCCAGGTTGTTCCTTTCAGATCATGTCTTGAGAGAAGCTATGCTCCTCGGTATATGCCTAGCAACTATCTTTTGTCTTCCTGACCATGTGTTTGAACAGGCAAGCTGGTTTGAACTTTGCAGAAAGGTTGCTTAGTTTCCCCCCCTTGTTTTAGGTCAGTTGGCAGTCCTAAATGTTAGAAATGGTGGCCTGATGCCAGTGCATCACAAATGTCATGGAGGTAGATAGATCAGTTGAAATGGGCAAGGATCAGATCCTTTGGTCTCTAAGCACCCTATGAATCTTGGAGCATTAGAGAAGGCCAACTCATCATCTCTCTTCCCCACCCCTTCTTTTTCTTTTAGGGGAGACAATTGTCAAATCATTTATTTTTATTGTTATTAAACAATTAAAAAAATCATGTTCTTTTTATTTGACCTGAAAGGAATATAAATAATACACAATACTATGTGTTTTGCTGACTGTTTCTGTAATGTTAAGCCAACTCAATTTGCTCAGGATGAATTTTTACAGAATACAGAATACAGAGCTGACTTTATGTTCCCTCTCGTGCAAATAGGAGAGTCTTTTGATCAGGAACAGTGTATTTAAATTCAGGCATAGGCTTCTGGTCACTCTGAGTTAAACTTGAGCTAACTTGATTTGAATTACTGCATTTGTTTAAGTTTACAGCATAAAGGAGTTGCCAAGGGATTGTTCCACTTAACTGCATCTTTTATTACGTTGTAACCATTTATTCTCAGTAATTTCTCTGTAACTGCAAAGATTCTGTGCCATTTAGCAAATCCCAAACCTGTTTTTTTAATTAACAGTTGTCATTTCTCTATCCAGTTTATTCTGTAGCTTGTTTTGCACACATATTTTGTTCTATTCTCCCCTTTTACTATTGTAAATAAGACTTCTAACTTTTAAATAGGCATTATCCCAGTTTCCTGATACTGTAAAAACAAGGAAGTTAATATTTTCTCCACTTTCATGCCATTAACGGTATCATATCCTAATTTTTCCATATAAGGCTGACATTAAATATATGGAATAAAGACAGTGAAAACACTAGTAACTACAATATTAAAGTTGAAACCCACAGAGTAAACATGAACGCAATTGTAGGAAAACAAACACTTTTTTCAGTAAGGTCATAATTAATCATTTTTAGATAAAGAGCATCATTTCAGATGCTCCTACAATTTATATGTTAGTCTAAGGAGAAATATAGAAGTTAGTTCTTTCACTACACAAGTGGAATCAAATGAGAATGAGTAACAAGTAAACACATATAGTAAGGATTGAGAAAAGTAAGCAAACTGCAAAATATATGTGAGGATGTAAACAGATGTGTTTGCAATATACGATATATCAAGTCAAATGAATTTATAGCACAAGTTGCAGCACGAAAGCATACGACATGAACATTTGTGATGTTGAAGAGTGAGATATTAAATCTTTTTAGACAACATAAAAAGAGGATGGAAGTATCATAATTTAGGGCAGTAAAAACCACAGGGAGATAATTCCTCTCCCTTTCCTCCACTAATGGAAAAAGGAATGATCATTTTAAGGAGATAATTAATTGAACTTAATGAGCCTTACTCCCAATACATTTTTATTTCATCCTTGACAGTAGTTTTGTGAAGCAGCATGAAAACGCATCAGATCTTGCCAGGATCTTAGATAAGCAGGCACACACACACACACACACACACACACACACACACACACACACACGTACAATGTTCCATATACACATTTTATTGGGCAAGGCATAGTTTCTTCATTATTGATATCACAAAATTAACTTTTATTCCAGAGAGAACTAGGCAATTTGATAGCTTCATTTTCTATTTCCCCGCTATAACTTAAGGAGTTATATTTTCCATGTAACTGTGCTACTAATAGAATTTAAATTCTTGAATGTTATTGGTAATTTGAGGTCTAAGTCTTTCCCAAGTTCCTATTCATATTTGCACTTACTCACAATACCTTAACAGTAACACCGTCCTTACTTGTCTCCAAGATATTCACCTGATCTCATTCATGGGTGAGACTAGCTGAAGGCATAATTAGCCATACCAGTAACAAAGAAATATTTTCTCACTTTTCAACACCATCCAAGGACAGCTCCAGTGTATATAAAATCTTTACAGTTTATCATCCTGATATCTTGGATGGATGTGACCAGAGTCATACTTTTGGAATATAGAGTGGCAAGGATATACCTCTTCTCTAGTCACTAGCCAACATTCATTTCGGCCATTTCTCCCTCAGCCTTTGTCTTATTAGCACGTTATATCCCAAAATTAGTTCTAGATCTGTAACTACTCCCCTCTTTGTTTTTGGCATCAATTTTTCTCCAGTCATTTAACAAGACAAAGCATCATTCATCTTCACTATTTTATTTGGGGAAGAAATAAGGGCTTTACTTCCTTGCCAATTTCCTTGTATTTGCCATGTTCTGTACCTTCTTCCCTCTCCTTAAAGGAAGAAAACTATTACCCATCAGTAAAACAGTTTTCCACTGGATGGTAGAATGCTGGAATGCTGGAAGGGGTAGCAAGTCAGATGAAAGAAGCCAATAATTTTGCTTGTGAATGACGTATTCTCAAATCAGAACAGTATTATTTTGTAGAAACTTAGAAGTCATCCAAAGCAGGAAGCAGGGAAGGGTTTGGCAGAGAACACATGACAATTTTGGAACCAATCAAGGATGAGTGATTAGCACTTTCACCCAATAATACATACAGTACTCAGTACACATGGGAGTCCCAAAATTTTGGGATATTTGGAGATTCTTAAAATCTTGACTCTAGCACTTAGAAGCTCTAATATCCTGATTCTACAAATATGGAACCTCTAGCTGGGAAGAATTTTTTTCAGAAACCACAGTGTATGAAAATTCCACAAGCCAATAGATGTACCAAAGTGCTATAACTCTATCATATATGTAGCGTTCCACATTTTGTAATAGAGTTCTCTGATGAAAAATTAATACAAACATTTATAGGGAAAATCTCACAATAATATGAACATGGAGAGAAACTAATTCTCAAAGTATGTATATGATAATTAGATTTAAAATTATACATTAAAATATTAATTAAAACAATCCTCACACAGGGTATTAAGAATAGTTATTATTATATCTATCAAATCCAAATTTTATAAGGCCCCAGACAATGAGTTTTTGGTCTGAAAATTAATTTAAAAGTTTTCAATATACCAGAGAAAAGAAAGTGCTTTTTATATTTTTTTGTACATACTTCTGTAAAATCATGAAGGATAAAGGGAGAACTCTTCTTGTGACAAGGCACAATTTTCATGCAGTTCTGTAGGAAAAAGCATTGTGAATTGATGCAGAAAAAACAACTGATTTAAGATTGGAAATAAATGAAGAATTAAGAAAAATCTAAAATGAGGTTTTGTTTATTAATTTACCCATAAAATTTGACTCAAAATAATTAGATTTAGAAGCATACCAGCTAGCTGCTGAATGACTAGTCTTTTCTAGATGTCATATCAGAAATTCATAGTGCTTACATAATGTTTGGGGTGAATGTCCAGCATGCAGTGTCCATAGCTGCAGTTTATTTGTTCTATAATTCAGTTGCTACTTTGAGATGTACACAATACACACAAACTATCATTTTATGTTTATTATATATTATGTAACACTAATATTCCCAAGCAACTAGTTCCATTGTCTCAAAATATCCTAGCTTTGGACCCATTATCACATTGTCACTTCCTTCCAATAGACATAAGTTGGCAGAGTAGGAAAAAAACCAAAGGAACAAAACAGGGAACTTAAGAAAAGAAAAGAAACGAAAACAGAAAAAACATCTTCCATCTGGCAAACCTTTGAAAATAGTGAATTTAATAGAATATTTTACTTTATTTTTACTTTATTTTAAAGTCCCTTAGGGGAGAGGGAGCGGGCTATAAATGTGATAAAATAAAAAATAAAAATAAAAAAATCAAATATATATAATTAAATCACATGTTTAAGATAGATTGCAATTTTATTGTTAATGGCTTTGAGATTTTTTTTAAATAGGAAAAAGTATACAACTATTTTAAAATAAATAGTTTTATAGCAGACATTGTTGCCTACATAGGAAAAAATAACATTTTTATATAATAGGAAAAAACTCTTTTCTTTCCTTATATATAAAATAAAATCAAAATATAACTCAATGAAAAATCATAACAATTAATTTTGTAAAATTTGCTTGAGATTTACATGCTTGCAAACTTATTAACAGAATTAATCATGAAAAGTCATTTTAGTTTGCTTTAAAATTTTATATCTGAGGGTTTTAAGTATGTATATTTTCAAAAAGAAGCAATTTCAACTTTTAAATGAGATGACAAAAGATCTTTTCTATTAGGACATTGTCCATCTATGAATGCACGAATGAATGCATGCATTTTAAGAAAACTCATATGTTGACTGATAATTAAGGAACCTTTTAGTGGATTCAAACATTTAAAATAGACAGAACATTGTTATAATAAGCATTCAGAATGGTGTTAGACAAGATAAAACGATTAAACATTGTCATATTGCAATCAAGCTACAAAAACCTTCTTAGTGAAAGAATTGATGTTGCCATGAATACTGAGCTTCCTATGGTCTTTTTTTCTTCTCCCCAGCGGTCAGCTTCAATGAACATAGTGGGTTTTCCAAACATTTTAGAAGTTGACTTGTCTTCGACAAGGGCACCCAGACAAACTAATTCACAGGCAAAAGAAATCTGCAGTGCAACACCTAGCCTGTCCCAGAATGTACCGCATGTCTCTGAAATGCTTCCCGAATCTGTACCTACTTACAATATGTCCTTGGATAGAACGAGGACCCTGAGTTCTGAAAATATAGAACACTTAGCAATTGGTGGCATGCCTTTGGTAAACCCAGTTTGCAAGGTAAGAACAGTTGATCCATCAGATAATTATTTGGTAGGAAAAAAAATCACAAGAACGGTCTTTCTAGTTTATTTCATAAACCACTATAGAACTGGAAAATCTCTGAGGAGATTATTGGAACCTGAACAATTGTGGCAGTATTTTTATGCAGGTCTCATGTAAGTTATCTGGAACTTCAGTACTTGATGTGCCTTTTGTATAAACCCAGTTAATTTCAAAAGCTTCTATGCAGATCAAATTCCTGCCAAGAGTTTCTTATTTCTTGACTTAGAGACTACCCTAGAATCCATGCATGACTTTTCTGTTCTTATGGCAAAAAGTTAAAAATCTCCTTCAAGAAAAATTAGACTTTGGATTTTCATGAACAGTTCCAAGGAATTTTATTGGCAGTGTTATAGAAGTAATTTGCCATTGCCACATAGAGTGAGCCTATATATATGATAGGATGCTGAGAAATTTGTGAAAATTTGTTGTAGATCTGTGATTCGAAGATCTTAAATTATTTGAACTCTGTGTGCCCCTCAGAATGAAGCACCTGCTAAAATAAAACAATTTTGCTTTTCTATTGATTATTTTGTTGATGTATAAAATATTTTGCAAATTTCACTTTTTTTTCTCTTCAATTATCAGCTGGAAAATGAAGAGTTTAGCCATGTGAGTTATCCTCTTGGGAGCAACATTGTCACTGCGCAATCAAAAGACATGAATGAAATGGCTCTTCCTTTACAAAATATTCTGGAAGAGCCTATTAATCTTTCAGTGAAGAAAACTCAGCCATGTACCTCCCCTCCATTACTTATCAGCAACACAACCTTCATGCAATCTGTTAATCCCAAACCAGGACACACTGAAGGTATCAGATTTTTTTTCTATTAATGTCCACTATACTGGCCTTTAATAAACATGGGACAACTTCCTGGCTAATAATATATAAAAGTAGAATATTTGTCTAGGCTTGATTAGAGATCTATTATATTAGAGATCTGTTAATTTGAATGAACCTGACAACATAATAAATAAAAATGATACAGTACAATTTTAAACATTATCAGTATTGTTATACAACAGCTCAGAAGAGAAGTATCAGAGAAAAGTTTATTATGCATTAAGGCAGAAAAGGTAGCAGGGAGTTTGGCTATTCAAGAATGACATTTCGGAAGCATCCAGATACTATCACCATCACTTGATCATTCTCCTTTGCATATTTTATTCGTTGTGATTAACTGGTACTGCAAGGCCAGTTTACAGAAAGTAAAAGCAATGTCATTTTGTAGGATGAATAATCATTTTCAACAGAACTGCCAACTGTCATTCAGGTTCTAGTAACATCCAAATTAGGCTATATGTATTTTCTATACGAGGATACCATTGATGGCAATGATATATCACAATTCTTTCAGAATGAAACTGCTATTCAATTCTGCTATATCTCAGGCTCTGCTGGCTTGTCTCAGACAGACCTTTTTTTTTTCTTTAGCTTTTTTGCCCCACTGAATCTTTGAATTTATAACATTCTCCTTTCCCATTTAGGGAGGGGCTATTATTTCTGGCAACTCCAGGGTTGGTATAGCTGAGAGGACTGATTAGGTCCATTTGAGGGAATAGGATGGCTTTGGATCCAGTAGATCTAAAACTGACTCTTCCATGCCCCCACCCCAGAACACCCATTTTGTGGCTTCCTGCTGACTACTGCCGGAAGGAGAACTACCAACAGATTTCCGCCTGCTTGAATGCAATAAAGGTCTTCACCGTGGTTGGATCTCACCCCAGCAGTGCTCCTTGCTGACAGCAAAGGCCGTTGGAAAACCACCAAGCTCCTAGCTTCCTCCATCCACTAACGTTGCCTGTGGAGGACTTGTGCTCTCAGATAATAACCTTATGAATTTAAGATTCATAGTTGAGAGTTGATAAGATTTTAGACTTGTGTCAGGTCTAAAGTAAGGAAACTTTGTGAATAGACCAGCCTATTTTTAGATATGTTATATGTTAATTGTATCTCTAATTTTTGTAATGTTGCTTTATTAATAAAGATGTTTATAAAAAGCATTTATTCTCTGAGGTCAGCATATTGACACTTAATGATGGTCAGTATTATAAATAAAATTAGCAATGCCCCCTTCCCTAAGAAAACACAAAAGTAGATTCATAACGATATATATATAAAAAACTATCTTTATATTAATAAGAATCCAAGAACGTTTTCTTCTAGTCCTTCCTGCCCATGTGTTAGTATACAATCCTGTAATCCCTAAGAAGTTTCAAGGATCATAGATATTCTAAATTTTCCTATGAACAAATATAGAAATTTGCACACTCACAGGAAAGAAAACTTCAAATTCCCTTTGACTTCCAGGGATGAGCTCCACCAATATAGTTGTGTGAGGGATTAAAAAGATCACCTGAGTGACAGATTAGAGCAGAGTCTATATCTGCTGGATACAAAGCCCCTTATTTCTCAGTATCTTCCTGTAATTGGAGAAAACTATGTCATCCCTGGAGTTGTAAGTGTGAGAAGCAAACGATGAATAAAGTTTAAGGCAAAAACTCACCCTCCTGTTTTATGGTTTTTGGATCATCGATTCAACAAGCATTGGGAGTTGTCCCATGAATTCTCTCTTCTTACCTGATTTCTTTGTTAATGGACTACAGAAGGAATGAATTAAGGATATGCATATCAATCTAAGTTCAGTAAATGCGACATACTTTTAAAAAAATCCTAGAATTACAACTTCTGATATTCATATTATCTGCACATTGTCGTCACAATGTAGCTATCTTTACCCAGCATTCAACTTCCTCTACGCATTGCAATAAATTCCTTGTCCACGTCTTTTGAATTAAGAAATATTTTGAGACAACAGTAAGAAATCCTGTGGAATACACCTGTACATGTTCCAGTGGATTCCATTGCAGCAAATCTTAGTAATTTTGACTGAAATTACAATACAGATAATCCTAAATTTATGAAAATTGGGACTAGAATTTTGGTTACTAAGTGATGCAATCATGTGACCAGACCTGATTACAACATTTTTATTGCAGCCATTAACTGACTCATTAAGCAAACCACAAGATCATTATTAAGCAAATCACACACACACACACACACACACACACACACTGATTTTGCTTGTTACAAGCTGGCTGGAAGAATCACAAATTGCAATCATGGGATCACAATGTGATCACTGCAACTGTCATAAATGTGAGCCCATTGCCAAGTGTCTGAATTGTAACCCTGGGGGAGGTGCAACAGTTGTAACTTCAAGGATGTGTGTATGTCATTTTTTTTCAGTATCATCGTAGCTTCAAATCATCATTAAACGAATTGAAGTTGAAAACTGCCTGTACTTCTATGAGAAATTTACTGTAGGTCTGTATTTTGGATGGTAAAAAAAATCTCTCCTCTTTAATCAAGGTAGCTTTGTGTTATTTTACTCATTTTATTTCTTGTAGATTGTCCTAACTGTGAAGAAGAACATTTTGAAAAGGAAATTAAAAGTAATCAGAACAACAGGTAATCAGAATTAATGGAACTTACAGCTTTAAGGCTCATTTCAAGAAATGAATATATTTTTTTCAGTTTAGAAAGTATGTAAATTGGAATTGATGGATTGTTAAAATAATCAAGATAGAATGAAGCAATTCTAGATGAGAAAAATGTATGAAACATAAATTAATCCAAATTATAATGGAAAACTCTTAAATTTGTCTGTAAAATTGCAGATGTGAATACTAATATATATAGCTGTTATGTTTAAGTAGTACCATACCTAATAAGATAGGAGTGGCATAAATGACTCAATACACCAAAGGAATTATAAATCCTTCAGAAATTATAACATGATACTATAATTACACAAATCCATTTTCACTTTAGTTTATCTAACTTTGAAACAATTGTATATGTCTTTTAAAATCAGATATTTCTTTATATGCATCATAAATCATAATATCTAATATATTTATATTGCCTTTTTAAAAAAAAGCCTAGACATAATTCCAAAATAACTAATAAATGGAATCCGTATGAAAATTATTTGAGTTTTGAAATGTGGAAACAGCTTTCTATTGTGCATGGAAATCTGTTGAATCTAAAGTAGAAATGATAGTGTGGGAATATAAGATTAATTAATAAAATCAATGTTAAAATATTTTAATTTTTTAAAATTAAAATTGTTAAAACCTTAGTATTGATTTAAATATTAACAAAATATAACATTTTGACTTAGTTTGCCAAATTGTGTTACAATGGTAAAGGTAAGATAGAGGAATGACCCAGAGCACTGATAAAGTTGATCCACTATAACTTTTTAGAATTTGTGCCAAAGAGGTGAAAATCCCTTATGTGCGATTGGAGCGATTGAATATATGCACATCAGAATCTGGAGAGCTTCCAATTTTTAAATTGCAACCACAGAAAAGTACGCATGATGGGACGTTTCTGTTGATTATTGAATGTGGTACTCAGTCTTCAAGCATGGCTATTAAGGTAAATTTAATTTATCTGTTTTAACTTGTTTTTTTCCATTTTATTCAAATGTATTTAGTAATATTCACTGAGGACCATGATCATGGTGAATTTGATCATGGTGATATACTTTGAGCCAAAGGGACAGCTAGGGTTCATAATCACATGCTCCAAATTTTAAATGCTTAAGAATTAACATTAAATTTGGGCGTGAGGGTACCTTTTCCAGCAAGCCATTTTTCTGAGGTAAATACACATGCCCAAATATCAAAATGAATATCCTAATGGGAGAAATATTCAGAAATAAATGCTACATATGGCTCTTGACTTGGAAGTATTCTTTCATTAGAAGTTGTGATGTTTTTGGAAGGGTAGGTACTGACAGATGGAAGCAGTGTACAGTAGCATACTACATAAGAAAAAAAATGAGTTTTCAAACATTGTGTACCAAACGTTGAAAGTCATAGTTCCATTTGTGTCAAAGACTATCTTATGGAAGTGAAATATATAAAACTGTTCTTTCTGCATGTGCACTGTGCTAGATGGGCCATACAATGCTTTTGAGAACATTGTTATTATTGTTAAGTGGCTAGTAATATTTGTAGAACCCAAATATTATTGTATTTACTCTTTTTGTTATTTTCTTTAAGTGGGCTTTACCTGCTATGCCGTTGAAGAAATTGATTATTAAATTAATATTCATTAATATATACATTTTATTCTATTTTAAGTAACATCGCTCTTGAAGATTGTAAAGCTATGGCTTTACTTTCAGGAATGTCGGGGAGTGAAGAATAATTATATGTTCATCTCAATTTGTCATGCTTATATTTCACAAGTAATGTAGGAGGTCCGCCTTTAATTCCACTTGGTCAGCAACCATTCAATATTATGACAATGTTGAACAAAGGGGATTTTCAGCAGGTCCTCATAGTTGTGGCTGTTGCAATATCTTTGCAGGCACATGAGTGTAATTCAAACAGTTGGCAACTGGCTCACAATTATGACATTGCAATGTTTCATGGGCACATGATTGGCATTTGAGACCTTCTTTGCTGTCTTCCAACAAGCAGAGTTAATGGAGAAGTCAGCAGGAGTGATTGCGCCATAAAACAAAGTTTTAAAATCATAATAAATGAAAATACATTATCATCGGTGGGTTGCAACTTTCATTGAACAGAGTGCAGTTTGAAACTTCATTCATAGGTATATTCCTATTTTCTTTCCCTTCAGGACCCCCTATTATCCCCTCGAGGCTTCTTCAGATCACCATGTGAAGCAGTTCTGAAGACTGCAGAGAAAAAGAACAAATTGACAAACAATGCTGTTCTTTCCCCCACTCCCCCATGCCCCTTTTTTCTGTTAGGGTGTCTTCATTGAACCTCTCTTCCCTCTTTAAATGGAAGGAATCTTTTTTCATTAAAAGGCCAGTTTGACTACAAGGAAGGGCTTATATGTCTAACTTATAAGGCATACTTCCATTCAGATGCAAACAGTTTAGCTTTATAATTAGCTGGTGACTATGTTGGTTAGGTCATTTAAAACTCTGGGCAAAATTAATGAATTATATAATGAATATTAACTGGAGTTTGTGTAACAGTTGAAACCCCAGGAGACATCCCCAATATCCAGTCTTCAGAAAAAACTATTACATTTGCTACAGGAAATGTATTGTACTTAAACTACTGCAGTATATCAATCACTTTTTGTGGAACTGTTTCACTTTTCATCACAGGTCAATCAAGGACATTCATCTGAAAGTCTGAATCCTAAACTTGGAGAAAACCTGGAGAAAAGCAGGATCCTCACAAGCCAGCTGACTGAACAGGTGTTGCTTCCTTCAGGAGATCACAGGCTCAGTAATAATATGAAGAAATCTGGGCTTCCTCAGGAAGATCGCCCTATTGAGAATGAAGACTTTTGTGCGGTTTGCCTGAATGGAGGAGAACTTTTGTGTTGTGATTACTGCCCAAAGGTGTTTCATCTCTCATGCCATGTTCCTGCATTACTTAGTTTTCCTGTGTGAGTATAACAGAATTAGGAATATCTGTTCTCTCTTTTAGGGCTAGATCTTTGCAAGTGAGCTGCTTTAGTACGTACCTACCCAAATAATTAAATATCTGTCCTTGAACTGATGTGTTACTTTTAGTGCTTCTTTCCTACTAATTTTGTTTGTTTGTTTTAAAATCTTGAATAAATAACTTTTTCAATGTTAAGTTTGGATATATAAAAATCTAACACAGTATAAATGTTTCCAATGGGATTTTTGTTTTTGAGAAGAAACAACGCAAACATTGAGGATAACTAGCCGGACAAACATAAAAAAGACTTGTTTGGGTATTTTTTCAGGTTATTACAATCTAACTTTCTATAAACAAGGAAGTATGTTTGAAAGAATATTGTAACTTTTTTCTTTGCTCCTGATGTTTGTGAATCCATTTTGTGTCTCTGCCCTTTCTTATGTTATTAAATTTGTTATAATAAAGAATGTATAATCTATAGATTTCTGCAGTATTTGTTGCAGTGGGATTTTTTTGCCAGGAGTAATGAGTAAAAGAAAATTCTTCCCTAATTTAGCATTTCAGATTTTTAAAAAATCAAGAATTTCTTAGTCTAATGAAATGTTGGTTAAGTCATTGTCTACCATTGTCATTTTAATCAAACTGTACAGTAACCCAATGCTGCATGTTGTTTTTTTGTGCTGCAGAGGAGAATGGGTGTGCACACTTTGTCGTAATGTGGAAAAACCAGAGGTAGTCTATGATTGTGAAAACACACGATTTGACTACAATACTCTCATGCAAGCAAGACCAATTTATAGCCTCGGTGAATATGACCAAAAGGTAGGTTCAGGTAACAATATTAATGACAAATCTATCTTCTTTGCTGATAATGTATTTTTCCTTTTCAGTAAGTTTGCATGGCCCAGAAAACAGCACTGAAAGAGTTTCTTTAGGAACTGGGCAGAACTGAGTTCTAAGATTTGACTTACAGTACAGTAGGACTTGGACTGAATTTTATCTAGATGAATTAAGCAGTTTTTGAATTATTTTTGGCTTTCCTCTCTTTTATGAAATGAAAAGAGATAAGAAAAATATGTACAGGATACTAATTTTTAACTTGGAATGTATTTATTTAAATGATGTGTATGGATGACCATTTCATAATAGTGACTCAGGGTGGTGTACAATGATTAAAACACAAACCCCAACATATAATCCATAATGCCCAAAACAATAATTTCCAATCATAAAACTACAAATCAACACCTGCAAAGCTGGCCTGAATGCCTCCTGGACTGAATGCCTGGAGAAACAACCAGGTCTCCATGCCTTGTTAGGGCTACCCCATTCAGAGTATGTTACAGTAAACTAATTGTATTACTGTACAGTGCTGAATTTTACTATAGATATTATGCTAAAACAATAGCATGCAAACAGTAGAAGCTAGCCAAGAATTTGTTTTGAGCTGCACAGAGACCAACCTGTTTTAGAATTATACCACATGAAACTAGGAATATTAAGAAATACAAATGTCTGTGTAAAAACTCTTGATTGAAGCCAATATAAATATTTATAAGAACATAGATATTCATGTAGCCATTTAATATACATAAGTTAATTGTAGATTTATATTTTATAGAAGTGTGAAAAATTGGTGCTTGCATTGTTCTGCAATAGCTTGAGTCTTCCATTCCATGAACCTGTCAGTCCTCTGGTAAGTACACAGAATGAAGTAACTTCTCTGGGCAGTATGACCTTATCAATCAATGATTACCATTTTTCCCTTTCAGCTTGTACAGTCTTTTTTCTCTTTGCCTTCTATAAGGAAAATCTTTTATCAATTAAATGAGCAGAACTATTTCAATAAAATTGCCAGTTACATTAGAAATTGATCTAATCTTGTAACTGACTCAGTCGGTAGATTTGTAAACAGAAAAAAATGTGAAGGCAGTTTGGAGATTCAATGGACTTTCAAACATTGTTCGAGCTTTCTTTCCATATACTGCATGTACAAAGCTGGAGGAAGGAGGTACAATGTGCTCTTTAATATAGATATGAGTACAGTACAGGTAGTCTTCAACTTACAACCACAATTGAGTCCAAAATTTATCTTGCTAAGCAAGACATTTGTTAAGTCAGCTTTGCCCCATTTTACAGCTTTTTCTAGCCACATTTGTTAAGTGAAATCACTGCAGTTGTTAAATTAGTAACCTGGTTGTTAAGTGAATCTAGTTTCCCCATTGACTTTGCTTGTCAAGAAGGTTGCAAAAGGTGATCACATGACCCAGGGACACTACAACCGTCATGTGAGTCAGTTGTCAAGCATCTGAATGTAAATCACGTGACCATGGGAATGCTGCAGCAGACATAAGTCTGAAAAATGGTTATGTCACTTTTTTCAGTGCCGTTGTAACTTTGAGTGGTCACTAAGTGAACTGTTGTAAACCAAGGACTACCTGTAGTTGGCCAGTAAATTTGATGACTTCTATACATTCTGCCTACTTGGGGAATAATTGCTTTATTATTTCTGTTATAATTTATTTAAGGGCATTTCTTTTGAAAGGAGAAAGTGTTGCTATGTTAGAGAACTGGGTATAATTTGGTTTCTTCACTATTCTATTAAATAATAATAAAAAATAATCACTTTTTTGTAATTGTTCCACAAGCAGTACATAATCCATCATTCACAGAAAAGGCTAATCTTGTCAATAAGCCATACCAACCAATCTGCCATCCCAGAAAAAGCAAGTGATCATACCGTTTTAAAGTTTTTTCCTCTCTTAGTTGGTATAAGATATTCATTACATTGATTGGTTGAGTCTGATTTGTCTATTGGTGCTTTGCTGAAGAGTTTTAAGGTTGCTATTCTTTCTCATCCCTGCTATTTCTCCTAAAGAGGTGCAGAGGGAATGTTTAAAATGTTGCTTTAAAAAAACATTTATAGCTAAACATGTGAAGTATTGTCAGTATTGTCAAAAGCATAAGCATGCTAGCTCTTTTGGGTCAATGTTTCAAAAGTGTCTTTTTCAAGACACTTGGCCTTGAAGTCATTTTTTTTCCTTGAAGACATTTAGCTTTTCATTCAAAAAGCTTCTTCATTCAGAACTGAAGGCCAGTTGCCTTTTGAAAAAAGCATCTTTGGGACAATCATGACCTGGATGACTGAGAGTCTCCATAAATATTTTGTGTCAGTGTTTGCACTTGCTTTGCTTGTCAAGAAGGTTGCAAAAGGTGATCACATGACCCAGGGACACTACAACCGTCATGTGAGTCAGTTGTCAAGCATCTGAATGTAAATCACGTGACCATGGGAATGCTGCAGCAGACATAAGTCTGAAAAATGGTTATGTCACTTTTTTCAGTGCCGTTGTAACTTTGAGTGGTTACTAAGTGAACTGTGTGTGAGTGTGGCCACTCTCCTTAAAAGTAGGGACTATGGTCATGACAAAGGTAAATTTAATTTTATTCCATTGACTTTGACTATACATTGAATTAAAATTCAGTGAATTATTATGAATCTGTAGCATGTATTTAATAATTTTGCTCTTTTCTCCCCAAAAAATTAGTTTCAAAATATGACACCATCTTGAGCCCCACATCAACCAGTGGGGTCTCAATCTAATATATGCATAAGTAATGGGCTTCTATATGTACCAGAGAAACTTGGAGGTTTTATTAGAATTACTGATTACAAATATTAAGGAAATATTTGGTTTGTGAATTTAGCATCATGGGATTTATCAAGTATTCTGCTAATGGGATTCTTTACAGGCTCGCCATTATTATCAGATTATCAAGAAGCCAATGGACTTGTCCACCATTCGGAAAAAACTTCAGAAAAAAATAGACGAACTTCATTATACCTCTTCAGAAGAGCTGGTGGCTGATGTGCGCCTTATGTTTTGGAACTGTGCAACATTCAACTATGTAAGTTCTAGTATTCCAGAATTCAGCACACGTTTATACCCCAAAAAAAGACATGGCTTTTCTTTTGCACTGAATATTTTTGAGTTTTTAAATGAGATTGTAGATAAAGAAAATCTGGAGATGGCAAGTGGTAAAAGGAGAAAAAAATGCATATAGAAAAAATACTGGTACTAGTTCTGGTTTGAATAGTTTAATTTTGAAAAGTGTAATTCAAAATAATTTTAAGGGAAGTAAAAGGAGAAAGGAGTACTTCATTCTTTCAGTCTGTGCCCATCTGCAGGTTCCACTGCTTTGAAAGAAAAAAAATCAAGGTACAAAAAATGAGGGAACAAGTATGTGCTGTATTATTTTGGACTTTATGGTTGACACGTCTTTTGCAAATTGTAATTTGTTGTCATTTTTGCTTGTCCTCATCTAGTTTTTTTAATTTCAATGGTAAAATACTGTATCTGAAAACCCTGCCATTCAACTATAGGGCACTGGAGACTATTAATAGCTTGAAAAGAAAGTGTGGATAATTGATGTGATGATTAGAATATAAGATAAAGAATTGGAGAACATCACAGATATTGAGAGCTGAAATTCAAAATTGAGAGATGATAAACTGGCTGCAGTGATCCCAATGGGGGGGATCCATACTACTGGGTGTCATAGTAAAAAATCTTGGGTTGCACTTAGAAATGTGCACATTGACAAAATTCCCTTTGTCAGTTGCAAAAGGCCAGATTGCTTGGATCCACAGATATATTATGCTGATATATTATGACATTCTAGGTTCTTTGAAAGAATTTGATACATACGAAAGCCAACACCAGATAAAGAACTGGCAGTTCTAACTTCACAGTGTTGTGAACAGATAATTTATTAAACTTATGTACCACCCATTCTAGGTCCATTATCTAGTATAATATATATTACAGCAGTACCTTGTACTCAACTGCTTTGGAACTCTTTGAATATGGTACTCAATGCATTTTGACATAAAAATTTTGTCCCGGTACTTATTGTTTGGTACTTGATGCACAAGCTAGAACTTGGTGTTGGCTGCCTTGTGACTCATTACATTATTCTTTATGGGGAAAAATTGTTTAGTACTCATCGGTTTTGGTATTAGCATGCCTCTTGCAACCAATTAATGATGGTACTGAAGTACCACCAGGGCTTTTTTTCTCTGAAAAAAGGTGCCGGAACGCACCCCCGTCGTCGCGCTAAAAAAACCCGGAAATGATAGCGCGCGATTGGTCGAGATGGAGCACGTGACCGGGACTCTGAAAAGGTCCCGGAACACAGTTCCGGCGAGTTCCGGTGGAAAAAAAGCCCTGGTTGTAAATATAGGCCAGTTGCCAAGTGCACAAAATGTGGTCATGTGACGGGAGAGAGAACGTTGTAACTTTGAATATGGATCAAAAGTCTCTTGTTCAAAGTCCAAGAATGACTGGCTCAAAAGTCCCTCAGCTGGCTTTCGTGCATAAGGTGGGACTAGAACAGGGGTGTCAAACTCAATTTCATTGAGGGCCGCATCAAGGTTGTGTTTGACCTCGGGGATGGGGGCAGGGAAGGGTGTGGCCAGGGTGGGACTGGCCAGCTCGATGTCACTCATTGAGGCTCTATTTTCGGCCACGTCAGCCTTCCCGGGCTCCGTTTTTGGCCGTTGCGGCCTCCTAAAGCCCTCTGTCAGCGAAAACAGAGCTCGAGGAGGCCATCATGGCCCGCACAGGTTTTCGGCCACGTCAGCCCTCCTGGGCTCCGTTTTTGCCTGTGATGGCCTCCTGCAGCCCTCTGTCAGCGAAAACGGAGCTCAGGGAGGCCATTGTGGCCTGTGCAGGTTCTGTGATTGGCCGCGATGGCTTCCTGCAGCCCTTTGTCAGTGAAAACTGAACTCAGGGAGGCCATTGTAGCCCGCTCAGGTTCCGTATTTGGCTGCGATGGCCTCCTGATGACTGCCTCACTGAGCTCCCCTTTTGCTGACAGAGGCACCACAGGCAGGTCCTTTGCTGTTTCCAGGGTGGGCCGCGAGCAAGGTCTAAGCACCACATGGGGCGGATCTGGCCCACGGGCCTTGAGTTTGACACCCCTGGACTAGAACACACCATCTCCTGGTGATTGGTCCGAAGTCCCCCTACTGGCTTTCAGGCCTGGGACTAGAACTCACCATCTCCTGGCGACTGGTCCGAAGTCCCCCTGCTGGCTTTCAGGCCTGGGACTAGAACTCACCATCTCCTGGTGGTTTACTTTTTAAAGGCTGTGCAGGTGCTACTACAAATTGAGAGCAATTCTGTCTTGTAACAGCTTTCCTGGACGTCATTCAATCGCGGGGTGGGGGGAACACATTTTTCTCCCATCAAGTATTATTAGCTAGTGGATTCTGCCCTCCAGTGGAAAAGACTGAAAAAATATATATATATACTTCCAAAGATTTTTGTACACAGTCTCTCCAACTCAACCACCGCACCAATAGTGGGATTTAAAAAAAATTACTACCGGTTCTGTAGGTGTAGCTTGGTGGGCGTGCAGGGGAAGGTTACTGTAAACTCTCCATTCCTTCCCCTCCCCACCCCACTAATCTGATTTCCAGCTCTGTTCTCCTGTGCAGGGAAACAAAAGAAGACCCAGCCAATTAGCTGGGACTCGGGAGGCAGAGAATAGATGGGGGCAGGGCCAATCAGAGGTGGGATTTGCCGGGTCTCCAAACTACTCAAAATTTCTGCTATCGGTTCTCCAGAACTGGTTAGAACCTGCTGAATACCCACCTCTGCACCACACCAAGAATTACCATTAGAAACAAAAAAGTCTGTATGTATATAAAAGGAGGTCGTGCTGCAAGTGTTGCATGGGGTATGATAAAGAGACAAAGATGGCGCCTGTGATGGTGTGATCAACACACACACACACACACACACACACACACACACACACAGAGTCAAGCACAAAGAGTCAAGACTATATGTTAAGTTCCAGGGAAGAAGATTTATTGCTCAAGTCTGTGCAGAAGAATCTGGTCAACTAATGGCCAGCATTAAAATGGTGCTAGAAAAGGGGCAGCGGAATTCAAAGGGGGTTGGACTTGGAGCCTTTGCGGACATGTAATGATTGTAGGCTAAGTCCTCTCTTGACTCTGCCCCACGTTAAGGAGAAATTTTTAGATACTGGGAACTATTAATCAATGGAATAGTTTGCTTCCCAGAGTTGTGGGTGCTCCATTATTGGAAGTTTTCAAAAATAGACTAGACAGCCACTTGACTGGGATAGTAAAAATCTCCTGCCTTAGGTAGGGGGTTGGACTAGAAGGCCTCTGGGGTCCTTTCCAACCTTATGATTCATATAAGAAACTGCCTATTAAATGTCTGCAAATAATGAATTGGACTAATGAATATAGGTAGTCTTCAACTTACAACAGTTCATGTAGGGACTGTTCAAAGTTACAACGACACTGAAAAAGTGACTTTGGATTGTTTTTCACACTTACGACCATTGCAGTATCCCCATAATCACATGATCAAAATTTGGATGCTTGGCAAGGGACTCATATTTATGACGGTTGCAGTGTCCCAGGGTCATGTGATCACCTTTTGTGACCTTCTTACAAGCAAAAGTCAATGGGGAAGCCGGATTCACTTAACAACCATGTTCCTCGCTTAACAACTGCAGTGATTCACAAGTAGCACTTGTGGCACCCAAGGTGGTAATGTGGGGCAAAACTCACTGAACAAGTGTTTCACTAAGCAGCAGAAATGTTGGGCTCAATTGTGGTTGTAAGTCGAGGACTACCTGTAATGAATTGGTGGGGTTGGACTAGAAGATCTCCAAGGTCCCCTCCAGCATTATATTTCTATGTTCTCTTCTTCTCCTACACCAGTGTTTCCCAACCTTGGCCCTTTGAGGATGTATGGACTTCAACTCCCAGAAATCCTCAACCAGCCATGCTGGCTG
>JAOYMU010000001.1:73497321-73517522 GCA_025802295.1 Psammodynastes pulverulentus | reverse complement strand
ATTTTCCTTGTCCAGATGTGCTCCACTGATTATAAAGCCTTGGCATCCAGCCATTGAAAATCCAACGAACCTTGCAGTTGCTCTGACTCTGTTACTATATAAGTTGGATGTTCTCAAATGTCCTTTGTGTATTTATCATTTTGGAAAGTCCAGTATTGTATTTAAGTATAACACAAAACTTTTTTTCTATTCCTTGTTAACAATAAAGGTAATGAGAAAGATATGAAGTCATGTTGCTGCTTTTGTCCTGCAAATTAGATGTAAATGAATCAGGTAAGAATTATGATTTTTAATCAATTTAATTAAAATGCTAGGTGTATAGTTCCTCCTCCCTTGGGTATTCTTTAGAAACAAACTAGGCCTTTCTCTCTCTCTCTCTCTCTCTCTCTCTCTCTCTGTGTGTGTGTGTGTGTGTGTGTGTGTGTGTGTGTAAGAATAAAGATAGTTTATGACATCAGTAAATTGAAGTCCATGTACTTGTGTAAATAAAACTTCATGCCCACCATTCATAGAAAATGATAATCACAGCTCCTCACCTTTTATATATTGCTTCTTCCTTTCTAAAAAGACACATAGTGAAGTGAATAAGAATATTGTAGATAATTTTCTATAGAAAACAAAGTTCCACTAAATTGAGAAACAAATTAAACACTACATCAAAGTAAAAAGTAAACAACAGTTTCTGTTTTGGAATTGCAATGTAGTTGTGAGGAATTTATAGGAGATCATTTTTTTACCACTACAGACAGGAGATAGTAGAATAGGAGATAAGGGAAGTCAGTCTGCAATAGGATCACGGTTTAGGCCTCTATGTAGGAAATCTAAATTCTCTTTGAGAGAAAGGGGCGGTTTAGAAATATGGAATAATCAGTCAATCAATCAATCCCCAGGACTGTAGTCTGGATTTGCCCCAACTCCAACTGTTATTGCAAATTACCCTGAAAAGCCACTTGCACAGTTCTTAATTGCATTAATGGCAGTAATTGACTTTAATTTACATGTAGAATATCAGTATATAATTTAAATAAATGCTAATACACATCTAACCCACATGTTTATTTTAAGAATTTATTGGCCACTGCCTCAATTCCTAGGTACTACGTTCTGTTGTTAGATATATTGAAGTGGGTAAACTTTGTAGTTTGTAGATTACTACCGGTAATATGAAATCAACTAGTACATAGTAGTATATCTAATTTCAATTTCTGCAGGTGTATGTCAGATATTTGTAGGTTAAGTCTTCAGAAATCTGCTTATTCTAAATATCGTAGATTAGGACATCTATTTAAAATAAATTTTTTTCCCCAAACTACCATCATGTAACATATGCTAAAAGATAAACTTACACAGATTTAAGTCTGGTAACATCTGTTTGGAACTGTTCTTAGTGGGAACAGTTCTATCTTTGCTTCATACATTTGTTTTTTCACAAGGTTGCAGACTGCGAATAGACTGTAAATAGAAATATTTGAAAAGGTAAATTTCTGTTCTGTACAAAAAAAACCAAGATACATATGGTTCTTTATCTTCTGATTCACAGTCCAGAATGTAGTATTTTTATTCCAAATTGATTGTAAATGGAGATAAAAGTATGGCCATTGCAATTGACAAACAGCTTTGTCTCAGAGCCTTCCTTCCACTGTATTTATGAATCAGGCTGTATGTCATTCCTTCTCAGTGGGGACGGTATATCTTTTCAGCTCAGTTCTTTGATTTAGAGTTTACTACACAGCTTAAAGTAAATAAGTCTTGTTTTTAGGCAAGCAATGACTTTTTGACCTGGATGGCTATTTGTCTGGAACAGGGGATAGGATAACTCAGATGTAGACTTTTACTAGCATGGTGCCCTCTGGATGTGTTGGGCTACAATTTCCTTCTAACATATTCTGATACGCTGATTGTTTTTATTTTTTTATACACATTCTATATGTTTGCCAAATTGATGAGATTTTTTTTTTAAAAGTAGGATTTAGAATATCTCATTTTATGCATACCATATTATAGAAAGTGATGAAAATAGGTTACAGTATGTAGTAACTGATTCATATGGCAGAATGGTGTTGTTCAAATATTCTTGTTTTGTCAACAGTCTTTGCAATTATTTATATCTTTAAGTTTAACTTCTATTCCGAGGATCCAAGTGCCAATAATTATCCTGGATAATAAATATAAATTGATCCTTAGACAGGAAAAATGAAAGGCATAGGTATAAAATAGGCAGTCCCTGGCTCAGCAGTAGTAACTGTGAGAAGGATCTAGGTCTGGTAGTGGATGACCACTTGAATATGAGCCAGCAATGTGCTACAACTGGCAAAAAGGCCAATGCGGTCCTAAGCTACATCAATAAAAGGGTAGCATCAAGATCACAAGAAGTGATAGTACCACTTTATACTGTACTAGTGAAGCCATGCTTGGAATATTGCATCCAATTCTGGTCACCAATATACAAAAACAATGCTGAGGCCCTAGAAAGAGTGCAGAGAAGAGCAACAGACACGATAAAGGTCTTAAAACTAAATTGTGCAGTTAAAGGAACTTGGTATGGCGAGTCTAATGAAGAGAAGGTTTAGGCATGTTATGATAGTTGTCTTTTTGTACTAGAGGGACTATAACAGAGAAGATGGGGTTCACTTATTCTCCAAAGCACCTGAGGTAGACAAGAAGTAAAGGGTGGAAGCTACTCAAAGAGAGATCCAACCTGGAACTAAGGAGAAATTTCCTGGGTGTCCATTACTGGAGGTTTTCAAGAAAAGATTGGACAACCATTTCTCTATCATGGTGTAAGGTCTCCTATCTTGGGCAGGGGGTTGGGCTAGAAGAACTTGAAGTCCCTTTCAGCCCTATGATTTTAATCTATATTCTATATTTTATATTCTGTTCCGTTCCGTTCCATTCTTAGTCTAGTCTAGTCTAGATGTAGTCTAGTCTATTCCATTCTATATTCCATTCTATATACTCTTCTCTATCCATTCCATTCCATTCCATTCCATTTCTGTATAGAAATACTGGAGTGCATCCACACTGCATGCTTTGGTTTTCTTTACAGGTAGTCCTCAACTTACGATCACAATTAAGCCCAACGTTTACGTTGCTGAAACATTTGTTAAGTGAGTGTTGCTCCATTTTCCGACCTTTCTTGCCATTGTTGCTAAGTGAATCATTGCAATTGTTAAGTAAATAACACGGTTGTTAAGCGAATCTGGCTTCCCCAGATTGACTTTGCTTGTCAGAAGGTTGCAAAAGCTGATCACATGACCCCAAGGCATTGCAACCATCATAAGTATGAACCAGTTGCCAAGCATCTGAATTTTGATCATGTGATCATGGGGATACTGCATCGGTCGTAAGTGTGAAAAATGGTCATAAGTCAGTTTTTTCAGTCCCGTTGTAACTTTGAACGGTCAGTAAATGAACTCTTGTAAATTGAGGACCGCCTGTACTAGCTTGCCTCTGTTTAGTGACCTGCCAGTAGAAGAGCAAGGAGAGTTATTTTGCTTATTTCCACCCTCGGTGAGGCTTCAGCTGTCTAAAAATCTGCTGAGGAAGTCAGAGGGATTCTTTGGAGTACTGTAATTTTTTTAGAGGATGCAATTAGTTGCAAAGTGAGAGGAGAAGTGGCAATGCTTACCTTTTCCTTGTAGTACTATTGCTCTGTTTGACCACACATTGATCAAAAGAGGTCTTCTAAATAAAGAATGTGAACTTTGGATTTAATTCTTTATGAAAATAGACTTGAAAAAAGAGCGATAGAGGAAAAATAAATGTAAGATTATAAGTTTCCCCAAATATGCAGATAAATATTATAAAACCTCTAAACAACCATCAATACCTGGAAATGATTTTGTGTATTGTGGAAAAAAAACCCTCCTTCAACCATAACTGTCCTGAAATCTTTTAGATGAAAAGATTAGAACAAAAATGTTCTAGCCAGGCTTCACATAACAAAGGAAGGGGATTTTTAAGCATTGGAAAAATGACATGGTGATGGCCTTTCAAACAAGGAAATGAACCTTTTCCCTGAGAAAATGAAATCTTGCTCATTTCTCAGTTACCTTTTAAGCTTTTCAACCTGTCAGTGAAATTGTGTAATCAAATAATAGCGTGCCTGAGGCTTATTGCCTTTTCTTGAGAAGTAGTATCATCAAATGATGTGCTCTATTGCTTTTAATCACACTGAGCCAGAGATTCCTTAAACTTAGAATATTGGTTTCAGTGGACTTATTCTAGAATTTATATCATATAAATGTTCACTTAAGAAAAATGCAATCCAATGTAAATAATAGAATACCATAAGCAAAAGAAAAAAAAATCATATTTTGGATTTTGTTTTCATGTACCCTATTTAAATATAATTCTTTTCTACTTAATTCTTTAATTAATTTTTCCACCCGTTTCCTTCCATTTCGTATGACATTAAGCATAATTATGATGTTTAAATGACTATACAGTTTTACTTTTTCTTAAAAAAAAAAAACCAATTATATTTTGTATCTGAGCCCTACCATGTGTTTAATGCTGAGCTAGAATTACATTTTCCAGTTTTTAGCTGTTAAGCAGAATTTTCTTTCCTATGGGATTGGACTTTGAGATGGGAGGTCAGAGAAATTCAGTAAATACTGAGAGTAACACAGGCCAGAGTGAGAGGTCATCTTTACCATTAAAATCAAAATAGGGATAGGCGAAGCAAGACATGATCCTCAACAGAGAATGAGAGGAGGTGAGTTATTCATATGTGTAGAAGGATTACTGCAAAAATCAATTGCAAACCTCCTTATTGTTGAAGGTTCCTTGGCGCTCTCTGAGCTTGCTTGTTTTCTTGCAGACGTTTCATTACCCTAACTAGGTAACACCATCAGTGCCAGTAAGGAGTGCTGTTTGCTGTCGTTTTACATTCTGGTGTCTTGCCTGTCTGTGTGGGTAGGGGTGGTCTTAGAGATTCTTTGGTTGGGCTGTTTACTGATGGCTCTTTGGCAGTTTCTTGATTGGAGTATTGCTTGCTTGATTGTTGGTCTGAAGTTAACCTTGGAGTTAACTTCAGACCAACAATCTTTATTATTGCCAAGAGAGACTAGATAAAATGGCTGAAACATTTGGAATACAAGGTTATGAATCTGCAAGTCAAGAAGATCCTTCTTTGTTATTGGAAAATAATTCTAGAGTCTGGAGTAGTTCTGGAGGAGATGATATAGCCAGACCAAAATCACAAGGAAATCTGGTTGTTTGTGGTGCCCTTATTGAAAGAAGAATTATCCAGAGACACACAACAATTGATACATAGAATGTGAGAAATGTATACCAAGAAAAAATTGAAATTGTTAAAATAGAAGTGAAGTTCATCAAGAGAAATTGGGAGTAAGTGAATAATGCTGCCAGAAGGGGACATTTCAAATTAGATGAGTATATAATATGCTATTCAGGACATGAGAGCTTAAGAAGGAATTGAATAGTAGTAAGTATATGCTTATCTATAACCCAATAAATGCCAGGATCATTTGTATTGGATTTAGTGGATATAATGTGAAAATTGAAATCAGATTGACCACATCATTGGAAATAGACAATACAAAAGTGCAATCTAGTTAGCTGGGACAGTTCAAATACAGAACAGGACAGACATGAGCTACAGAGGTCAAATATACAGATTACACTTAGAAAATTGAAGTATGTCTGCCAGCAAGATTTGACCTGGAGGACATATACCCAAACAATAAAATCAATGTAAGGGTCAGACTTACTTTGTGTAACTTAGGTGAAAGATAACCTGAGAAGCTATGGGAAGCTATAAAAGCTATTGTGGAATCCAAAACAGAAAATAAAATACACTGCAAAAATTTCAAAGGAAAAGATCCAAGTGTTTTTCAGATCTAGGCAGTGCTTCAGATCATGAGAGCAAAGTAAGCTAGAAAATGAAAGACTAGGCAACAAAAAGAACACACAGTATAATGGCTGCACACAAACTTTCAGTGTCAGGTAAGAAATAAGTATACTTCAGAATAAAAACAGAGAGGGAAGGTATAACTATTTAAAGAACCACTTTTACTTTAAGTAGATTTCTTAAAACAATGGAACCTTTTTTTCCAGGCTTGCACCTAGAAAGTACATACTAGAGAGGTATTGTGCACAGAGATGAAAACAGAAACCTAAAAGCACTGCCTAAGACTTGTGCATTGTGTTGGAGAAGCAGTGGCAAATTGAAATATAATAGAGAGTGAGAATATCTGTATGACAACAAAAATCGGAATATTTATAGAAATTGTTTATTCAGTGACAAGGCTTCAACTGGTTGAGGAAACCTGTAATAGTAGTGTTCTAACAGTCTTTAAGTCACTGCATTGGCTAGTGACTGTAGCTTTCCAGACTCAATTCAAGGTATTGATTATTACCTATAAAGCCCAGTATGGCATTGTGTTGGGCTGTATTAGGAACAGTCTTGCTAATTGTGATTCATCTCATACTTTCTAGTCATCTAGAGAGGGAATAAAAGGGCTATGGATTGGATATATTTTCTGTCAGTTCTTCAGGGTAGATCAGACTAGGAATTCAGTGTTATGTAGGCCAGTACTAGTTTTATTGTAACAAAATATTGCAAGTGTGAATATGCTTTCCTCTTCTCCCTTTATCTTTGTGAGAACTAGGGAGGGAGTTTGGGACAGGATTGAGTTTTCAACTCTGTCCCAACTTCTTTTATCAGACTGTCTTGGTGGGGCCTCCTCTTCTTGTCCTTCAAAGCCATTCCCTCTGCTCTCTACATTCGTTAGGATCAACCCATGGAACCATTGCTCTTCTGCTCTTCTGATCAGTGCTTTTTGCTTTTGATGGAGGCCAGCAGAGAGGACTAAACACGTTGTTTTCACATTCTTCACGTTTCAATATGGGCTGGACGTGGGGGGGGGAGGCACAACAGAATGCCTTTTTAGAACATTTTAGAAAAGTTCACATTACCTTTCAGATAATGATGTAGTCTGTATTATCCTAGTGAAAAAATTGAAGGTGGGGATTACATTTTTAATAAATTAGTATTAATGAGCTGAAATAAAATAATTTAATGTCAATGGTGAATTTTTGATTATACATATTTTAAGAAAAAATCATGTATATAAATTGAACAAATGTTACCTATCTCATAATACAATTGTATCAATTATGCCTTTAGCCTATAACCACAAGCCCAAAATATTCCTAAATACAACATTTAAATAGGCAAAGAATGCCTTCTTGTGAATATATAATAAAAGGCTTTTAGTTTTCTTAGTACAAATAAAGCTTCAATTACACTGTATTGGCTTGAGCTATTTTATTAATATGTAATTATTGCTTTTAGGGATGAATAACATGACACTAATTCTTTAGCTCACAATGGACTTTCTACAGCATTCAAGACTATCTTAATGGGCCTTATAAAGATTTCCTTGTTATTTTCATTTTGAGTATTGAAAGCTTTTGTCAATTTACAAAGAATAATAATAAAGTTTTCCCCTACTTTTGTTTATTATCAATCTTAGGTTTAATTATGTTGCCTTGTTCTTTTTTGGTATGTTAGGAATGCTTTCAAATGGATTATGAAACAAGGAGAGCAAAAGAATGACCATTTGACATGGTTTGTTAACATTAAAAAGTTTAAGTGGTTCCTTAAGTTAATTATTTCTTGGCACCTGTGTGGTGGACAAAACATATTCTCACTTTGCACAGTTGACCATTAAATAAATGACTGTATCATATGTCATGAACAACTAATTTTTGTGTTGTGCTTGGTGTATCCTGTACATTATATTAAGTGTTGAGTGAAGTAAAGTTTAGAGCATGGAATATCTTTTTTCCCTTACATAGTAAATGATTCTATTTGTTTTCCTTACAAATGAAAACTGGAGAAGCAAAAAAGGAGGGGCACTAAATACTGCATAAAGCTGTCAAACGTCAATATATTCAATTAAAACATATTTCATTTCTGAATTTTCCTAAATGACTTACATTAGAAATAGTTTGGAAAATCCTAAGCCTGCTGATGTTGTGTTTAAATACTGTAAGTATTGCTAATGACAATGACCATTTGCATGAAATGTAGAATGAAATATTAGAATATCTACTTTCAATAACTCAGCGTGCTCATGTTTGAAAAAAACGATAAACCTGTCTTGCATGAACTTAAGACTAACTCATATTTATTGGAAACCTCAGCATAGAGTTTAGAAGGCTTTTCTGCAGGAGGGAACTTTGATACATGTGATTGGGGCTTGCTTGCTAATACCATAGTCCCATTTTGTGTTGATATTCAAAGTATTATTAAAGTGATTTTGCATAGACAATTGTGTTTAAAATAGTTAACATGTTTTAAATTACTTACCAAAAGTTTTAGTTTATTAAGAATGTTTGGTTCTTTGGGCTTGGAATATAGTGAAGAAGATAGTTTTGCTTTGTTAGAAAGAAAGTATTCAGATTTAAACTGTTGGATTGAGTTACAAATTCATTTTCAATCTTAAATTCTCTTCAGTATTGAAATAGAAAGACTGATCTCTTTGGTTCTGCAGCAGCAAAGTTTAATTTGTTGCTTCAAAACTGAATTGCCATTACACTGTATATTGATTATACTAATAGAGCCAGATGTAGTAATTTAGGGTTTAAAAACTGTTTTTGGACTCACAGGGGATGCAGAACTTGCCAAAGACCCATGACTCTTGTTCAAGACAAGCAATTCATGGTATAGAATGAAGCATTAAAGTTTAGAATGAAGCATTAAAGCATTCAAAACAAATAGAACTACATATAGTCTGACAAGCATTGTCTTAAATAAAATGAAATGAGATCCAAAGACAGGATTTCAAATTTTATCCAAGATTTCAAGTTCTACCAACTGATACATCGTTATCAAACACATCTTTAATTATTCATAACTTGGTTGGTTTCTTTCTCTCGATTTTATTATCTTTTTAGATAGCTCATGAACATTAAAGGGATTGAATCTGTACTTTTGGCATTCAGTGGCATTCAGTGATTTCTATCTATCCAGTATTGCTACTATTCCTTTCCATGACAATATTGCCCATTTCATCATGGGCCTCACTTTATGAGGTAAGATTTTTTTTTTACATTATATTAACTATTTTTTTTCTAATAATGGATGGTTATCTCTGGGTAACATGGAGGAGGAGATATGCGGGGAGTTAGGGACAGGCTGCAACATCACTCTGATTATGGGTGGGGTGAGACAGGGGCCAGGCCATACTTGGGAAGAATGGCCTTTATGTATTATACTGGTTCTGGCTTCCTGTATCAATCTCATTTCCAAACCATTAGATTTTCAGAGACCCTGAGTTTTGAATGCTACTGCTGCTGCTAAATACCAGGTCAGTCTGCAATAAAGACTCACCTTAGCTCTAACAAGATAGAATGGCTTTGGATTTTAAGGACTACCTAGATTTGGGGATTTGCTTGGTGGAAAAATATTTTTACAATGATGTTTTTGACTTTGATTCTCCAAATTATCTGTCAATATTAAGAGTCCTTGTTACAATATTGTTGTCGCTTGCTACTATATGTTTTATGCCACCATAAATTTTCTCACCTTCTTGTTCTGCTTCCTTCAACAGTGCATAGAGAGGTACCAATCTTTGTGCTACTATTTAATTTGCACAGGAGGATCCATACAATCAAACAAATGGCTGATCTCAATAAAGAAGAGAAGAATGTAAAATGCCTCAAGTGCTCTGCAACATTTCAACCAAGCGATATTGAATCTTCTTGTCCCTGTTGCAAAAAGGATTCTGTGTGCTCTGGAGGAACTGTAGTAGAAACCTCAGATGTAACAACTGATAAAACGAATGAGAATCTAGAACCTGAAGAAGGCCCCTCAAGAAAACAAGTATCTTCTTTAGAAGATGTAAGCAAACAAAACGTAGACATTTTCTTGTCTCCTTCTGCTCTGCACTGATTTACTTTGACATTATTTTCTATGGCACCTATATAACAATAGTTATATATTTGTGGGTGATATATATATCACCCACAAATCCAGACAAATATGTCAGGATCAGAGTCTTTGCCCAGTGAAACAGCAGTGTTTTTTTCCTGAAAAATGCATCCTGCTCAAATCTTGGATGAAGCTTCCTTTTGAAATGGGGTTGGGTTTGGTGTTTTGTACGCATTTGAGTGCTGAGAAATCTAGCCATGGATGTTGCATCATATATCAATTGCTTTATAGACTAATTCTTCTTATTTCTTCTCTTATGAAAGCCTATTATGACCACTGTAACTTCTCATTCTTTTCTAAATAGGCAAACTCCTAGTTACTCACTCAATATTTAGCTGTCTCTAATCTTCAAATAAGTACTTCGTTTATCATAATAATTGTAACTGAGGACTATCTTCAGGCTCTTCTGTGCCCTTCCCCATCTGTTCTTTCTTCTGATAGGATCTGACTTCATGTATTCAGATGATGATCCAGTTTCTGTAAAAATTCTTTAATATCTTGTTAATGTCACTATAGGTCAGAATGGAACTCCTAGCATTCATCTGTCTGATCTGTCAGGTGTAGCTGTACTCTGAAGTTACTCCTTTGTGGAAAATAACAAACTTAAGGATCTGCTTTCAAGAATGTGTAATGTTTTGAGTTTAATCAAGACAGGACACATTTAGTACAAGTACATTTGCAGCCATTGGTTTCCTTTTCCCTTGCTTATTTATATAGAATCCTCTGTATTTATATCTCTACTTGTAAGATAGGAAGCAACTCAGTGAAAGAAATAATAAGTAGCAGATTACATTAGATAACTCATTTTGGATTCACTTCCCCAATTTTAATCGTTCCATTTTGGCAAAAATATAACAGAAGGCCTGAATGGATAACAAACAGAGGAAAAGAGATCACAGAGTGAAATCCTATTGATTCTCTATAATCTCTTTCAGAGAAGGATATAATTGATCCTGGTAACTTGCTGAATAGGTTCTAAAATTGGTATAAAGGGCATGTAGGTATAATGATTCAGGGTGCAGAATTGGTTCTAGAAAGTGGCACCAATGAATTTCTGTTTGACCCCATGGTCTGTTAGATATTTCATTTTTGAACATCTTTCAGTGTTTTCAGCAAATGTAGGCAATAGGTTATCCAAGATTTGGAGTAGGGTATTTTTTTTTCTAGGCATTTAAGTTTGAGAGATACCTTAATTGCCTCTGTATTTTTGTTTTTTCATGTTGATGTTTTTATAGATTAATTATATACTGACATGATATATGTTTTAATTATATATGATTTAAATCGTATGAATTAATTACATATTTTAATGCATTGTGATAAACTAATTTTATGTTTATAGTTGTTTTTAGTAGAGTAGAATGGTGATATACAAATATTTTAGTAAAGGATGAAATGCAAATATTTTGAAATAAGTAATGACTGTGCTGATTTTATAAGAGTCTCCTCTTATTCCAAGGTAAAGAAAAAATTTAAAGGTCTTTTACTTCATTTTAATCCAGTATAGTGAGGTTTTTTTTTCTTTTGGGATGGTAGAGTTGTATCATCTATCATAATATTGTTAGAAGTGTGCATTTAAGAACAAAGTTAAGGCAAAAATTTCAGAAAAAAGGGTAATTTCTTTCTTTCTGTAAATTAGTTTATTTAAAGAGACTTGCTTAAAATGAAGAGGCAAAGCTTTATACAATGATATAAATCATATTTGAACATGCCATGAATAACCAATATCTGGGATAGAAAATGGAATTGAGACAGTATGACAGGAATGGAAAATTTCTGAATCACAAGTTGCCAGATGACTGGTAAAAGAAGGATATGTCATCCATGCAAATATGGCCTGGCTTTTTAAGTACCTTGTTTTTCAAAAGACAGTTTTCACAACAGTGTCATTCAAATTTTTGACAGCATAGATTTACTTTATTTATTTTATTTCCTGATTACAGCAATTAACTTCAATCCAGCCCTTTCAAATCTATGATTACTGTAATCTGTACATCGCATGATTCATCGTATGTTTTTATGGGGAAATTTAAAAAGTGTGTCACTGCTGATTCTATAGCATATATTCTTGAAAATAAAGATTTGTTGGAAAAATAATTTCCGCTGCTTAAAAAAAACGTAATTTCATATACAGGTACATTTTTTGCAATTTTTTTTCCTGTATTTTTGGTGGTTGCCAAGAGAATTAAACCGTATGACCAGTTTCTCCAGTTGTCCCACTTTACAATTGTCCATGTACGCCTTTGCTTGTTCAAATATCTGGTAACCCTAGTCATATGCCCTGTTCCTCATATCATGAGATTAACTTTGAGATATTTAACAGGGTTTTTGTGGAGTTTATAGATAAAATGTGAGCTGGTTGCAGTTTTAAAACTCACCAGAAATTAACAGACCAAAAACTTTTGGCTCTACTCTTCAGTGACACTATCATGTTATCTAATGGCCTTTTGGTGGTTCAGAGGCTAACCCTCAAGATTTCTTGCCCTGCACTAAGATATCAAAATTTCAGCTATGAATTCTATATTTCAGGATGGCTAGTAGTATGAAAAAAAAAATTCAATCCTGACAAGATAGATGGGGCATGCTAAGTATTTTTAGTTTCACTTGTTTCATATGAAACCTAGTTACATTTACTTGTTTCTTCTTTCTTAAATTTGTTTTATTATAATATCCATAGCATGGATACTATGTTTCTCACATATTGAATATTGTATTAATTTAATCTTTAATTAAGTAACCTATAAGAAAATATGCATTTCCTTTTAATTTATATTAACTTTTCCTGCACATGAGTCTGCTACTGTAATTCTTCAATTTTAAATTAATGAGAAAATGCTAGATCATTCACAATAAATTGAACTGGTAGTTTTTCCTCTTTGGCTATATATTTCCTCTTTGAATTTTGTACTCAAAGGCTTTTAAACTATGTACCGTATCTTCAGGAATCTTTTTAGAACCTCATGTTCGTTATAATTGAAATTATGTGTTGCTTGTTATTCAGGCTGCTCCAAATCTGCAATATTTAAGCATAAGCTCAGTTGTGAAAACACTCATGAGTATAGACTTTTTTAGTTGAATTCCTCATACATAATTCAGCTTCATTTTGAAAGGCATATTAAAATTAGCCATTAGGCATCATATTCATTAACTTGTATAAGTGATTATGTATATACGGTATGCTTGTGGAGCATATGCTCTGCCATTGAACTATGACACTTAGGGAACATAACTTGTCTGCCCGATATAAACAAGACGAAGTAGGCCTGCTTCAGGAACCAGAGATTGTGCAGGCATGTTCAAGTATACTTCAGGACTCAGATTTTGAGTACTGTTATCCAGAAAAGAAAAGAAAAAAGAAATGCTTATTTTCAATAGGAATGAGCAGCAGCAGCCACAAGATTCAGTTTAATTCTGAACAGTGAGTCACAAAGCAGCCTGATTTTTTGAGTTTAATCATTCAGTTAAGAATCAAAACTCCCATTGATTGTAACAGGAAATTACATTTCTGTATTCATTTCTATTTGGCATAATTTAGTTTACAGGTATGGAAGTAATTGATTAGGGATATAATCCTGCCCAAATATATACAAAGAGCTCCAGATGTTTTGTTAGAGAATTATTTATTGAAGAATAGAACTTCTGATAAACTATTTCTTTGCAGAATTGGATGAAACATTTAACAAAAGTGACACAACACCTCTGATGGGCTCAAGTTTGCTAGTTTGCAGATTTTACGTTTAGAGAAACTAATATAACTACAAAAATAACAATTGAGAGTTTCCAAAAAAGATATATTCTCTCCTTAGTTTGTATCCCTTTTACAGATATTCTTAAGAAAATTGTCATGAACATTTCAGAAAGGAAGCTCCTCTGTTAAAACCCCTTCATTTTGCTTCCTCTGTAACATTGTGGGAAGGTTATACGAAAATAGAAACATAATAGACATGTCCCACAACATCAAAAGTGAATTATTTCAGAAAAATGGGGGGCAAGGAGGGAAGGATTGATGAAGTAATGAATAAAAAGCAATTTAAGGGTTCTTTTTTAAAGGGAGTTGTTATCAAAGCCACACAAATTGCAATTGGGTATGTGAATGGATGCAGAGCAAACAGTGGAAGAGATGGAAGGCTTGGACATGTAGTATGACATTTTCCAAACAAACAGCAAATATTATGCTATCCTAAATCTCTCCAAGACTAACCAATCTGTTTTAATATTCAAATTTTAGAAAAGAAAAATAACAAAGAGCACTGTAGTTGGAGAAGCCGGTACAATATAGAAATTGAAACAACAGCTGTCTCTTGCCCTTCCTCATCTTTGCTTTGAAGAGATGCTTTGCATTCTTCTTATATTTCTCCCCAAAAGCTCAATGTATCATTTTTTATTTTTGCAAATAAACTGGCTCTAGATTCCTATGAGTTTTAAAAACACATATGGAGCAAGGCTGTCAAACTCCTGGCCCTGTGGCCCGATGTGTCAAGCACTGGCCACGCCCATACACGGTTTAGTGAAAGGAAAAAAAGTCCCGATACGTCATATGATGCTGCCGGGACAACATAAATTTGACATCCCTGCTTTGGAGGAACATTGCTGTGGTGTGAACCTCTCCTGGATATGTATGAATCAGATTGATTCAATTTCGAATTCAGTTGATTTTGAATATATTTCAGTTTTAACCATTAATTGAAACAGAACATAAACATTTGACAAAATGTTAATGAATTTAAATTTTCATAGTTAAATTGATCAAAAGGTGTCTGTATGGAGGAGAAAGCTCAGTTCCGATATAACATGTTGCAAGAATATTTTCTCTATTACATAAGATAGATTTATACTGAAATGTTCTTTTAAACCAGTTAAGTTTGTCTTTTTTAGTTCCTGTCCCACTTCATATATTTTCTTTATTTGTAATAAGTTACATAAAATGTATCTCATAAGCTTGAAGCTATTTCAAACAGTATATAGTCTTTAAACAATGGCTTGTGTTTTAATTTCATGCTTTTCTTTTTATGTTCCTAAAGATGTTAAAGGCAGACTTAACAGACTCTCACAAAAAAATGCTTGTTACCCCAGGCATTCGTGTCAATATTGCGGAATGCAAAATCCCACATACACGAATAGATGATGGAGCAGCTATTCAGGTTTGTAATTCAGTATCATTGTGAAATGTTATTGTAATTTTTAAGTATGATGTTACAATAAAGAGAGAATGGTTTAAGATTGAGTAAGTTTAAACCCATAATATGGAAATATCTAAAGTCAAGAACAAGCTATTGAATTCTCCAGAAATCATCAGTCTCAAAATAAAAAAAAATGAAATGGATTTTGAACTAACTTACATTACCCTATTTAGAACACATTTTCAAAATATTTGTGTAGACTACTTCTTTGTGCTCAGAGAAATTATATCAACCTGGCACACAAATGATCAGATGATTTCAGCTAAAAAATTATTCTAGGGATTTTCCTCCTCACTGCAGTTATGATTCAAAAGACATGCTGCTCTATTTATCAGAACTGGCTTAAAACAGCATGTTTTATTCAAACACAAGAGTACTAGCTGTGAGTAATTTGGATAATTTATTCAAGATAACAGAGCTGACCACATAACTTGCTCAAGGAGACAACATTCTCACACAATTTTTAATTGTGTTGTAACTCAGAGAACCGTTTACACAAAATTAGAGCTTACTATTGCAGGCATCGCAGGAATATAAAGGATTCATTTGGGTACTGCATTTCTGATGCACCATGTTAGCTTTAAGGGAGATTGAAGAGATGCTAATTTCAAAAACAGGGACAAGAAAAATGATATTGGGTGGAAAAACTCAGCTTTTTTTTTTTTTTTAAGAAAAACTCTTTCTAAAAACCAGAGAAAAAGGACAATTTTTTGTCAGAGAGCCAGTTTGGTGAGGTAATCAAGGCACTAATGCAAAACTTAGGAATCTGTGAGTTCTGGAGTCCTACCTTGACATGAAAGCCAGATGGATGATTTTGGACCAGTTCTCTTCCTTCAGCACAATTCATCTCACATGGTTTTTGTTGTAGGGAAAATGGGAGGAAGGAGTATTATGTATATTTACCACCTTGACTTATTTATAAAAATAATAAAGGCAGGATTAAAAAAAACTAAAAAGAAAAAAAATATCTAAGGTTGTATGAGTGGTCCTTGAGCTGGGATTCAGAAAGCCAGACAACTGAGTTTTGTAGAAAAAAACCAAACTGATTATGAAGAGAGAATATAACTTGAAGGAGATTTACAGGAAGAAGACTATTGAGTTTCAGAAAGCTGTTGTGACGAAGGATATATCTGGGAAAATAATGTATGTGAATGGTTTTACGGTAGTTTAGAATGCTCAGTTTTAACTAACTGGTGATGAAGGAAAGATTTGTACTCTTTTCAGTTAACCAGCCATTAACACTGAGTGTAGTTGAAACCATTAAGGGGTTAATCTGTGTCTCTAAAATACCTGAATCAATGTACAAATGAGAGTAGAAATATATTTGATAATTGGAAGTTTATTTTCTAGCAACACTGTTGTTTTCACAAAGTCTGATTTTTCTAGTTAGTTGCTTTGCACTTTTTGTATTGTTACTCCTGTCCCATAATTCTCTTAGCTGGGGCTAAAGGTCAGTCTGCCAAATTTCTGGATAAAAAAGGGCAAGTCCAGGGCATTTGTACATGAAGTTAGGAGTAAAAATATCATTTAAAAAAAAACCCCAGGTAACAAAAATGGCATTGGATTTAAAGAAATATAAATTAGAATGCATTAGCTTAAACACCCCAAGCATTAAACTGGAAACAGAGGGAACTACCTATAGCGGGCATTTTAAAAAATGAGGAATTCTAATTATTTTTATTTTTTAATCCATTCAATTCTATTGTCCCTTCTATTGCCTTGTACGTTGTTTTTCTTAATGCATGAAACATCATCTACAGGTAATTGTGCATATTTATCATCTCCCTAATATACATTTGGTGATTTTTGGGAACTATCTTCTAAGTATTTTTCTTCTGTACTTTGTCCTCTTATTTGTTTCTTTACATATTCTCTATGTCTGCAGCAAATTTATTCTTTTGGAAGGAAATTAGGACAGGGCAGCTTTGGTGTAGTGATTGAAGTAACACACAAAGAAACAGGCGTAAAGTGGGCAATGAAGAAAGTAAACCGTGAAAAGGTTGGTATTTGTAATAGACAAAGTGTTTTTTACCTTCTTGGCAATGATTACCTTATTTCAACATATAATTTGAATAATCATGCTATAATTATGAGCTAAGTTTCTACTGTAGTTGGAGAATATTATTGTGCATTTATTCTTTCTTCAACATTTTATGGGAGATATAATAATGTTTATTTTGACTATAATTGTGGGACTTCAGATATGTCAAATGAAATAGAAAATTTTACAATGCAGCCTAGTATATTGTACAAATCAAGGTAGTTCGTTTCAATAAATGTTATGATAAAAGACTGCTTTTAAAAACTTTAATAAATGATATTGGCAATATCAAATATGTAATGATCAAATTATGAAGTATGTGTGTTTTACTCAAATTAAACCCCTCCAAAGAAGATTGTGCAGGGCATATGAGATTAAATCCTTAAACTTTGAACCAGCAAGTATCACTGAGAAGTGACACCGTCTTTAAAAAAATGACATGATATCTCATAAAAATGGTGTTGAGGGCTTTCAAAAGGAAGAACAAAAATGTGAGCAAAGTGGCAGTTACAAAGTTAACATATCATAGATACTAACAGTACTACCAAATGTATATAGATGTGACTTAGAAAAGGCTGAAACAAATATGTTCTTTGCTATTCTGGCAAAAATGAACATGGGAAGAGTCAATGGATCTGAATAAAATTTAATTAACTTTAGGGACCTCATTTTGTAAATATAGGTGGGTGTTTTGGACTGGATGATTTAGAGCAGGTTTCAGCATACATATAATTCTAAAAACCAATTATAGACCCTTGAAGAAGCTTCTATAAATATATAGAACTTTTATAAATGTAGGAAAAACAATAGTTATTTTTGACTGAAGAATTGACTTTGGTTTAAATAATTGATTTCTTTAATTACAATAATTAAAATACTAATAACAGCCATTCAGAGGAAAAAATGGCTCCTCACCTTCTCTACTTGGTACTGTTAATAGTGAGTAGGTAGGAAGATTTCATTAATATATAGAGGTAAAGCACTTCCTGAATTATGTGAGTTCTGATTTAACTCTAGTTGTGTGTGTAAAGGAATGCAATGTACTAAGGAGGAGAAAGCTTTCTGGCATCTTTCATGTGGCAGGCAGTGCTGCCTGGTGAAGGTGCCTGGCAATGCAGTCCAGAAGTATCAGGGACTAGCTATGAGGTGGGCATCCCCCTATGTGATGAGAAGCAATTGCATTTAAGGATATTGATCCCACCAAACTCATTATCTGGTGAGGAAATGTTGGATAGTTTAGATTCCCATATAGGTAAACATTGATGTTCGTAAGACTTCCAATAATGTGAACGTAATGGTACCTCGAGTGGCTGTAAACCACTTGAGATCTGATTAGAATCTGTTTCTAATTAGATAGTTCCTTAAGAAAAACCATGCCTAGGGTGGTCAACATTGATCAAGTGATATGGGGAACAACATCAGGCAAAAGAGATTATAGTAGCAGATTCTAGCTAAGGTGAGAAAGTGATAATACCATATTTACATGAAGAAAAAGCAACCTTAAATTTAATTCCACTTAAAGAGTAGAAACAACCTACCCACCTTATCATTTGCCAACTTGTTTGTTCTTAGAAGCTGGAGGGTTATGTGTGGTACGTTTTCTGTGATTTAATATTTGTAAACTGCCCAGAGTCACTTTTGTAAGATGGGTAGCTATGTAAATCATATAGATAAATTAACAAACAAACAAACCCCAAACAGGTAGTTAACAGAGCCACACTTTAAAAAAGTATAGGGACTCCCTTATATCTTGAAACCTGGACCTATATATAGGCCTTGCCTTTTGTGTACTGCAATAGGCAAATTTTATCTTGCATAGTTTTGTTCAGAAGCCTTCTGCCAAGTCAATTTCTAAATCAAGGTTCAAATATTTGGAGTGCACGATTTCTTGCTCTCCCTTGTATGAAGTGTGACAAATGGCCTGGTAGCTTTACAAATCAGATTGAGAAAATACTGCATATCAGGGAACTTCATAAAATACTGTTTGTTTGACTGATTGATTATGTGCCATCAAGGTACTGTTGACTGTGCCAACCATATTTTCTTCATCATGATGTGTCCCTAATCCAGTCCTTCAGGTCTTCTGGCCATGCAGTCTAATCAGTATAGCTGACTCTATCCACCTCGCTGCTCATCATCCTCTTTCCTTTCATCACATAAAGTGGCATGAAATAGGCATTTGGACGTTGTTGGTTTTTTTGTATTTTGTTACCCCAACCGAACATTCAGCTGCACAACTGGCTTTGTTGCTTCGTGTTGAGGCTCTTGCAGAGTCTGATAACCTCTGTAGACTCAATCTCAAGTTCTTTCTGTAGGAATGTATTTTGGGATATGTTTACCTTCTTGAGTTATTTGGAAAAATAGTAAAGGTGAGATGCAAATAAATAAATTAAAATAAATTAAAAGAACAAACAAAAAAAATCCAAATTTAGTACTGTTCGTAAAAAAATTCTTTTCTCACATTAAGGCTGGGAGTTCTGCTGTAAAGCTTCTTGAACGAGAAGTAAGCATTCTGAAAAGAGTAAACCATGAGCATATAATACATCTTGAAGAAGTGTTTGAGACGCCAAAGGTAAGATTTCATAAATGTAACGCCCAGGGTTGAGTTGATATTATGTGGAAAACAAGATACAATGATGGCAGTTAGTTATATTATAATTGATGTGCTCCTAAATTCTTAAAAAATAGTGTTAAGCCTTCCCTAGACACGTTCTTGTGGTTTGGATCAAAACTTTCTTCTCTATTATTTAATACTACGTATTTTCCTGTCTCTTTGTTTCAAATTTGCAGCATTCAGATATCTTTTATTCTGAACAAATCTGAGATAAGCTTGCATCTTCTGAAATGCATTTGTTTTCTTTGCCAATTCAGACTTGATGAATGTCAGATCATTCTTATATTGGTTGGTAGTTAAAAATGGTGTGAGATGGCAGTTACAGCTAAGTGACTGAAACCCCATCCCTTTGCCCCCCCCCCCAAAAAAAGCTGCTATGACTACCACCTTGCGTTTTGACCC
>JAOYMU010000001.1:73442765-73457090 GCA_025802295.1 Psammodynastes pulverulentus | reverse complement strand
GAGCTTAAATGGACTCCAGAAGATGGTAGAGGACAGGAAGGCCTGGAGGAATGTTGTCCATGGGGTTGCGATGGGTTAGACATGACTTCTCAACTAATAACAACAACAATGACTTGTTAATTTGATCTTTATTAGAATTGCCTCTCATAGGAACAAAGCCAATCTTAACCTAACCTACCTTGAAGGCTCGTATTTGTGATAAAGTTGAAGATCCAAGTCTGAGGTACAATGCTTTGAACTCCTAAGCACGGGTGTCAAACTCGATCGTGTCACGAGCTGGATTGTGCTCTATCATGACATTTTTTGCCTTTGCGGAACCGGGATGGGCGTGGCCTGCACATGACATTTCCGGCCCACGGGTCGCCAGTTTGACAAGCCTGTCCTAAAGGAAAATAAGATTATATGTGAAGAAATAAATAATAAATACAAGGAAAACTGTATGATATTGACTGGAAAATTAGAAAGTAGCAGAATGGAGGCTGTGTGTTTCTCTGCTGGAATTTGAATCCTTAATATGGATTTCTACATTAAAGCTATTAGAACAATATTGAGTTTGCATTCACATTTATTTGAAAAATCAAATGTAGCCTTTCTGTACCCCCTTCTTAGCCTTTTAATCTTCTGAAGCAAAGATTCAGGAGCAAATTTTCTGTTTGCCCACCAGATGTCTCTTTAGAATTACTTGTAACATTGCAAGGAACTGCCTGTCTAAACCCAGATGATGGGAACTGCAGCTGGGGGAAAGCAGAGCAAGGAATGAAAGTGAAAGGAGGTTTAAAAAAAATATCCCCAGATATCTATACATCCTGTGGCTCTTTGGTATATAGAGCTGGACTTCTAATAAAAAAAAACTTTGTAAAACAGACAGGGAAAAGTATATATACTGTAAGAAAGCTACATAGACCTAAAAAACACTCCTTGGGCCACAAGATTATGGCTGTAGTAGACTCTTCTTGCATATATCTATAAATTCTGAAAAACAACAGTTGTACTAAGGATATTTGCCAGGCAAAAAAGGTGCAAGGCAGCCCTTCCAGCTTATTGTTAAGTGTGCTGATTTCTTGAGGCTGGCTAAACACATGCAAACTGTGGCAACTTGATTTGTAATGGTATATTCCAGCATATATTGCCAAATGCAATACTTTGGCACGTAGACATTTGTTTCCATGAGTAAATGCTTCCTTGCTGAATCCCAGCCAGAACCTTGCAACAGTTAGGGCAGACTTCCCTAACAGGATGTCCGCTGTGATATGATGTTCACCAACCCCCCAACAAACTCTAAGCTGGTAGATTTGAAAAGAAACAGGGTTGAATTAAAATAACTGACAGGGTGTACAGTTCATGCTTAGTTTATTTACAGTCATACCTTAGTTTTTATCATTGTTTGCCGAATTAGCTACAATAGCTGGGATTACTCACATTGACTCAGCCTTCCATCCTTCTGAGTTGGGTAAAATTTGGACTCAGATTGTTGGGGGGAATATGCTGATTCTGTAAACTGCTTAGAGAGGACTGTAGAGCACCATGAAGTGGTATATAAGTCTAAGTACTATTGCTAGTGCTATTACCTAACATTCTGCATCACATGATGGCTAATGTGATGGGCACTGACTTTCACAGTATTGCAGTGAGACGATAAGGATGGCATGGGTAGGATTGGTGATGCCCCTGAGCTCCTAATTTCAACACAAATTGGACAATTATCCAGAGTATAACAAATTGGAAAATAATAATTTAAAAAATAAATAAATCTGAAAATCAAGCAATTGTTGTACATCGCAAATGCATGTTGGCAAATGCACAGCTACAATTATATTTTATTAGTGTGTATTTTCCATGCATGCATATTACCTAGCATCAAATGTGTTACGTCAGGAAAAACTAATATTTTTCTAGTTGGAAAAATCCTGTTCAATTAAAATATCACCCATATCTTTCTTCAGGAAAATATTTGCATTTGGTGTAGGGATTTTCAGTTCCAAGCTTTATTACTATGCCATAAATCCATGAAAAATTATTTATAGTGGCAGCACTGAGAAAACCTTACAACTTGTAATGTGAAATGATGCTAGAGTTAAGATTGATATCCCTAGAAAACAATTGTTAACTACTGAGTTTTTGAAAGTGCTTGGAAATGGTTTTCTATTGCAAGAGTTTTAACCTAGGAGAAACAAATTGCTCAATGAACAAAAACTACATTTATTGAAAAATGTGTAATGTCTGCAGGTTAACTCTGGAGGAAAAGAGGATCAACACTTTCATAATATATGGTGAAATATGGATTAAAAAGAATAGTCCAAGCTTTCAAATACAAATAGAAAAACAGTGCTTTCCAGAGGCAGCATGTAGTTCAGTCAATGCTTACATGGGCATCCATTAGGGAGCTTCATGTAAGTTGCCTTGAGAATCATGATGGAACAAATTTGGGAGAACAATTTGGTTCTTGTTTACATCAGTGCAATAGTCTAAATTTACTTATGCCCTCCTGACCACCCAATGTTTCCTTTATAGGCCACAGGGTTGAATCTACTCTTGTTTGGAAGGTATGTTGTGTAGATTTAATATTTATCTCCTCCTCATGCATGATTATAGAATATATTCTATAATCTCATGTTCCTCTACACAACATACAATATGCACATTGTTATGAAATGTAACAAGAGCTAAGGTCTTGGATTAGTCAGGGAAACCATGATGGTATTTTGGGAGTCAAAGATGGCAGCACTTATTACAACACAGCAAAGACAGAATTTCGTACATCAGAACACATGATCAACAGAATGGAGAAATCTGCCTGCCTGCCTGCCTGCCTGCCTGCCTGCCCGCCCGCCCACCCACCTACCTACCTACCTACCTACCTACCTACCTACCTACCTACCTTCTATTTATGTAGCACATTTAGACTCTGGGCAGTGTACAACAACAATTGAAACAATATCACAACCATTAAAATACTTAAAACAATACATGTAAGAAAAATAAAAGAAAAGGAGATTAGCAACCAGCTAAAGCTATATAAACCAGTATTCCAGTGACATTTCTGCCATGCATTTGCCAAGAGGTTTTTTGAATTTTTCTTTCCTTTTCTTTGTAAAGTCTTTCAAGCAGGTTTATATAGTTATATGGCTCTCCACTTCTGCAGTTTGTGGCTCCAACACTTGCTATTAGTGTTCCTCCATATATTCCATTTTCTTTATCATGTACACAAATTCTAAAGAAATGGCTGCTTCGGGTGATTCACGTGTCCTTTCACTTCCACAGGCGCTGTTTCTCTAATTTCTTGCCAAACTTAACTTTGTTCCTGCAGTGGGAATTTAATGGGAAGAACAAATACCAAGACCAGAAATACTGTGAATAATGAGGCCTAGAAGTTAGTAACCTGGAAACAGAAATGCTAGACGACTGCAAGCCAATTGGAAAGCTCAAAGAAAACCCAATTGTTGTTAAAGAAATGTGATCCTTCAGCTGAAACTTTGGGACAAAAGCTAGAAAGTTTTTCCCTTGTCAGTTTAATATTAGCAATTGTAATGTCTGTTCAGAGGCAAATCCCATTGTTTTCAGAAGGGGTTCCTACCACAGAAAAGGGTGTTATAGGAATGCACTGCAGCCCTATTCTATTTGTAATGTTAATATAAACCCACATGCTCAAGATGTATCAGATGCTAATACCGTCCATTTCAATCCAAGCAAAATGCTGAGCTTTATGGTAGGTTATTGTGAACTGAGATGATGGTCAGAAATGCACTGTCACCATACCAGTCCCTTAGGCCTGTGCATTTTAGGGGACAACTAGTAGTAGTTAAGCACAGAGGAGCAACCTGTCAACCAGTGGGATGTCCTTTAGGTTGCTCTCTTTGTGGTTTGGATAGTCAACTTGTCAAAAAGTGGGGTGTCCTTTGGGTTGCTTTCTTTGTGTTTTGGATTTTCAAAGGCTATGGTATGTGAAAAAAATGTTAGAATAATGACCAGGATTAATGGGGTTGGAATTTGGAAGTGCTCTTTTATATCCTTGGACATGCTCCTGGCTTGGTGGCAGAGGGAGTTTAAATCATGAAGTTTTTCTCTACTTGATTAGTTTTGTTTAATATAACATTCAGCATGAAAGGATGCTACAAAGCTTGCTGGCTCTTTTATAATTTTTTAAAATGGTTCTAACATTGCCATTATGCCATAAAAGGTAAAGTTTCTCCTTGCACATATGTGCTAGTCGTTTCTGACTCTAGGGGGCGGTGCTCATCTCCATTTTAAAGCTGAAGAGCCAGCGCTGTCTGAAGACGTCTCCATGGTCATGTGGCTGGCAGGATTAAATGCCGAAGGCGCATGGAATGCTGTTACCTTTCCTCCAAAGATGGTCCTTATTTTTCTACTTTTTTACATGCTTTCAAACTGCTAGGTTGGCAGAAGCTGGGACAAGTAATGGGAGCTCACCCCATTATGTAGTACTAGGGATTCAAACTGCTGAACTGCCAACCTTTCAATCAGAAGCTCAACATCTTAGCCACTGAGCCACCACGTCCTAATGCCATTATACCATAGAAGTCCCTATTTATTATTTATTTATTTATTTATTTATTTATTTAAATATTTATGATCTCGTCTTTAGAACATTATAAGTTACACAAGGCAGCAAACATACATAATATTCCTCCTTCTGTTTTTTCCACAAGTCTTAAAGTTGCCAAGGTTGGAGAGCCCTGTTCTAGTCCAACCCCCTGCTTAGGCAGGAGACCCAATACCATTTCAGTCAAATAGCTGTGCAATTTCATCAAACCATAAATCCAAATTCTAGAACATAAGCTTGGATAGCAACCCCGCTTCAGAATATCTCTTGTTCTATTTGTGGATTCACTGGAGCTGAATGTATAAGATCCAAGACAAAAAAATGTACATAAAATCTCTTTCAAGCTCAATTCAACACTGAGTACATTATGAATACAACATTCTGGTAGCAGTTTGGTAGTGATTGACCATTGCTTTCTTGCAAGAATTTTTAAAATAGCCAGTCTAGACCAGAGCTGTTGAAGGTCTTTCCCCCCAAATATCTTAAACACAATCTCCAATTTAATCTGAAGTCTCACGACAGTGGAACTGCAGCCTGGTCTTCCCCATGCCCCGAGTATTTGTCCCAGAAGATCTAGTAGCATCCTTCCTGTGCTTGGATTTGACTTTCAATGTAGAAACATATCCACTGGCAATAATCCTTTTGTTTCTAGATCAAGAAGTTTCTGATTAATTTCTGAGGAATACCAAATCTTTTGTTTGTCTCTTAAACCTCTCTTTGAAATTGAAACATTTTCTAAGTCAAGGTACTGCTAGAAGTAGTGGACTTAATTTTATTGTGATTAAACTCACCCATGAATGCAATCATCTTTTTCTTGCACTGAGCGTTAAAGAAAAGGATGACCAGAAGGAGATACTTAGGAACTTGTGTGTCCACAGGATTTAAAGTCAGGGAAATAAGTCCCGTTGTTGGCAGTCAATAGTACTAGTTCACTAGCCTGTGACAATCTCATGAAACTGATATCCACATAAAGAGAGCTTTTGTGAAATGAACCCATGTGTGTCCACTGGCTGTTTGAATTACTTTGTCCAGGAATACTGTAGAACTTGACCTGTTCCGTTATCCAGGACTGAGTTGATAAAGAACTTCTTGGAGGATTACAAACCATGTTTTTTTTTTTATTGAACCATGTTATCTTTCATGAGCATACCTGCAGAAACCGCTAGGATGGATGGGGAAAAATATTAAGTCCAGTGAGATGTATCTATGTCTCTCATGGAACAGTGAGAGTATTTACAGCATTATATCACAGACATTATAGCTGATTAGATACAGTATACCATAGTTTAGATTTAAAGTGTGGGCTTAGCCTTAATAATCTACATACACTACAGGTATCAATTTAAAATATAAAAAAGTCATAGAATTATGCAAACATAGACTCAAAGAACTGAAAATAGTCATTTAAGCAAATCCAACCCTTTGCTTTATTTTGGATTCCTGCAGGAACCCAAATTAAAGCAACGCAGACAGATGGCGGTCTAGCCTCTGTTCGGACATATCCAATGAACAGAAGCCCATTATCTTTCTAGTAATTGGTTCCACTGCTGAACTGCTTTTCCAGTTGGAAGGATTTTTCTAAAACTTTTTATCACAATTAACTTTCCTATAAGTTAGATCCATTATTCCATGCCCTCTATTCTGGACTAAGAAAGAGAAGGTCTTGGATTTCTTGAATTTTAGCTTCTTTTAGGCATTAAAAATTGAATAAGTAAATAAACATAAATTAATAAGTTGGAAATGTAACTATCACAAATTTCTTTTCTCAAAACTAAATGTGCCTAGGTTGGTCAACTACTTTCCCATGTTGTAGTCCCTTATTTTCTGATCATTCTTTCTTTCTTAAATAACTTCATTAGATTTTTTTTAGAAAGATAAAAACTAACCAAAACTAATAGTTAAGATATGAAAGAGAAAAAAGTAAAGAAAGAGAAAGCAAAGCCAAAAGTATAGAAAGAAAAGAAAAAGAAATACAAAAAAATGCCATCCGACTTTCTTTTACCGCAGATATAAAGTATAAATTTAAATTGACCTCTTACTCTAAGGTTACAACATAACTTCCATCTTTTTCTGTTATCTATTTTTTTCATAACATAAAACCATAATTGCTCCCTGATCATTCTTACCTATGTGTTTCTAGACAATTCTACCGATGCCACCCAGCTGCCCATTCACCACATAAAAATGCTTTTTTATAAAACAAATCAGGAGCTGAAATACTGCAGCACACAAAACACCAGAATGGTGCCATCACATTTATTTTCAGCAATAAAGATCCTACTGGGATAGCAGAGGAGCTATTTTCTCTGCTGGTCAATGGATGTTTTGTGGCTGCCCATTATGGCAGTCATTTTGTGAATGCGTCCATCACGTGCCTTCAAAATCCCAAATGTGATCCTGATTCAGAAAGATTGCATACTGGATTGTCCTTTGATCTGTAATCTGGGTTGGATAAAGATCCCAGGAGACTGTAGCATGTGGTAATTTGTTTCATATTAAGTATGGGTACCATGGAGAGGAAAGGGTGACTGTCAAAATCAAGACACCATTTGTTGGAAGGCTGTCTTTTCACTGAGGGCCTCCACTGTTCTGTCTTCAGCTGAGCCTTGTTCCTTGCATTTTCTATTAAGCTAACTTTTGTAAAGCCATTTTCTTGTTTGATCATGCCTACAAAAAGTGAGGGTGAGCCATAGTGCCTGCTATTCTGCGATTGTCGACTGTCGCAACTGAAGACAGATGCTTCAAATGGCTTTGCTGTGTGATGCAGAGTTAAATCTCCGGATCTTATTACAAAGAAGTTCCATTAGCAATATTTAAATGCTAGCTTTGAAAGGCCCTTGACAATATGCATATTGGCACTGATCAAGAAGGGTACTTTCCAAAGATGAAAGAGTAATGCGACTATTGGTTTAACATAAAAGAGTCAAGCTGTGGGAAGGCTATTCTTAATGGGAGAGAGGTTGAAGTGAGAATAAAAAAAAGGATTAAAAATTCTAGATATGCATTTGTACACTAAGGGATTATTTGTTCCAGCACATGCTTGACCAGCCCAGCTTCAGGGGATAATGAAAACAACTTAACAGTTGCATACTTTTCAATCCTCTTAAGCAGGAGATGTTCTACCTCAGTTTTAAAAAGACAGACTAACAATAGACTACCATTCTTTCATGGAAAAAGGAGGAGGAGGAGGTGGAAAAGGAAGAGGAGGAGGAGGAAGAAGAGGAGGAGGAAGAAGAGGAGGAGGAGGAGGTCTTAGTAAGTTATTTATAGAAGTCTGGCTAAGTCCAAAGACAAACTTTTCCCATCTATTTTCAGAAGTTGGTGTCTCCCAACTTCTGGGAGAAGGCTGTCCTGGCTGTCCAGTATGATGATGTAGCAGCCAACCCAAGATGAGCATATCAGAAGGAGCTCTGCTCCAGGGGTGAAATTCAACCACCTCGGCCCACCTCGGGGGAGGTGATAGGGACGATTTGAATCTTCCAGCCGCTCGCTCACTCAGCCCTTCCGGTCACTCGCTTGACCACCAAGCCATGCCTACCAAACCATGCCCACCAAGCCGGTAGGGAAAAAATTGAATTTCAACCCTGCTCTGCTCCAGAGAGAGAGCCTTTAAGCAGCCATATACAATGAGATAAGAGTTTCACTCTAATGGATTGATGGAATTCTCTCCTCTTCCTCCTCCCCTCCTCCTCCTCCTCCTCCTCCTCCTCCAACATGCACTATTGGTATTTATAAACTCCCCTGACCAACAGAGACCCCCAGAAAGGTATCCCTATTCTTTCTTTGTAAAGTCGATTTACTCCTGTGTAAATATGCATACAAGGAAACTGCTTCCGCCCAATAAATACCACTGTTGAGGCTGGTAACTACAGAATCCCACAAAGAAACAACAGACACCCTGCTCTCCCAAGCACAACAGTAATTGCCGAGAAAGCTGCCAACAAGCCATCTGTACTGTTTGGCTTATGCTAATCTTTCATTGTGCAGTCATGTGTATCTATGTACAAGAACATAAAGGGCAGCATTTCTCAACCTTAGCAACTTTTAAGGTAGGTGAAGTTCAACTCCCAGAATGCCCTAATCAGCATGATAGCTGGGGAATTCTGGGATTCAAAGTCCCCATATCTTAAAATTGCCAAAGTTGAGGAGCATTGGCCTAGAGGAATATGACAGCGAAGACAAGCAACACATTTCATGCAGGTGGCTGGATGAAATTATGATCAAATATGTTTCCCCTCCATCCAAAGCTTGGCTGTAGTTTGAGGAATGGTTTTGGTTTTAGATCATCCTCACAATGTATTTGCAGAAGCCTCATGAACATCAGGTTGGCACTATGGGGAAATAGAGTGCTGGACCAACTGATCTCATCCAGAAGGACAATTTCTACTCTTTTATGCTGTATGCCTGGATTTGGGAGGAAGACATCAGAAGCTTATAAACTTTGCCTTTAAAAAGATGATTATCCAATAAAACAAAAATGATTTTCCCTTGCTGAGACATGAACTTGGGTTTTCTGAAAAGGACAGGCTCATTTACAATGTTATGATATGTGGTCCCAGTCAAATGGTTTAGATTGGAAAGTGCCCAGGTGCCAACATGTGTTTCTCGAGACAAAGTGTATAATCTGAGCTTTGAAACTTATTTAGAGGCTTTAAGGCTCTTATTCAAGTTCCATTGTTGAAGCAGAACAGTTCCTATGAAGAGACTGGCAAGACTGAGTGAATACAAGTGGGACAAACTATTGATTTGTTTAGCAATGCAGTTAAAACTAGGTCCTGCATTTATAAAACACCTCTTCTGCAAAGTTTTTAAATGTCCTCTCTTGCAGGAATGGACAACTTGTGATTCCAGAGCTTCATGTGACCCAATGCTAAGGTCACCATATTTGAGCTATAAACATTTTTTGGGTGGGGGCACCAGATGGCAACAAAGAGATATAGCCCTCTAATGGTTAAATTGATTTTTTTTGCAGCAGGCCTGCCTATGGACTAATTTTCATGTAGGGTTCTGCTTTTGAAAGCAGCCTATTTGTCTCTTCCCCATAATTTGGATCAGTTCCTAGCAGATCTGTCATTTGTTCTGCATGGTTAATATTGCTGGTCAATAATTTGTGGCCCTTTCCCTCTTTCAGAAATCTGGGTTACCAAATCAGTAGGAGATTGGCATATTGCAATTTAAGAATCTATCTATAGCAAGAATGCACTACGTATGTCCCAAAGCTTCACTGAGTTTCTTCCAAAATGATGTGGGGGGAGGACCTTTTAACCCTATAATACCTTGCCTTTTTGGTTAGGATATAAAATAAAAGTATTTGGCTTTTCATGTGTGCTTTCTCAGAAATCCTTCCCTAAATTACTTATTCCATAGAGCAGGGTGCTCAACCTTGGAAACTTTGAGACTTCTGGACTTCAACTCCCAGAAACCCCCAGTCAGCCATGGGAATTCTGGAAGTTGAAGTCCACACTTCTTAAAGTTAACAAGGTTGTCCCCCCCCTGAAAACCTAACCAGGGTAAGTCTGAGATCAGCTACAGATAGCAAAGAGGCGTACCTTTTGATCAGACATGTAAAATAAGATTGCCAGATATTTCTCCCTGATAATTTCATTGGGATATTTATTTATTTGTTGATTTTCATTTGGTGGAAAACTTTTTTCCATGTTTATTTAAGAATATCCATTGCACTGCAACCTAAACATCTTTAAAGTATCTTATTGATGCAGGTTAGCGCAGGCCATTGTTATGTAACAGCATTTGGGCAACCTCTGAGAGAGCAAACTGTATCTTGTTATCTCGGGTGCACAAATGTCTGAGTCTTTAATTAGAAACACTCTGGTAAGGGCAGTAGTTGGCTGCTCCCAGCATGTTTGCTGGGGTGGAAAATTGTCCTTGTACATTTTAGGTCTGCACATTTTTTATGACTGCATTTTATCTTTTCTAAAGAGGAAATGAATATGTTTATTAAGGCGGTTACATTTACTCTTTGTGTGGTGCATTAAGCCCCTATTTATTACAAAGGAATCCATCAACTTTATAAGCATGTACACCACTAAAGCAGAACTGTTGATTATAAATGTTTCTGTGGCACTTTGCTTTCATTAAAGGCAGGGAAGATTTGGTGGAGTGTGCTTCCATTTTTCATAAATAGAGCATGTGGTGCGGAACCTCTCAGGGTTTCGAACTGGGATGGCCCTTTTTGCAAACGGTGGAATTTCTAATTTAAACGAGGCCTAATTCAGTCTTAAGTGAGATCTTTTAAATGAGTTGGTTTGTCTGATCAGCTACTGTAAGCAAAATGAGTGATTCTCAACAAATTCTAATGGGGATTTTCCCCAATTTTCCCTTCCAAACATTATATAAGGGCACATTATATTAGGTCAGTTCTGAGATTTTTTTCATGTTTGCAGAGAATCAAGAAAGCATTTCAGCTATGGTGAATTGAGATCAAACCTGTTCACATACCGTCCCTCTCTAAGCCTGTTTTCTCTTTGTGCTAGGCTATGACAATGGTTTCCTGCTCTTGAAATGAAAGGTTCCTTCAATTAAGGCCTCAAATGAGCCTTCAAGAGAAAGACCCTGAGGTTCTTTGTGAAATGGAATTGTTTTTATCTTACCATTTTCCTGCCTCCTTCCAGGACCCACTTGTTTTTTGCATTGTGCTAATTCTTCCAGTGAAGCCATCAGTCCATGACATGACAAGACAAGGGGCTTTATTCATCAGCCAGCTTGTCACAGTGCTTGATGCTGTATTGGGTTGAGAGGGAGTGATTAGCCCAAGGTCACATAGCTGGCTTCTATGCTTAAGGGAGGCCCAGAAGATGGGGATCCCCCTTCCTAGTCCAGCACTGTGACCACTATGTTATGCTGGCTCTCTTTGAATAGAAGCAAAACCAAGATTTCATTCTTATGACACTCAGTTTCACTGTGAGCTTCAATAAAGATATGGCAGAATAATCCTATTCTTCCATACCTATAGGCTGAGTTTCAAGAGAAGGCTCAGGCATGGTAGAAGCTGGAAGAAAAGGAGAATGATCAGATGCTCAGGGAAAACTGTCAACACTGGACACTAGCTGAGCCAGTTTTTGTTCTTGGCTCCACTCTGATTTGAAACTTCGTCTTAGACTTAGAATAACTTTATTGTCGCTTGAATGTATACTAATCAGCATATATTAAAATGAAATTTCATGGCATACAGCTCTCAAAGGGTCACCACCTCCAATATACACTACATAAACATGAAAAAATAACTTCCTAATACAGTGTTTCAAGCTAGTGCAACTCTTTCCTACAGGTACTCCTACATGGAGTTACTTCCTGTCAAGATGGATTCTCATTTTCACCTAAATTCATTCGCAGCTTGACAATAACAAGGAGGGGAATGGATGGAATTGAAGGGAGGGATGGTATTCAAGCATTCGTCGGCACCATGGAAATTGCTGGCATCCCAAGGACATACCGAGCAGAAGTCTCGCATGGTTGGCTGTTTCTCATAACAAAATGAACAGGAGTGATTGGTGGATGTTTTGAACTGAGGGTGACCCGAAGGGAATAGGGGGAATTATCTATGCTTGCTTTGGTGTGAGACACCCAGAGCTGGTTTCACTTCTTCTGTGCCAATGTGGTTTATTCAGTAAAGTTTTATGCTCTTGGTAAACTAATGTCCCAGGTGTTCTTTTTTTGGGGTTCGCCAGCTGGATAGTTGATACTTCCTTTGTGAGTACTGGCATTTGTCGGCTTGACAGCACCACACATTTAGAAAACTTTCCATTCAGAGGTTCTCTTCTCCACCACATCAAATGGACTTGTTTGGGCCACCAGCATCAGATTACGTGCAAGCAGAGAAAGCCATTGTGCCGACCCCACACCTATTAAAACCTTTCACAGAGAACCTCATGTTAGTGTGCAATTTATAGTCACGAGTAAAATGTCTGCGTTGAGCTTACTGAGAAGCAGCAGTGGCACTTTGGCAACTTGTTCCTCTCTTATTGATTCTGAAATTAAATTCCTCCCTCCCTTCCTTCCTAAATTGTTTGGGAAGATCTAAAGAGGTCTTTCTCCCTTTTCTTCTCCTTCTTTTTGGTATTTTGGAGGTTCATTGTGCTCCTTTCTTGCCTGCAGCTGGAGGGGGTCTCGTAACAGAAGCGAGGGCCACGCAGCAGGTCAGACTCTGTCAGCCCCAAAGGACCTCCTTCTGCTGGCATTGTATTTTGATTCCACGGAGAGGCAACGTTCCTCCACAAAAACAAGCCGCTGTCTTTAAAATAATACATAATAGCTATAAAATTACCAAATGTCAGGTAAACAAAAAGTTATTAAGGATGACCTTATTAGTTCTATCTGCAATTCACAGACCAAGGTAATTGTCAAGTCTCGCTGCTATTAGGCTGAAATAATAGTTTAGGGACCATCAACATTAAAATTTCATTATGATGGGACAAAAAGGCTCATGTATAATCAATAGTAAGAATCCATTATTATTGACTTGGAATGAATGAAGCATGAACACATTTGTGCAGATATGAACCGTTAGCAATCTTTTGAATAATAAAGAATTAACACAACACAGATAATGCCATTTTGGGAATTGGCTTCCACTTTAAATTGGTACTTGTCTCTGTGCTATAAAGCCTGAATCAGGTCCCTGGGTGGTTTCCGTTAAGAGGTTTTTCAAAATACCTGGTGTCTGTGAGTTTCTGGATGGCGGAAAGGATACATAAAGTGTAACTAAGAAGAATCAAGCAGGCTCAGGCCTTCTGGAGTGTTCCATATGTCATTATTTTAATTCAGTCAGGTATCCCATAGCTTTTTTCACGAACCCCTCATCCCCTCATCAAGGAGAAAAACAACCTGGAACTAAGGAGAAATTTCCTAACAGTGAGAGCAATTAACCCAGTGGAATGGCTTGCCTTCAGAAGTTGCGACTGCTTTACCACTGGAGGCTTTTAAGAAGAGACTGGACAACCACTTATCTGGAATGGTATAAGGTTTCCTGATTGTACAGGGAGTGGGACTAAAAGACCTCCAAAGTGCCTTCCAGCTCTGTTATTTTGTAATATAGCAAATAGTTTTGCTAACCACTCCCCATCTCCAAATAAATAAAAACGCTGATCACCCCACCCACAATCAAGAAACTAACAGTATCACTCAGTAAAACGCAATCTGAATCAGAAAAATCAATATACAATTAACTAATCTAAAATTAGCAGTATGCTTTACCTCGCTCCTTTAAAGTTCTCCATCTCTCCTTCCAGAAAGCCAACTAAAGAAAGCCAACTTGTTAGAATAGACAAAAGAGTTTATAAAATGTTTCTGAAATGAGAATTCCTAGCTCTAAGTACAGCTACATAGAAGATCCTGATGCATGTTGAGTATATTTTCTACCTCTCTGAGCATGATTGATAGAGGTTAGTGTAAAATATTTGCATGATAATAGGTTGCATATTCCTGGATTTTTAACGGCATGTGCTAGTAGTCCAAATGGTCCTTAACAATTGATTGGAAATTAATGCAAATCTTTGAGTATGAAGGTAATTTATTTAATTAATTTATATTCCGCCTTTATTATTTTTATAAATAACTTAAGGTGGCTAACATATCTAATGCTCTTCCCTCCTTCTATTGTCCTCACAAAAACAACCTTGTTAGATGGATTGGGTGGACGGAGATAATGTGTCTGGCCCAAACTCACACTGCTGGCTTTCACGGCTAAGACAGTACTAGAAGTTACAGTCTCCTGGTTTTTAACCGAATGCCTTAACCATTAGATC
>JAOYMU010000001.1:73431783-73441820 GCA_025802295.1 Psammodynastes pulverulentus | reverse complement strand
AATTTCTGTCCCAGAGTCTCTCCCAGTCTTTTAAGCCGGTCGCTGTCCAAACTTTCAGCCACTGATGGGCTTTATTTTTCCAATGAGCAAAGTCTGATGTCAGACTTCACTCATTAACATATACATGAGATGGTAAGTTGGTTTCATGAATATTTAACAAATCTCCCATATGCTTGGTTGCTGTTGGCTAGAGCGGCCATCTTAATCTTTATTTTTTAATAATTCTATTCTGTACGTTCTATCTTTGCCTATGTATTATTGTGAGCAAATCAGAAAAAAATTGCATTGCTAAAGTGCAAAGGCAAATAGGGATCTCATTAAGAAAATGGATTGCATTGACGGAGAATCCTCTACTTTTCTCATAAGACTCGTGGAGGTTTACAGTGAATGTTAAAGGAAAGAGAACAAGACCATGCATCAGATAAAAGTAAAAGAAGCACATCTATGGCATTCCCTTACAATTATGATCTTAACAAATTGAGTCTCACTACTTTTTTGTATGTCAAGAGAACATTTCAGAGGACATTCAATCCGAAAAAGTGGTTTTATTGCTGACCCACTCCTTGAGTCATACATTGAAAGTAGTTGGTCCCAGCAAGCAAGCTGTACTGTTTGTCTTCCAATTGTCCACAAAATCAATACCACAATGCATTGTAGTGATTTTGATGGGTGGAGGCCAGCAGATAGATGGTTATAGTCAAGAAGTCTCTAGTTAGGTGTCACAGTTGTCACAGCTGTCAGGCCAACTGAAGTCTTTCATCTAGATCAACTTGCTTGCATCTACTAATCAGTCAAAAATCACTGGGTTTATTCCTTAGAATTCACTTAACACCCTGCTCTGTACACAGTTAAATGGCTGCACCTCATTCATTTTTAGACAAGCAGCTCATCCATTCTATCGTTAAAGGTATGCTAATGAGTCAAATTAGTTTGTTAATTTGCAATCTGAATTTTGGCTATTTAAATACAAATTAGCTTGAGGTAAGGGTTGGTTTCCCATTCTGCCTAAGTGATCAAAAAAATAAAGGGCACATTTTCAGTTTAAATATATGGCAGGAAAAAGAAAGCTAGGACCTCGTTTTATTACAATTCATGTCTGAAGCACTTCAACTTTTAGAGTAAAAGGTTTAGAACACATTAAAACATTTAAAAGGGTTTAAGGAACATATGCCACAAATCAGGAACTAAGTTGTTCTAAGTAGTGTGAACAGTGAATATAATTAACCACACATGCATCTAGGAAGCAAGAAACCTTCTTTTAATTCTGTCAAATTGCCTGCTGATTTAGATTAATTCCCAGTAAAAAGTTGTCAAGGTAAGCCCAGGAATTATATCATCATTTCAACATCATAGTGACTTGTACACCTAATGCAGAGAATTCATCACAGATATTACTGTCAAAAGAAAGTTCTCTCAAATCTTATTTTTCCATTAGGTGAATGGGCCATTGGCCTTTCTTCATCAACCAAAAAAACAACAAAAAAAGAAAAAATCCAGTTCTGATTTACTTCAATCTTTGAAGTATATCAGCTAAAACTAATTTGAAGGGTATGTATGGGCATGCAGCTTCTGTTAAGAAATGTTTTAAAAACTCTTGTCTTCCTGTACAATTGTTCTCTTTAAAATTAAAAAAAAAACCCCATCCATGATATAAACTTTCCTTTGTGCTTTTGTTCTCCTCCTTTCTGACATTTATGTGAATGTTTGTTGAGGTTAGAATGGACAAATTCCTCTTGGTGCCATTATCAAGAACAAAAACACCTGTACATGGAGTCTTTTTAACAACACATACTTTTCTCACTCCTACTGATCTTATATTTTATGTTAGAAACTGCTGGGGAAACCAGAAACAGATAGGTTGAAACTATAGAATCAAGAATTATAAAGTATTTGGGAGAGCCCAATATCGGCTTCAGTCTTGAAAACATATAGACTTTTCCTGAACCTTTCAGGGTCAAACCATCCATGATATTAAAAGTGGAGTGGGGGATTTTTTTGGGTGGGCAGATAATTTAGTCTTGACTCTTGTTGACTACATGGATGTATAAAATCATCTTGGCATTTCTAAACAGGTTTGTCAATGCCTTCTTTCTAGAACTCTGAGTGTGATGAGCCCAAATAACCTACTGCCGTGATGGCGAACCTATGGCACTCATGCCACAGGTGGCACACAGAGCTGTCTCTGTGGGCATGCAAGCCGTCGCCCAAGCCCAGCTCTGCCACACGCACATGCACACATGCCTCCCACTGGCCAACTGGTCTTTGGGTCTCTGCTGCACATGTGCAGGGGGCATGCAGGGGGTGGGGTGCATGTAAAGGGGATGCATGCGCATGCATGGGGACAGAGCACATGCACGGAGGACATGTGCACATTGCATTTTGGGGATACGCGCGAGCTTGCTTTGGGCACTCAGTGCTGAAAAGGTTAGCCATCACTGACCTACTGGTTTCTGTGCCAAAGGCAGGAATATTACCCTGATTTCCCTGAACCAACTTTACTAAACCAAACTGTTCCCAATAAAAGAATAAAAGGTAAAAGATAAACTTTCCCCTGTCTAGTTGTGTTTGACTCTAGGGGGCAGTAGTCAGCTCCATTTCCTAGCCAAGGGAGCCAACATTGTTGAAAGATGCTTCTTTGGTCATGTGGCCAACATGACTATACACCAAGACACATGCGCTACAATACAATACAATCTTGTATGGTAGAATAGCTACCATACAAGAATAGTTACTGGCTATTCTATTAGAATACAGATCAGTTTTCTAATGGGAGTCCACTTTGGGGGATACCACAGCTTGATTCCTTTCCATTTACATTTCGGCCTGCAATTTTCTTTTCCACATTGCTATGGTAATACAAGTGGTAAAATCATGACTGAAAGGGGAGGTCTTATATCCACTTCCTCCTCACAGGTAACTCAGAGTATAGCCTGATATTTAATAGAATACAGATCATTTTTTTGCCATGAATAAAATTGGCCACAAAAAGTCTTTCAGGAAAAAAAAAACCCTAGGCAATTTCCTCTCTATGTTGACCATGAAAACATGTATCAGAGTAGCAATGTAGTTTCAGACTAGCTTTCTGAGAAGTCCATTGCTCTTAGGGCTAGTTTATATTCTTTAATCATATCCATTCTTGGTCACATCGTGTTGGTTCTTTATTAAGTTGAAAACTACCTCTGCTTTGATTGACCTCAGAATAGTCTCCAACTCTACTTTCAGCTAAAGCAAAACTTTGGTGTTTCATACATGGGCTGCAAAACTACACATGGCCACTAGATGAGGGAAAAGGCTTTAGAGGCTTCAAAAATATTTACAGACCCCTCACATCCTGGGCATAAATTGTTTCAACTCCTACCTTCAAAACGACGCTATAGAACACGGCATACCAGAACAACTAGACACAAGAACAGTTTTTTCCTGAATGCCATCACTCTGCTCAACAATTAATTCCCTTAGCACTGTCAAACTATTTACTAAGCCTGCATTACTATTACTATCAATCTTCTCATCATTCCTATCATCCATCTCCTCCCACTTATGACTGTATGACTGTAACTTTGTTGCTTGTATCCTTACTATTTATATTGATTTGATTTGATTATTTGTACCCTATGACTATCATTAAGTGTTGTACCTTATGATTCTTGACGAATGTATCTTCTCTTTTTATGTACACTGAGAGCATAGGCACCAAAGACAAATTCCTTGTGTGCCCAATCACCCTTGGCCAATAAAGAATTGAATTGAATTGAATTCTTTATCTCTTTGCTGCCATCTCTCAGTCATCTGCAATACTGCAGGAGTGTCTTCCACCATATTTATGAACAGAAAACCAACTTATAGTTTGACCTTTTGCTGCTGCTTCCCTCTTCTTGGCATCTGCTATTGGGACAGTAACAGTTGCTTCATTATGCCCTCTAATGGAGGGCATAATGGATTGGCATTGGAAAATACTGGGGACTACTGACCAGCTGGAGAAAGCCTGTTTTGAGATTCTAGAACAAGGGAAGTTTTTGAGAGCTTTTAGCTATTAAACAGTTTGTTGCACATTTTCCCATCTGACTTATAAAAGCAATTCACAGTTCATTTTAATAAGGAAAAAATTTCCAAAATAAATCTTGATAATCCTAAGTGAAAGTAAGCCATTATATAAATTGTAATTCTATTAATGCTGTTTGTGTGATAATTAAAATTATAAATTATCTTACAGTGCTATCACAGCTATTGAAACATTTTTGTTTGTTTTGCAGAAGGAATTATAGTGGAGTAGTATTTCAGAAAATACTGTTTCAATTCATTTTTGATTTACCTATGTTTTCAAATTTGGACTGAAGTGTGTGTATATGTTTGATATATTTCCATGCACTCTTTGGTCTAAAACATGGCAGCAGAAAATTTATTCCATTAAAAATGAATAGGATTCTCATCCATATAAACACTTCTGTTAGACAGAGATTCTAAAGTCCAGGGCTTTTTTTCTGCCGGAACGAGGCGGCACTGCGTTCCGGGACCTTTTCAGAGTCCCGGTCACGTGGTCCGTCTCGACCAATCGCGCGCTATCATTTCCGGGTTTTTTTTAGCACGACGACGGGGATGCGTTCCGGCACCTTTTTTGAGAGAAAAAAAGCCCTGCTAAAGTCTATCTCAGTACTCATGTTAGCCAATACAGTCTGCCATTTTTAATGTTCTTTAAAAGAGCGAGCCATCGAAAGATTAAAGTCTACACTGTTTAGAGTCCAGCCCGTTGGATTTTACCTAAGTATCTTAAAGTTTACAAATGCCTTATCCTCACAATTTAGATTCTAAAACAAATCTGAGGGAGGCTCAAACCTAGGGTATGATTTGTATAATGCATGAAATAACCAAGGAATTCTAATCTAATCATGCTGCAGCCTCTTTAACTCAAACATTTTTTTAAACATTGAGGGTTCTAAACCTTTCCCACCAGTGGTGGGTTGCTGCGGTGTTACCACTGATTTGCTGAGTGTGCTCCCCACCTCTATGTGCACCCCCTTCCATGCATGTGCATGCACCTACCGACCATACCTACTGCACATGCACATGCCAATCAGCTGAGAGGACTCTTTGATCCGGTTTGCCCGAACGGAGCTTTTTTTTGCCACCAGTTCACCTGAACCGGTATGAACTCGCAGAATACCACCTCTGCTTCCTTTTGAGCAATTAAGTAATCTAGTCCATGCAGCCTATTTTAATAGATTTCTTAAAGTTTCTATAGCACCAAATTCTGGAACTCTGCATAAAATAAAATAAAATATATAAAATAATTGTCAATGGAGTTTCTCAGTCATCCAGGTCATGGTTGTCCCAAAAGGTGCTTTTTTCAAAAGGCAATTGGAGTTTGTTTTTCCACACAAAACAAAGTCCAGTTGCCTTTTGAAAAAGCACCTTTGAGATGCAAAATAATTATTAGTAATTATTTTACAGATTCCCTGCCCTCATCACACACAATCCCAAAAACATTTTGATATGCATGCTTTCATGAGGAACGAAAATTTGAGAACAAGTTTTATGTAAATTATTGTTCTAAGCCTTTATTGTTTGGAGAATAACAGGTTTAACATTTCATGAAGGAAGGACTTCTTGACTTTCAATAAACCCATGACTGATGTAGAGTTTATGCTAGCTAAGCTTTTCTCAGTCCACTGGGTTGCCCAAATGAGGCTAAACATCCTTGCTGTCGAGATCCCTATTTCTTTTAAATACTGCAACTAAACTTTGTTGGGCTCCTTGTTTCAGAACCAGAACTGGTGCATGTAGAGAAAGACTAGATCATTCCCCACATTCCAGAAACCAGACAAAATTCTCTCAAAGAGATACCATAAGAGGAAAGGGATGAAACCCTATTAGCCAATTTGTTACCTCATCAATTTTTGCAAAACAATGCTTGCCAAGTTGATTGGATTTGTAAGAGTAATAGTCCAATACTTCTTAAGAACACCAGGTTGGGGAAAGGTAGGCCCTGCATTTGACAAGTTTGTTTTTCTCAGAGGAAGAACACTACTTGGCTCAGCAATTGATGGCCTGAGTACTAAAAAGGAAGAGAAGCTTGGGAAGAGTATCAGATTTATATTGCAATGATAAATGTCTAAAAGAACTGCACCTACTCTCATAGTGATAAAGAGCAATCAAAGGCTTAAAACAGCTACATTCTACGTAACAAGGATTCTTATCTAGCCATGCTATGTCAAATGTCTAGGCAGCTTCTGCAAAGTTCTAACTTACTGTGTAATATAATAACAGAATAACAGAGTTGGAAGGACCTTGGAGGTCTTCTAGTTCAATTGCCTGCTCAAACAGGAATCTCTATATCATTTTAGACAAATAGTTGTCCAATCTCTACTTTAAAAACCTCCAATATTGGAGTACAACTTCTGCAGGCAAGTTGTTCCACTGATTAATTGTTTTAATTGTCAGGAAATTTCTCCTTAGTTCTAGGTTAGTTCTCTCTTTGATTAGTTTCCATCCATTGCTTCTTGTCCTGGCTTCAGGTGCTTTGGAGAATAGGTTGACCCCCTTTCTTTGTGGTAGCCCCTTAGATAATCAAACACTGCTATCCTATCACCCCTAATCCTTCTTTTTATTGAACTAAACATACTTAATTCCTGCAACCATTCTTCGTATGTTTTATCCTCCAGTTCCGTACATAAATTAGTACATTCCCAATTCCTGTAAGTGATAGTATTACAACAAATTTGTTCTGACAAATGAACTATTTCTCTTCTAAAACTAATACCGTATATCCTCAAAGTACATTGAAGTGGAGACTTTTTCTTCTAACCAGTTTTCTATAAACTGGTGAATGGGCAGACCTCTTCATAGAAAATGGAGGCCCCTGTGTTATTGGTTTACACAATTACCTCCTTAACTTTTATCAGTCTGGAAACCAACTATTCAGTAGAGGATTTATTTTTTTCAAAGTGGAACCTTGGAAATCTGAAGCATTTGTGATCTAATAACTTCCTAAGTTACAGTTATGTATTTGAAAAACGCTTACTGCTTACAGTAGCTGAAGAGATGGTAACATTCATAATCTCAAGATAGAATGAATGATGAAGTATGAGCATACATTACTTAATGAAGGTAACATCAAGAGGATAGCGTGTGTGAATGCAATTCCAAAGTCTCCAGGTAAGTCATTCATATCACCACTATATTTTACAAAGAAGGCAGACCACAGGTGAAATTTGGAAATGGGAATTAACCAAACAATGAAAATTGAAGGAAGATATGAACTTCTAAAGGTCTAGAATACATTTCTACAGCTATGCATGTCCTGTCTATACAGGCATGATTTATACATTCATATAAAGTGACTCCATCAATTTAAACTCTTGTCCTTTCTGCTGCCAATATTATGCTACAAATATGTGCTAGAAAAATATCTGTGGACATAAAAATACTAACAGTGTGGGGGCTTAATTTAGGTACAAAGTTGAATGATTGCAGGTGGCAATGGCCGGAAGTATAATTACAGTAATTGCACATATTCTTCAAATTTTAGTCCCACCGTCTTGGAAAATATACAATCTCCATTCATTTTATTGTAGGCTTGCAGTAGCAATTCTGTAGTCAGGTATTAGAAAGCTTTTTAGGCTCTCAACAAATGTATGTAGTTAGAAAAAAGCATTTTCAACTGTAACAAGCAAGGTCAATTTAATGAATTTTGCACGCTTTTTAAAAAGAATATTTAGATATCAGAGGGTGGTTTTTGTTCCTTACAGATATTTTGTCTTCAAATTAGATGTGATGTAGAAATACAAAATTAGGATTTCTTCAAACACAGTACTAACAGCAGGGGTGGGTTGCTACTGGTGTTACCACTGGTTCGGTGAGTTCATTCTTGCGCCCCTCTCCATGCTCTCCCCCTTCTGCGCATGCACGCCAGTGGTGGTTTCCTCCCGGAGTTGCCCGGAGTTTGCTGACTGTGTGCACACGTCCCCCCTCTATGTGTATGTGCGTTTCCCTTCCCTTCTGCACAGGTACACGCCTACCGGTGCGTGCCTACTGTGCATGTGCATGCCAATCATCTGAGAGGACTCTTTGATCCTCTCAGATGATTCGCACACTTTTTTAAGCTACCAGTTTGGCCGAACCAGTAGCTAAAAAAACATGTGCCAATCAGCTGAGAGGACTCCCTGACCCTCTCAGATGATCGGCACACATTTTTAGCTGCCAGTGTGCTGATCAGCTGAGTGGATCAAAGAGTCTTCTCAGATGATCAGCATGCACATGTACAGTAGGCATGCATCGGTAGGCACGTGTATGTGTGGAGGGGAAAGCATGTGCATGCAGAGGGGCTTTTTAGCTACCGGTTCAGCCGAACCCGTAGCCATTTTTTTTTTTACCGATTTGGCCGAACCGGTGCAAACAGGTCCAATACCACCTCTGATGCATATGTACCTACCACGCATGCACACACACCTACTGTGCAGGTGTGCACCAATTAGTTGAGAGGAACTCTTTTATTCTCTCAGTTGATCATTGGAGATTTTTTAGCTACTGGTTTGCCCAAACCGGTAGCTCTTTTTTTGCTACTGGTTTGGCTGAATGGCAGCTTTTTTTGCCATTGGTTTGCCCAAACCGGTGCAAACTGGTAGAATACCACCTCTGTGTAACAAGTTTCCTGCAACTACATAGAAAATTGGCTCAAATGTAAAATGTAAGCTAGCAATCCATCTGATTATTTCAGAGAGTGAACTTACCTTGGAGGGCCCTGTTCTAGGTGTAATGATCAAAATAACTATTCCTCTACCCCAAGTTTATCCTCATGGATCTGTCTGAAAATTCAGGACTTTTAGATATAGGCGCAGATATGCTGGGCATAAAATATTAGTTACACACAATGGTCTACAGAATGTATGTAGGCAAGAGAATGAAGAACCACAGAAGGGATGGGACAAGCATGTTTTCAGTTTTAGAAATTGGCAGATTCTTTGATGCAGACAGCCTGGGGTTCCTAGCAACTATTATAATCTGGTCTGTAATGTTCGTGCTTGTTTATTGATAAAATACTACTGTCCTTTGAAAAATTATATTTTGCAGTTCAAGCCACAGCTGATTGCCAGAAAGTCACTTCACCAGCATACACATAGCAGAAACCAAGAAAATAATTAGATCTTATGAGGGAGCATCAGCCTGAAATGATAAAGATGTTTGATCCAAACCAGAAAATTAATGTTAAAAAAACCAAACTTATGCAAGTGCATACAGAAAAACCTAGTTTCATCGAGTTAATGATTGCTCTCCAAACGTTTGGCCTACCATTAAAGAATGATATCCTCCTCCATTTTGGGGTTAAAAATCAAATAATGTTAGCACAAAGCTACATTTACAGAATCCTACTTTACACATGCAGAGGAATTTCTAGGAAAATGTACTGTGGAGTAGAACTTGCACCTGTTCTGAAGGGTGTGGTTTGTATTAGAACCTACTTCTTTCCTCTCCTGGGAATAAGTAAGTTCCATAAAGTATACTTGCTATATATTAATATAGCCAGCTGGTTCTCTTCTTCTGGGGCCTAGAAAAGAATGCTTAGATTTTATAAAGTTAGAACAGTTTTACAAGCCTTCTTGCTTCATTGCTTGCTGTTAACCAAACCTTTTGAAGCTTAATATCATAGAAATGGATGAAGGTGGCATGAGAAACAGTAAGTGAGAATGGAAAGCTTCAGAGCAGTCTTTGATCAGGTTATCTCTAGCCAGGATTATTTCTATTTACTGGCAGTTGCTGCTCAGGATCATTGCTATCCATCACCTGTGGATGAATCCTTTGAAGAGAAGAAACCATGGAAAAAACCAAGAACAGTTAATATGCAAGTTCTCTCCTTTGAGAAGTTGGAGAGCTCCAACCTTCCATTTTCATTCCTACAATCTTGGGAATCATCTGAAAATGTTCTACGATGGTCTTTATTGGTATTGTCTAAGAAAGGAAGAACCCGGGGCTTCCGGCGGCAACGTAGCCCTTCGAAGGTGCTTCTTTTGAAGCGCCCGTTCTGCTTCTCCGTTGCCGCGGCG